>JAHFWI010000063.1:1800000-2334044 GCA_028554975.1 Himalopsyche kuldschensis | reverse complement strand
CAACCTAACCTAACCTAACCTAACCCAACCTAACCTAACCCAACCTAACCTAACCTAACCTAACCTAACCTAACCTAACCTAACCTAACCTAACCTAACCTAACCTAACCTAACCTTAACCTAACCTAACCTAACCTAACCTAACCTAATTATATAACCCAAAAACCTAAAATATCCCCAGCCTACAAATAAGTCCAAAAAATTGTGGAAAATCATAAAAAAAGTAAAACGTGTTTGAGAAACCCGGAAAAATTACCTAACCATTCCCTAAAATTATGAAAACCTGGGAAAACCTAACCTTTACCTAATTCCCAAAATCATCCCCCTAAAAAAAAGAAAAGTGGGACCCATTTGAGATTTTTGGAAAATTGAGGAAAATCATAAAAAATAGTGTGAAAATAGTGTTTGAGACGTTTCGGAAAATTGTGCAAAACTACGACAGTTTGATGATTGACTTGCGAGAATCGATTTAATGGTTACCTAATAAAAACCGATCACCTCGACCGAGATTCGAGCCGGTGTCGCCGTGATGGTGTTTATACTTTTGACGAGCGAGAGTTCTTCTCATAAAACACTGAATCTGTTGTATTGAACCCAACCTAACCAGAAGTCGTCATCGTGCGTATCTTTCGTTCGAACTTTGAATCATTTTTGAATTAAGTCGGACGCGTTAGCAATGTGTCGGTAGCATTGATATGAAAAATATATAAATATATTGACGTACGTAAATATAAATATATTGACGTAATGAAATTTTTAAGAATCAACCTAGTCCAACGCGCTTTTCCCACGTTCCTAACCTGGAATTTCCGTGGAATCCTAACCCAACCTAACCTAGACGGACCGTACTTCCGTACAGAATCCCTTTGGATAGGATGGAACTTTTCCCTGAATCGGGTCACCATCGGTCACCTCGTCCGAAACAAACCTAACCCAAGCCAACTACAACGAGAAAACATGGGACCCTTTTTGTTATTAACTGTTTATTTAGATAGAACAGCGGATCGTAAATGTTTGTTTTTTCAGTTCAGATAACCAAATTTCTCTGTCTCTCCTAGATCAAGCTGTAGCACACAATGAGCGGTCGGATAACGAACGATGGAATTAAATGAAAGAGAGTTAAATTAAATGATAGGTAAATTACCTACATAGGTAGTAACGGAATAAATTAAACAGACAGACCGTAGAAAAAAAAACACTCTGGCAATACTGGCAATCAAGCGAGCTGGATATTTTAACCTAACCTACAAATGTCAAACGTTCTTTTCTCATAAAACCTTCTTAACATTCGATATCTCTGTTTGTATGTTTGTTTATCTATCTATCTATGTATCTATTCATTTTTTTATTTGTCTTGCGTCATGTGCGTAATTGTGTAACATTGACGATTGCCTATGTTTTCCTTTTTAACTCAATTTTGACGAAAACCGTCGTGTCATGAATATTCTGACGTTACGACATCTGTCAGATTTATGTCAATATTCAAAGACAACAGGGCAAAATATTGTGTAATAAAGTAGCTTTGCGAACTCCGACACGTCCATTTTCGTTCCTTATTTCGCCCCAGAGTCGCGATTCCGAACGGATTTGGCCGTGTTTTTTAACCTAAGGTGCCCCGGCAGCCGAGGAACCCTCGAGCACCTTTTGCGACGCTCAAATCGGCCCATTCCTAACAAAAAAGGCAAATGTAAGCTAGACGAAGGCATGACCGACCGACTTGATGAATTACTGCTAGGCTCGGGTCTGACCGCTTTCTTTCACGTTCTCTCTGACGTCACAGATCTGATATTCATATTATATATTGATAAATTTCGCTGGTTCTGTCATTGATCCCTGTGGTCCAGCGGCTAGAGGCGCGACCGTCTCGACTCTTTTTTTTGCATATTATACATATTATTTTGAAACGTAATTTTCCTACTCGACTCTTCCAATGTCCGATGCTTTCCTTTTCGTCGACTGCTATTTTATTTGATTAACCTTTTATTAAACTTTTGATTGACCTAACCTAACCTAACCTAACCTAACCCCTAGACCCCTTAGAAAAAAAGTTTTCAAATTATATGACCCAAAATAGTCAAAATATCCCCAGATTTACAAATAAGTCCAAAAATTGTGGAAAATCATAAAAAAAGTGGGAAAACGTGTTTGAGAATTTTCGGAAAAATTAGGAAAACCATTCCCGGAAAATTATGAAAAAGGTGGGAAAATGTGTGTTTAGAAAATTCGGAAAATCATCCCCGGAAAAAAAAAGAAAAGTGGGAGTGCATTTGAGATTTTTCGGAAAATTGAGGAAAATCATAAAAAATAGTGTGAAAATAGTGTTTGAGACGTTTCGGAAAATTGTGCAAAACTACGACAGTTTGATGATTGACTTGCGAGAATCGATTTAATGGTTATAAAATAAAAAAAATTGATCACCTCGACCGAGATTCGAGCCGGTGTCGCCGTGATGGTGTTTATACTTTTGACGAGCGAGTTCTTCTCATAAAACACTGAATCTGTTGTATTGAACCCACAGCTAGTAGTGAAGTCGTCATCGTGCGTATCTTTCGTTCGAGTTTTGAATCATTTTTGAATTAAGTCGGACGCGTTGCGGGCATGTGTCGGTAGCATTGGATATGAAAAATATATAAATATATTGACGTACGTAAATATAAATATATTGACGTAATGAAATTTTTAAGAATCCAAGAGTCCAGCGCGCTTTTCTACGTTCCTGCGTGGAATTTCCGTGGAATCGCTGCAGTTTGTGACGACGGACCGTACTTCCGTATAGAATCCCTTGGATAGGATGGAAATTTTCCGGGAATCGGGTCACCATCGGTCACCTCGTCCGAAACAAAGTAGTTATTTTCAACTACAGCGAGAAAACATGGGACCCTTTTTGTTATTAACTGTTTATTTAGATAGAACAGCGGATCGTGAAATGTTTGTTTTTTCAGTTCAGGATTCAAATTTCTCTGTCTCTCCTAGATCAGCTGTAGCACACGAGCGGTCGGATAACGAACGATGGAATTAAATGAAAGAGTTAAATTAAATGATAGGTAAATTACCTACATAGGTAGTAGTGGAATAAATTAAACAGACAGACTGTAGAAAAAAAACACTCTGGCAATACTGGCAATCAGGCGAGCTGGATATTTTATAACCTACAAATGTCAAACGTTCTTTTCTCACATAAAACCTTCTTAACATTCGATATCTCTGTTTGTATGTTTGTTTATCTATCTATCTATGTATCTATTCATTTTTTTATTTGTCTTGCGTCATGTGCGTAATTGTGTAACATTGACGATTGCCTATGTTTTCCTTTAACTCAATTTTGACGAAAACCGTCGTGTCATGAATATTCTGACGTTACGACATCTGTCAGATTTATGTCAATATTCAAAGACAACAGGGCAAAATATTGTGTAATAAAGTAGCTTTGCGAACTCCGACACGTCCATTTCGTTCCTTATTTCGCCCCAGAGTCGCGATTCCGAACGGATTTGGCCGTGTTTTTTTGCGCGGGTGCCCCGGCAGCCGAGGAACCCTCGAGCACCTTTTGCGACGCTCAAATCGGCCCATTCCTAACAAAAAAAGGCAAATGTATGGGGAGCGAAGGCATGACCGACCGACTTGATGAATTACTGCTAGGCTCGGGTCTGACCGCTTTCTTTCACGTTCTCTCTGACGTCACAGATCTGATATTCATATTATATATTGATAAATTTCGCTGGTTCTGTCATTGATCCCTGTGGTCCAGCGGCTAGAGGCGCGACCGTCTCGACTCTTTTTTTTGCATATTATACATATTATTTTGAAACGTAATTTTCCTACTCGACTCTTCCAATGTCCGATGCTTTCCTTTTCGTCGACTGCTATTTTATTTGATTATTCGATGACGGAAAATTACGACAAGAATTAATATTTTCTATCTATTTTTCCCTTACTAAATTTTCAATCAAACTACTTGACAAGATTTTCCTAACATACATAATTTTAGAATATTTTTGTGAATATTCCCAAACTAAATTGTTAATAAAATATTTTCACAACTTGATTTATTTCCCCTCAAGTATATTATCGACTTTTCCCACAATGATTTTTCCCAAATGAAAATCCCTTTTTTTTTGGAAATTTCCCATACTATTTTTCCATTTTCCGAAACATATTTTTCCAATTTTCTCAAACATAATTTCCACTTTTTTAATTTTCCCATATGCTTTTCCCAATTTTCTCAAACAAAATTAAACAAATTTTCTCAATATTTTTATGGATTTTCAAAACATCACTTTTTACATATCTTTCAGATGACATCGATCAACTTTAAAAAAAACACTTTTTTCAATATTTTATATACATAAGACATATATTTTTTACATTTATTATACATCTAATACAGGCATGGGCAACCTTTCCTAGGTCTGGGGCCAAATTGTCATTCCGTCTTCGAGTCAAGGGCCGGACCAAATTACTATACATAAGTAATATTTAATTTCAGTCGTTATATTTCATTATAGGAAACTTTTTGACTCAACAAATATATTTTATTTCAAGGATGTTTATGAGCCATAAGCTTGTGAGAAATTGAATAAAAATACACGGAGAGCTATTAACCAGACAGTAATGGGTCGTAAAATTTTAAAAAAAATCCAAAATCGTCAAATAATGTGTCAACAGATGCAAAGACAATGCGCGAGGTGTAAATCCGCGCGAACGCTGGACCGGTGGCTAGAGTGTTAATACATCTTATACATTTTTTATTTATATAATGAACGACATTAATTAATTAATCATGAATTAATATTACTGATTACAAAATTTTGTGTGGCTGAGTGTGGGTGTAAGATCGGCCTTGTACTTGAATTACAAGACTATCAATATTGGCGATGATATTGCTTAAAGATAATCGCATAGAATTTTCGAGATTTTCAATTGTTATCCTCGTTCGAGTTTTTGATTTAGTGTGTTTCATCCTCGAAAAAAACTGATCACCCGACATATATGTGCTGCCAAAAATACAAATGAATTTCTTGCAAATGCGCATAAATTTGTATATTTTTCTTCCACCAAATATAATTTATAAAAATCCGTCAAAGCAATGTTGTTAATTTGTGGTTTTAGCAATAAATCTCCCTGAAGCTCAATAAGTTCCATCTGTAAATTTGCTGGCACACTTTTTACATCTGCATCCATCGGACGAGCAAATATAGCCAATGTGGGGTCTTTTTTTTGGAAGTCAGCAAGCCTTATATCATATTACTCTATTAGTGCCTTCAGTTAATCTCCATAAGAATTACAGTCGCGCCAAAAGAAATCCGCGCACCCTTCACAATTTCATTCATTTGCAAATATTTCCTCGAAATCTTCCGATTTCCATTTTTTCCTTCCGATTTTAATGAAAACTAATAGCCATATTTTGAAGAACATGTGAGATTCGAAGGCTTCTACAGTACTGAGCAGGACCTAGTCGCGTTAGCATCTGACGAAATTATGGATTAAAAATAATTAATTGCGATTAAAACCCAAATTGAAGCAGTTTTCGGGGGAAAAGTTACCGAAATTAAAAAAACCGCGTACAGTAGACTGTGTAAATTTTACTACTGTATATGTTTTGTTTTTATAAGATAATAGACTAGGAAAATGGTTTTTAAAAAAAAAAATCCTCCCTGGAACTATTAATTTTTTTCTCAAATATTTTGCCCAGATGTATAATGGTCGGACAAAATAGTCCGGCGGGCCGGTGGATGCCCATGTATGATCTAATACAAAGTTCAACTTATGAAATGTTATTTCAAAAACTTGAGAAAAAAGTGTTTGGAAAAGACATAACCTCTAAGACTTTCCAGACTTGACCTATTCCAACCCAACACTTTCCGAACTAAAGTTGTTCCAACACTTTTATTTTTAAAGCCCAACCTAACCTAACTATGCGCCTTCATCTTCAAAAAAACAAAGTCAATTGAAATAATCAAAGCATGCGACCAAATCGAAACCCTTCTAGAACCCAACATGGAAGAAAGAAACATCAAAAATGATTTTAAAAACATAATGATCGACAACCAATCCATCATCACACCCCTTAAGAAACTCACCAACCTAGGGTAGGTGAATGTATGTTTGAGAATGGTTAGGGCAGGGTGGGGCAAACTGTGGCCCGCCGATTGTTTTCTGCGGTCCGCCATCGTATTTCTAAGTAAAAATATTTTTTTTATAAAAAAATATTGAAAATCGAACAAAATTTGAAGAATTTGTTGTTACGTAAATAAATCATCTCAGATCTTGTTGAAATTAAGAAAGAATTTAAATTTGAGAAGATAAACTTATCTCGACGAACCGTAGTAAGAAGAATTGAAGTTATTGATAAAAAAATGGTTGTCTGTAAAGTCGGTTTACGGACGATAGTTTAACGTGACAACGTCATAAGAAAACATTGATGAAATGATTGCATACTTTTATGAATAAAATGGAATCATTTTTATTGAATTATCATTATTTTGTATGGATACGAAGGAGTGAAATGAAATCTACAATTTTTTATTGATATATTTTATTCGCACTCATTAATTCAAGGATTAATTACCTTTATTGCCGCAATTGTTGTTGTTATATAAACAATGAAAACCACATTAACATTTCACTTCACTTTATAAACAGTTGTAAACAGATCACGTGTAGGTACTGTAGGTGTATAAGTTGTGTGCTGCCGCTGTCTCTTTTCTACTCAGACGCATCGACCAATCGAGTGGAAGAGAGATAGATGCGGCACAATCCGAACGGTAGGCCGATCGTGCCTCTCTATCGCTTATCCGCGCTCTCGCTCGCACGCTTGCCTTCGGCGTAACGCGACAAACGGGACAGTGAGTTATGTTTTTTCGTGCGTGCAGCGGGCGTTCATCGATTTATAAGACGTTGTCACGTCAAAAATTAAATGAGCAATCACAATCAAAACTCGAGATATTGAGTCAGTATACATATATTCCTTTTCACAAGTCAAATTCGATGGCTTTGCTTGGGAAAAGTTACTGTCACGTTGAACTCCCCTGCATGCAAAATAAGTAAAGTAATAATACAATCAATAAGGTGATGCCCCCTCACAAGTATTCTAACTGGCGCTTGTTGACTTTCTTTATCGATTTTAGCTATTGCATGGTCCCTATCGTGGCACTCTAGCAGGGTTGACTGTATTTCATCATAAAGAATTTATTTGAAATATGCATTAATTCATTATGTATAAATATATATCTTGCATGCTCCCAGATTTTACCTATGTGGTTGAATTGAAGCCAAGGCCAATCAATTTTTTTTGCTAGAACTTGTTTGAGGGCCGTTCGGTTGATGAATGCACTGCCTGTTAAGGTGGACATCTTCGGCAGTGAGCTAGGTCCTTTGTTGCTACTTTTTTTTCTTTTTATGTAATTAATATGTTTCATAATTATTAGTTTTTTTAATTTTGTGTAATATGTAAGTAATGTTATATTTTTATTCAAATTGTCAAATGCATAGCGCATTGGATTCAGCTGTAATGCCATGTCTGCGGTGCAATTGTCAACGTCGTTAGCTTCCATGATGGACCACCCAGGATCGAGTTCCTGTACGAGCACAGTTTTTCAGTTGATTTAAAGATTCTGTTTGAAGGCATTGGGTGTTTGTGTTGTTAACCTAGCCATCCCGAACAGTATAGATTTTGTCCCAACAGCTGCTTTACCTTAAATATCTATCTTAATACTAGTGATACGATGTCTATACTTTTGGTATTCTTAAATCATAATTTTTTACACCTTATGCAGAAAAAAAATATGATATTTATTGGCTAGTTGCACGGTAATCGATTAAAAAAGAGAAGAAGTCGGAATTTTTCAGTCTAATTGTCAATGTTAGCTGGGAAGCGCTAACATAAAATTTCACGCCCATTAGCGATAAGAGAACGTGACCATAGTGAGTCATAGATAACATGGACAGAGTGTTTCATATCTGGCAACAATAAACGACGATAAGCGATAAGATAAGAGATAAGGTGACTTCGTGCATGGTTTTTGGCTTGTTAGTCCGCCATAGCCGTTGGAGTGGAAACGTCGTCATTTTCATGCGCGATTTAAATATGAATAATTATAGGAAAAATAGGGATTTTTATATGATTTTTTTTTTCAGAAAGATGTATAAATATACGTCAAAGCATAATCAATCATTTTTTTATTGCAGTCTATGCCAATAAGGCCAAAACACTGGGGTCTTTTTTAACCCCCCTTCGGCCTGAGTCATTTTTCAAGGATAGTCCTACGAAGGTTAAAAATCCCTTCCCACCGTTCCGATCCCAAAACGATTAACTTACCACTAATCCTCTTCAGAACTTCACTAGAATCTTTCTCTTATCACTCAGATTGCAATTATAAACTCTTTTAGAGTTTATCTGATTCTGTTACACCATTAGATTGTTAAGTTTAAGATTTTTGGAATTACTAGTCACATTTTCCACTGTTATTTGGAATATTCAATGTATGATTCAAATAATAAACCAATTAAGTTTATATACTTACAACATAACAGAATAATTTAGAATTTTGTGTTAATTATTGTTGACCTTGTTTTTGTAGAACTGTGACTATATTATTTATGACATATTACAAATACCGAGTGAGGCCTAGAGGAGCCGTATATTTATAAAAAAATTATATAATTCTGGAATTATAAATCTTCAGGCATTAATTTGAATGGATGTTTGTTTATATAAACGAAGAGGATTGTTCTTTTGAATATTTGTGACAACTACCAATTAAATTTCACCTAGCGTTATGCATAGATGTTTATTTTTTTTATTCTTGAATAATAAAATTGAAATAATTTATCGAATATTCTATTGGAATTCCAAGTATGAAGTGATGAAGATTTTTAAAGTAGTAAATAAGTCTTTGTGTGTATCAATCTCGCACTATTTATTTTGTAAAACACATTTGTAAAATTATTCTCAGTTTTATAAAAAATATTGTATTTAACACAGGCAAGAAGGCTCAGTTATTTCATCAGGCGTGGTAATCTTGAAACTCCGGTGGTCCAAATTTTGAAGATCGAATTTGGAGATATTCGATTGCAACAGTTCTGCGGCTATGTCGGAAAACATTTCTTCTATACCGGCACCGGACTTACAAGAAGTCTTAAATGTATGGCTGATGAGATTATGACATTGTTCGCTGAAACAATTTTAACATAAACTTTAATTGCATTAGGCACTAGGAATTCTATATCATTACACATCTTAGCACGAGTGTTAAAGAGTGTTGAACATTTATAGGTTGTAATTATTCTTCAAGCTGCTATTTTTGCAGGTAAGGATATCTCGGTATGTCATATGTTTGAGGTGTAAAAATTATTGCTGGACACAAAAAATAACCTACGTTTTAAAAAATAATAAAACAGTGGTCAAATTAGTAAAATGATAGCCACAAAACATAACTAAAAATTAGACAGCGATTACTACAATATATGTACATTCGAAAGAACAAAAGTCCTAAACAAGTTTTAGAGTGCTCAGAGGAGCTTAATGGATAAAATAATGCAGTCAAAATCAATTCATTGAAGTAAGTCTCAATTAATTACGTGAGTCAATGAGTTTATTTTTTAAAAGTGAGAAAATATATATACAAACCAAAAAGCTTCCATATCAGCATCAGTCACTTGAGGTGAGGACGTTTCCAAGTCAGATTTATTACCACATAAGAAAATTTTTGCATTTTCAGCATAAGTAACTATTTCTAAGAGATGTTGAGAGAGGACATGAAACGAAGCAGGGTTGTCGAGAGAAAAGACTAGAATGGCAGCCTCGGCAAACTTGTAGTAGCTGGATGTTATGGATGCGACCCTCTCCATTCCACCGGTGTCCCACAGTTGAAGCTGAAACATCAACCGGAGCTTGTGAAGTTGACGGGGTTCGCGAGATGATATTTATTAAATAATATTTATTATACTTTCTTTGTCAGCTATGAAGTCTATCTAACCATTTTGTTAATTGCAAATTATTTTACAGTGCAGTCACTGATACAGCAATTGTAATTGACTACACAATGTCAAAATTGATCAATGATGTTCCAAAAATTGAAAACGACAAATTACTAAATTTAAATAAATAAAACTCAATTGTTTGTATGAATTCTATGTATGTATATGTTAAGTAACTGAATAAAATATATGTGCTTATATTATTTCAATAAATTGCTTTATGTGAAATTTTATTGATTCCGAAAATAATACATATTCAATAGCTCCAAGTGATATCTTTAAGCCTCCTCCTTTCAAAGTCATTGTGAGTTATTCGAAAATCTGGTAAGACCGACTGTTTTAGTGTGCTATGAAAGTATTAAAAAAAAAATATTTGTAAGAAAAATAATGATAGTTCAGTACATTTGAGAGTATAGGATATAAGTATTTTTTTCTAAAAATGTATGTCATGCCAATGATTCGGTTCATTTCAAGTTTTAGACTTGAACAGTAGGATGACACTTTCATTCAGTTTTCACCTAAATATTCAGGCCAATTGATATAATCAAACTGGCCCATGTGGAAAAATGACAACATTTATCCTCACTGATAAATCATTGCAAAAAGGCATGTATTTAATGGGTCAGTAACTAATTCAAGTTTTGGTCAGTTAAATAAATAAATGGTCAGTTAAAAATCAAAATGGTCAGTTATTATTATAAACGGTCAGTTGTCATTGTATCAATGTGAATGTGGCCAGTTATTAAATAAAACGGTCAGTAATATATTTTAATGGTTAGATATTTATTAAAAACGGTTAGCATTTAATTTAAATGGTCAGTTATTTAAAAAAAATGATAAGTTTTAGTTTGACAGCTTGTGAATTTTATCAAATATGGTCGTAATAGGCAAATTTATGACATTTTCTTTTTATTTTAACTGACCATTTATTATTTTTAACTGACCGTTTTAAGCATTTATTACTGACCGTTTTAAGTATTTATAACTGACCATTTATCGAATTAGAAACTGACCAAATAATTAGTAGTCTTGCAAAAATAGTATAAATTGTTATCGAAATATCAATTTGAATCCATGCATAATTAATGTTCGTTTAAAAAAATATAGTTTTCAACAAGCTGCATTAAATGAAATTGAAAAAATAATTTCATTCTATTGATACTATTTATTTCGTAGAGCTAGAACTCCCTTTTTTATTCAAAGGGGTATTATTTTTTCGTAAAAATACCTAAGTAGGCATATATGGCTATTTATGTTTTATTATTATTACCAAAGTTTCGAGAATTCACATTTTAAGTTGTCAGTGGGTTCTTCATTTCATTTTGTTATATTACCATTATTCATGTATCGAATTCAATTTTTGAAATAAATAAGGTTTTTTAAATAATACCAAGGTAAACATCAATAAATTAGGTCATACAACGTGTTTTGACAAATAATATTAACGACTTGATGAAAATTAAGAATGAATTTCACGCATTCTGTTTTAATTGTTTATTTAATGGCAGCTACCTCAAAGGACTAGAAACATTTTTATATAACAAAACAGATATCGCATGGTAAAAATAAGCCAACGCCTACTTTTATGACAATGACGTAAGTTTAGCGATTAATCTGCATATTAATTAATATATATACATACTTTCAAAATGACAAAAGTTGTTTCACACTACCTTCACATCCTTATTGCTCAACTTGAATATCCTGTCAAAATGGTCGAGGCCTAATGTAGATTTTCTATCTGTGGCGGTCACGAACGTGTTGTTGGTAAATCTTCGAAAAAGTGACGTTTTACCAGCACCAAATTCACCACATAATATCACTTTTTGTTCCGGTATCCTAATAGATGCCATATTGCCTACAAAGTTTATAATTTGGGTATCAACACAGCTGATTCAGTTTTTTCTGGAATAGGCATGTTTTATCTTCAAATGTAAGATGAAGCTTGCACTTCAACTTGTTCTTTCAATCCTTAGAGAAATAGATGATTGGTTCAGCAAGGACGATATAACATTTTGTTTGACATCTGACCGAGGACATTTAATGTTACCAGAGCCTCGAATTTGTATAGACACACGGCAATAATTAATTATGGATAACATGGCAATACCAATGATCGTAGTACATACTATTATTATGAATCTGCGACAAATAATTTAATGTCTACGCGACAAATTGTCTCCGTGACAAATGATCTCCAGACAAATATTTACAGTACAAAACGACGACTTAAGTCAAAACAAAAAATTATAAGCCAGAATGTATAAATTTTTGTTTTTTTCAACAAATTGATAGCTTTTATTCCCTCTGTCTCCATAATATTATATTTTTGTTTTTTTTTTGTGCGCTTTTGCTATTAAAAATTTAAGCTATCTATATAAAGCTGAATTTTAGCCTGTGAATGAGCGAAAACTAAAATCAAAACCTAAAACGCTACATTTATAAATATGCAAACAAATGTAAAATTGTCTGTGGTAACATTTTCAAACATTTGTCTCCTTTGTTTATGGTTCATTCTGACATATCAATTTTAAGATTACCCAGCTGATATGAAGCTGAAATTATATGAATTATTATGACCTATGACCTATATGATGATGAAATGATATTATGACTTTATTTTTGAAGTTTCAATTTTAAGATTGCCAGCGAGGATATGAACACGATATATTTTTAATGTTATATGTTATAATATAACTTATATCCCTCGTTTAAAGATATCTACTGACCCATTTACAGAAAATAATTGACCATTTTACAATAAAAAACTGACCCAAAATTAATTATTAACTGACCATTTATAATTTTTAACTGACCATTTGCTCTTTTTTAACTGACCATTTATTATTTTAACTGACCGTTTATCGAATTAGAAACTGACCAAATAATTACTAGTCTTAAAAATTAGTCACATACTATTCCGCAGTTATAAAAAAAGTGACTAGACACAATAACAATACTACTTATTTTGATTCATATGAAAAAATATATAGATATGTACGATTTCAGTTTCATGTGAAATATTTTTGCAAGCTTTTAGCTTGTTTAAAAATATGTTTGATCTTTTCGCACCATATTTTATTTTCATTTCAGTACAATTGTTGTAATAAATTTTTATTTGATCACGAATTTGGCTTTTATGATTTTTATAAATTTTCTTATACCTTCTTTTCGACAAGCAGCACTAATTGGACTACATATATTATGTATTCAGAAGTGGTATTGAATATTATTCAAAATGTAGTAAGTAGAATGATCTTTAAAAATATTATCCTTATCAAACATGTAGATTCGTTTGAATTGTGTACTTTTTCGTGAACTTTGTTGCTGACGATCCAAGTTTTGCCTTTTGGCATTGTCGAGGATAAACTTCCGAAAACTGTTTGAGTGAAATATTGAATGTAAGTATTTGGTGAAGGCAAAAAACCCATAACCGTAAGGTTAGTTTGCCTAGTTTTTGCCTCCGCTCTAAAATTTCAAAATTCAATATATGTACAATATTGATATATACAGGGCTTTTTCCCCATTTAACGCGGTGATTGGCGTTCCGGCACCTTTTTTCACAGATTTCAAAATCAATTAGACAAAATTTTACTTAAATGATATTTAAATATAATTTTATTTAGTAAAAAGCTTGACATGAAATGAGTTCCGGTACCTTTTTTTCCAAAAAAAAGCTTTGGATATATGGATTCAAATAATTATTGGACAATGAGTAGTTTTATAAAAAAAATGGACTGGCAAAAACACCCACCGGCGCCAATCTCACCCCATTTGACAGTAGGTAATAACTGTCCATAATTTTGGTGGAAGAATATTATTTGAAATAAAAAAAAAAAAATGTTTTCCATATTTTATAAAGATCCCAATTGGTTTTGCTTATCGCGGGTATTTTCATCAATTTAAATTATTACAATATTATGTACCTACTAGCTGATTTGCTGTTCGCTAACCATAGACAATGTAAATATTCAATGATATTCAACCACTAGCCCGGCTTGCTGATGGTAGCGTTGTGATGGTAATTTGAAATGTCAATGCTATTGTTTATTCATGCTGGCATATTGGCTAGTGTAGTTATTGTTAATAATCTTGGCTTGATATCGCTGCTGACAGTGAATGGATATGAAATTAGCTATATCTAACCCCGATCTTAATTGTCCGAATTACTTGTCTTGTGCTTTGCGTTATATCGCAATATATAAAGTTGTGCCGGCCCTGTCATATCAGCACTGTTAAATTAAAATTTGGAAATCTGATGCGACACAATGCTGTGTTGTTGAATCAATCTTATTAAAAAGGCATCCAGGTCGACATCGATATGCAACACGAATCTGTCACAATATCTGACTGCACGATGGACGAAATCGCGATGAGTGCAGAGTCGGTAACGCAAGAGAAGCTGTCATCCGCTCTCATGGCGCCCAGCAATGAAGAAGAGGAAGCAGTCAGTCATGATGAATTCAGCGATGAGGTAAGATTGATTTTCTTTGCGCTTTTTTCTTAACAGGAGACGTTTTTTCAAAAAAAATAACGATTTATAGTATCAACCATTTATTATGATTTTGTGGACCGGTACTGGCATATCTACCGAAGAAACTCATTCTCTTGCTTTTAGGCACCATGGAATGTGAGTATTCTATCCAGTTTTCTGTTTTATGAATACCTATCAACGTTGTTTCTAATGTTCTTGGTAGGACGGTAGTTAAATGCTTGACAATGAATATGCCTAAAATTAGCCCTTTAAAGACGCCAAAAGTTAATTTACAAGGACTACTTGTTCTTGATTCGCTCAGCCTTCCTGTTCTTGAAAGAGAGAAGACATAGAAAAATGGGCTAGGAATAGCAGTAGCTAATCTCTCACTGTTCCTCGATTCTAAAATTGGATTGGTTATAACTAATTCAATACATGACACAGACCCCCATGCCCTTGAACAAAAATTCATAAGTTGATTAATGAAAGTGCATAAAATTGCCTTAACAGGTCTGGTAAATATACCATGGAATATTTAGTTTATTGCTAATTTCTTTTCAATTAGAGCGATAAATATTGCTGATAAAATAACATTAGAGTTTTATCATTTAGCCAGTGACGAACCAACTTTTGTTATGTTTAAATATGCATATGAAAAACTGTATTAGAGGAAAATCACGTATTTAAAAAAAAAAACCTTATGTCAATAATCGCTGTAAATATGAAATAGAAAAAAAAAATTATCTGCTTACGCTGTGCATGAAGAATAAAAGTAAACTATCATTCAAAAAAATGTTCCAGGAATTAGATATGCACGCTGGTAATAAGACGAGCACTCCTGGGCGCAGCGTGACCCTTCAGATGTTACTGGACGCGAAAATTCTTCAACCTGGTGAAGCAGCAATGACTATAGAGTATCTAGTGAGTGATATTTATTTATTAACAAAATTGAAGTAAAATTAAATAAGATGTAATAACACAAATATTTACTGTAAAAATTTTGACAATATTTTAAAATGTGTTCCTAAAAGTGATTTATTCAACATTATCGTTCTTATCAGGGACAGAAGTTTGTGGGTGACCTGCAGGCTGACGGTAAAATAAAATCACACGAAACGGAAACCATATTTTGCTCACCGTCCGCTTGGGCAATCCACTGCAAGAGAATCATAAATCCCGATAAGAAGTCCGGATGTGGCTGGGCCTCCGTCAAATACAGAGGGAAAAAATTAGATGCCTACAAAGCGGCTTGGCTGAGGAGATTGCAACTCCAGCGAGATTCCACTCCGACAGACGGTCTGCGACTGATTTTTTGTGCATTATTATTACTGTTATGTATTCCACACATACAATTTTAATGCAGCTTTGCTTACTATCTTGAGTTGTTATATATCTTCACTGTACTGTCAGACGTTCGTATTTTACAATATTGACAACAATTTGCTCAATCTTGCTCACTGATAAAAAAGTAGTAAGAGAAATATATAATCAGGTAAAAATAATCCCTAAATATTTGTTAACAAAGCAAACAAACAATTTACATCACAAATAAACAGCCTCAGAACTGCACAGCACTAAAAATAGAACTCTATTGTAAAACATTTTCCTAGTCGATAATAATTTATATTATAATAACTATATCCAAAACGCTGAAATTTTCATTTGCCGATTACTCAGAATTGTCAACATGCAAGTATGCCAGTATGATGACCATATTTTGTCAAATTATACTAACAAATGATTTTTTTCAGATGAAATTGAAAATGAAACCGAGCAGCTGGCCGCTCCTCCACCCCAGCGCATCGTCGTGAAGCATAACACTGTCCCCAACAGGATTTCCCAGCAGTGAGTTCTCGGAGGCATTTGTACTCTCACAACAGAGCATTAATTTTAATCCAATGACTGTATTTCAATATTTCTTATTTCTTCTAGTGACGCAAATACTCTAGTCGAAGCGGTATCCTTTTCTTCGATAGGTAAAGTGCAACCGTTCCTTGTATCCATTGGCACGAACGCGTGCTTTGTCCTGGACTTGCATTGCCATTTGACCATGTCAGAGGTGTGTGGATATCTCGCCGGCTCTTGGGATGTGAATACGCACAGTAAGTTTTTTCGATTGCTAGCAAATATTGCATATACATAATTGTAATCGAATGACTGATTGAATGATTATAATGCTATGGTAACAACAATTGGGTATAATTAATACACGTCGACAGGTAAGTAATTAACTAACCTGTCCATGTGTCGACTATTTTTAAATTTTAAACAAATGTAATTTATGGGGCATCAACCGAATTGAACATATTGAAATCGTACAATTCATTCAATCTACGCGAGCCCGTATTGTTGAGAATAAACCGTATCTAGATTTGTATATTTATTATTGATTACTACTGTGATAATTCTTTTAAGATCTGGCCGTCACGCACGCCTTTCCCTGCCTCACTTCCAAAGCGGACGACAGGCCGGCTGTCCTAGTCGAGTCACAGATCTTCATCGCCATGGAGCGCATGGGACTGACTTTGGTGGGCTGGTACCACTCTCATCCGGTGAATGCGGCCATGCCCAGTCTCAGGGATTGCGACAGTCAGCTGGAGTACCAAATCAGGAAGCGGGGCCCCAGCGATCTCACTTACACCCCTTGCATTGGCATAATTTGCTGTGAGCTCTTACATGATTTTATTTATCAATAGACTAATTAGAAAAAAGCAACATAAATAACATATTCTAAAAATATAACTATAATATTTTTTCAATTTAACATCTCCAATCTGGCTGTTAGTGAAGTCTTTTCTCGAGTGTATTGAGTTACACATTTGTGATGTGATATCAACAACAAAAGCAGTAATGCCAGTATTTTAATAATAAATTTTGTAATTTAGTTGACAGTGTCATGTGTTTTTACTGCAAAATTAAACCTTATATTGTATACAAAAAAATTAATGGCACATGCCTGCCTATATTATATTATGATACAATACTATTGTTATTTTTCAAAGTGGACTTTAATATGGTTTCTGGTAAAATTTTCAGCACCGTACAACCCTGAAAGCCCTGTTCTCGAATCTTCATTGACTTGCTTCTGGGCGAGTCCCCCGCCCGAGCAGCGGCCGACAGAGTATCCCCGTCCGTTGCTCATGCAGTACGCTGTGGTGCACGACACTCGCCTCGCTCCTCACGCCATGGAGCAGATCTCCAAAAGCATCAAGTACTACGCCTCCATGATCGACGATAGAGCGATAAATTTTTTCGACCAGTACAAGACTGACATCACCTATCTGGATAAACTGAAGTGCACCCTGGCGGCCAAGTTCCCGAGAGAGCAGAGCGATGGACTGCTTTGGAGCTTCATAAGAGACGCTCTGGGCTGCTCCGCTGAGGGGGATGACAAAATGGATCTCGACGCATTGCTCGCCGTGTCTCAGCCCATCCCCAAGTCGCAGTCCGGAATGCCCCTCGACCTCCCGTCTGGCGGTGCTCTCCGGCATGCGGTCGGTCAACCCCCGGGTACTTCCCAGCAGCTGGCGTACTGTCCTTCGGGAAGCGGAAAATTTGAATTGCAGACGCATCTAAACATACCCGTTCCGCCGGGATCGAATAAATTATCATCGAAAAATTCTCTGTCCGGTCGGGGGCTCGGCGTCTTGAGTGGAATGTCTCTGGGTCTTGGTCAGGCTACTAGCGTTTCGCTAGGTCTCCCCGTGTCCGCTTACGACTCTCTGACGGCCGGCGGGCTGCTGGCCAATCTGCCCCCAGGGATATCGTCCAGCCTAGCCGCCACGCTCGCCAAGCTGCCCGATTCGAGTATGTCTGACGCTTTTTCAAACCTGCCATCAACGGGCTCCGGCTCCTTGGAAAAATCGGGCGCTTCCGCTCTGGCGGCCAGCCTGGCATCCTCCACACCCTCCGGGCTCGCTTCCAATCTGATGCTGAGTTCGGCGGAGATAGCCAACGCTCTCTTTCAAAGTGGAAAGTTTCCCAGCGCCAGCTCTCTGCTAGGAATACCTGATCCTATGTCGCAGAGCATTCTCGATGCTAACAATATGTATCTTTCACCCTCGTTGCTCAAAATGCAAGACGGTCTCGGCTTGCTGAGGCCAGTCTCCTCTGGCTTGACCTCGAGTAAGAGCAATCAAGATCAAAGTCTCTACCTGAAGAGCACTCGGGAATTGATGAAATCTGCGAAAGAATTTTTGCCACCCGATGTCAACATATCTGCATTGAAAGCGGCAGGAAAACTAGATTTCTCCTTTCCGCCGGAATTAAGCGTCACCAAACAGCCCGATGTTTCAATATCCACGGTCACCAAAATTCCCAAGATTTCAGATTACGCAGCTGACTTCAGCATGTCCGCATCTAAATCCGGCGAATCTTTCCTCAACCAGATGCTGGAGCTGACAAAGAAAGCCGGAAAGGCCGATTTTACCTCAGACGGCTCAGAATCTTCAGCCAAAATAAACATTTCAGACGATTACGCACCTTTCAATCTGTCTAAATCTGTTTCCCAGAGCGACGCGGACAATATGACCCGGAACAACGTGACAGATTTTTCATTATTGAAAACGAGCGGAGACAATGCCGGCAAAGATCTCGGTTGTGATTCAGATATTCAAAATTTATCTATGCGCAGTGGTGTCTCCCTTGAAGTCGACAAAGACCACATTTCTCTTGCAGATCATTCGATGACTTGAATTGTCTGAATGTGCATATGTTATCACACATTGTAATGGCAATTGATCAAAAGAAAAAATATGAAAAAAAATTATGTGAATTTGTTGGCGACTCGACCATCGAAATACGAAAGATGAGCGTATTTCTTTTTACTATGGAACAATTTCTGAACAATTTGACTCTAGCATTAAAGCTATACAAATGTATGTTAGCTTTAGTAACAATGGTATCTTGTTAGCATCTCTGAAAGGTTTGCAAGCATCTTGATCATTTGCAAGCATATTGAAATTGACCAACAGTGGCGGAAGCCTGATCACCGGACAGATGTTTTACAGGAAAGCCCATAGGATAATTATTTTAGTATACATTGAGTATGTGAAATATTTAATTATATTTTTATTGAAGCAGCGTGTATAAAATGATTGTTTTTTGAAAACTTTAAATATTGAGTTTTATTAGTATGTCACCTTCCTCTTATTTCAAAAACAATATAAATCTTTTTCGATGGTTTCGGCGGTAACTTTGTGGAAGTTCATTTTAATATAAAATTTAAAATAACTTTGATTATTCCACGTATTGTGTAACTAACTGTGACACGTGTTTCGCCTTTTTCAGAGGCATCTTCAGACTTACTATCGCAAAGTTTGCTTAAGTAAGAGATGCCTCTGAAAGAGGCGAAACACGTGTCACAGTTAGTTACACAATACGTGGAATAATCAAAGTTATTTTAAACAATATAAATCATTGAGATTTAAAATACTTCAACATGATAATTTTTGAAAAACACTGAATTTTCTAATTGTTCCTATGGGACTGCATATTTTAGCATTTTATTCTTTTTTATTTATTTAATATATACGGTTAACTTCACATTTCAAGAGCAAAGTGCTGCAGGGGAACAAAATGTAATTACACAAAATACATCATTTTTATTGTACAAAAATACAAATGTATCCAAAATATTCATTTGTTTGCTCAAAAGTTTATGAGTTGTATTTCTTCTTTCATTGGGAAATAAATCCCTTTCCATATCTGGTCATAGAAAGATTGATGGAAGTACACAAACAAATCGAGTTTTTTTTTATATCAATACTCCATAAAAAAAACTCTTACTCCAGAAAAATTTGCCAATGATATTCCTGACAAATTTTGTTGGATTTCTTGAAGATTGATTAAACAATGAGTATTTTTTTTTTATAACACTTTAATTCATACATCATTAAATCGAGAATTGAAGCATATGCTATCACCTATTTAAGATTTCTTTAAAACACAATTTATTATCAACATTATTCTTAAATCATAATACCCTATGTATAAAGATTTAAGAATAATGATCACATTATATAAAATCAGTCTCAATTCATATTCAATATCGCCGTCGTTCTAATCCTGCAATTCGTAATAGTCTTAACCTAAGGTCTGGGGGGAAATAAACATAATTTTGTTTGCTGTTTGATTTTCAAAAATTGGCTTCAAGAATTTGCCACAGGGAATGGAATTTTTCATCAATTTTAGATAAAGTCGAAATTCACGAATCGGCGAGCGATACCCCGCGCTCTGTTCGTCGCTCTCTTCGGCTCCCGTCGGCGGACGCGAGTTACTGCTTCGAACCTCATCCTTCAAACTCGCAAGAGGTGTTCGCCCCTCTCGAATTTTGACTTGCGACAGTCGTCTTATATCAGTCGTGGTGTTTGCACGTCAATTTTTTCTTATCGAAGTGTGGCGTTTCTCTCGCCCACTTCCGCGACAACAGCTGGCGGTGTTGTTTCCCTTCGATACGATAGTTGGGAGTCAAATCGTAAATAATAAGCTCTTCGACCCGAGCGCTTCGCAAGTTCCTTCAGTCGCGAATATGTGTCGCGAGAATAATAAAAGTTATATTCGTCCTAAATCGTAAATGAATTATCATTCGAGTGAAGTTTTTCAAGAGGGAAGGAGCGTCAAGAATTGTTAACAGTGCTATTATTGCAAGTGAAAGTTTGACGGCGGATCGTATTAGAACCGAACGGAATTCGGAGGAAATAACATTCGGCCCTGGAAACTTTTCGTAGAGAGATATATTCGTAGCCTTCACGATAACGGTAAGAAAATTTACTTTCAAATATGCCAGCGCGCTCGATGTAGTTCCCGCGAAACGAAATCGCGATGAACGCGTCTTTATTATGAATCCAATGTAGATTGTCAAGTATTACATTCCCGGTTGGAAGGCCGCCAGGTGACGAACCTTTCGGCGTCCACGGATTCCATAATCGAAATGATTCAACAGGTTTCGCAGAATCCGCAGCTGGCCGCGGAAGACGGAGGCGCAACTATTGTACGACAGTCCTCGCGGCAAAACGGATCCTATTTGTATTGCCAAACTCTTCTATCTGACCCCTGAATTGCGCGAGATATTTTGAAATTTAAAAATAAAATTTCAAAACTGATTCGATTTTATAAACTATAAAATACATTTTTTAGCGATGACGATAGCGCTATTCGAAAATAATCTTAGATTATATTGGTATCGACTTGATGTATAAAATAATCGCAATGAACTCGATTCCGTGAAACTTATCTTCCATCGTCATTCCATTCGACTTTCGGCATTCGATATTTCCCTGTGATTTAATTGTCATTTTATCAATCTATGTATGTATTTATTGAATTTTCACTAACCATTTGCGAAAATTTAACAAATTGCTGTTATTGCGTGCTTGAATAGATACGAGGTGTCGTACAGTCATGATTGTTAGTAATGGCATTCATTCAATATGTCTATTTGAATAAACAATTATAACGAAAAGTTGTTACTGTAATATTACAAAACCAGAACTAGATGTAAGGCTTCACACAGTTACGAAACCGGTGCGCACTGCAAATACATACTTTCTTTTCATTATAAATAAATTAAGTTCTTGCGAAACGCGAATAAGTTTTCGACCATTTTAAGGTAAATTATATGCAAGTACAAACAATAAACAATACGCCGCAGTAATAGTATGCAATGAAGCGAATAATACACAAGATGCCACTCGCTCAATCGGGAAACTGTCGCATGTTCATCTTCGAAGCAGTCAAATGCTTTATGTTACCTAACTTTTACACGAGAAACACTTCTTATTCACTAAGCGAAACAAGTGAATATGTCACTTTAGAGGTGTTCACTGTCAATACTTGGTGGAATGGCATTATAATAAAAATAATAACACATTTTTAGTACAAAAATGTGACACACGTATGTGGTACAATTAGAAATGACCTCCAACCCATAAACCCCAGTGGGTCGTTTCCGGAGTCTAGTTTGATTCCTGAATATCAATCAATGGTATTTAGGTCTGCGATAAGTTATTATCGCCATCCATAAAATATGGTGGCGGCAAATAAACGAATTGAATATGAAACGTTATATTTGGAGAACTTTCCGACCCTCGAGATCTATTATTGTGGACGCGTGCAACCACTAGTTGCACGACTAGCACACAAAGGAACATATCGTTCAATCTTGTTTATAACCATGCATAGGAAAAAAAAAAGAAGTGTTTCAAAATGCACGATTATATATCAAGATGGCAAGATTATATATCAAGATTTTACCAAAATACTTTATGTTTTATACATTTACGGAGAAGAGAACAATCAAAAAGAAATGTACTCAGGCAGGCCTTCATCTCTTTTTTCTGTATTATTTTAAGATGCCTTTCTTCATACAAAGTATTGATGTGTACGGGTGTAAGTGCTGTTAATGAACGGATTATATTTTTGGAAGGGGATTAGTGAAAACTAATTCGGTATTGGATTGAAGATGATAATATGAAAGCGGTATTTCACAGTCGAAAGGGTTAACCGGTACATGAATTTTTACGGGACAATGTAAATGTGTACCTAACACAATGTGAGACGAAGCATTTAGTTTTGTGCTGTACCGCTTATTATTTTGATTTGACCACAGGGTACACGACTTTTACCTTACACTTTAGCATTCATTATAATATGGATATTATTTAACATGCGGCACGCCGCTAATTTTAAATTCATTATCTGACCCATCGGTAAAAAATGTTGGCCACGACTCTTGTAATAAATCAATTGAAAATGAATCAACTCAATTTTTATTTTGGACAATACAATCGGCTTCATTGTAATAATCATCATTTATTTATTTTCATCATATTGGGTATTTTTATCGAATTTAGATTAGTATATCAATGTTATCACCGTATTCATATAATTATCACATTCTTTAATTATTAATCTATCGAGCGAGATAACAGGTATCGCGAGTCGTGACTCACTCACATAAAGTCACATTTTATATCGATTTTCAATTTAATACAAAATTATCGCAATCAATTTACGCCGCAGTCAATTGCCAACTAAACGTGACGATTTTTACAGTCGTCACCTTACTTTGAAAAGGTTCTAATTGACACATTTGCCTAAAATTACCTTTTGGTCGGAAAAGCTTGTATTTACCGCATTCTATCATACATATATGAATTTCAGAATTATCTATGGTTGAAAAACGGAGTTATCAGAATTCCGAAATTGCACTGCATCTGCACACTTTTTTTACTAAATTTATTTGACAAATTTCTAAGATTGTCATCATTATTTCCATTATTCGATCTTTGAGATCATTATTTCTCAGCAAGAGTTGTGAAAAAATATGCTTAAATTAAGTAATTTGAAATACTTTTACTTGCTCATTGTTACAAGTGAATTTTAATCAATCGAAACTTCAAACGCTCATATCTCAAAACATTGTCAAGAGCAGTTAGAACCTTTTCAAAGTAAGGTGTCGCAGTGTCAAACGGTTAAAATGGATAGTGATAGGTACATCTTTTATTTTGAACATTCGTTACTTTTTGATCACCCAGAACCCGGAGAGATTCCTAACCTCTTTATAGCAGTTTTCCAAAACCCTTGATCCGCGGCGGATTGCTGCATTGCAGAAGAAAATTCTGTATCATAAAATTCTCTGCCTATGCATATAGTTTTCTCACTGTGTTTAAATATGAAATGAAAAGCATTACCTACTGTAATCTCAGGACGTACCTAAATATGTATATTGACTTGTGACAAGCTGAGGGAGAAAAGATTAGAGAGCACTGCTTTAGAGTCGCGACCCCGTTTTCAATCGCGAATAGAGTAAATTTTCCCATTGGTTTCAATCGGTTAATATTTGTTTTGCTGTTGACTTTGATTTTCTTATGACCGACCTGTATATGTTGTAAAAAATCACATCTGATCATAATTTCATAATGAGTTCGAGTGGTTCGAGTGACAGTTTCGGTCCGACCGGGACTGAGTCGGGAGGGCTCGGACTTATACACAATTTCAAGTTGTGAAAATATTTGAAATGTGTTGAATCTCTCGAATTACTCTCTAAAGTATTTTTAGAATCTCCAATTTCTGTTCAAAATATTTATTTTATTAGTCAATCTCATACCTTAATGCAGTGGTCTCCAAACTTAATAATGATGCGAGCTTCTTTCAGAAAATGAAATTGTCTGATGAGCTACTTATACTTACATATTATATACATATGAGGGCATTTGGGAGCAACGTTAGCTTTCTACCAAAAGAGCATTTTGGAGAAAAACTCTTAACCTATTTTAATGCCGTTAAGCTCATCGCAGAATTTTTGTATTTCCCCTATATATAGTGTTAAAAGCATAAGATGTATTCATTATGTCACACTTTTTTAGACATGTAAATTATAAATGTTAGTAATGCTGTTTAAAAAAAATCTAGACTGTTGTTTTTGCGCCCAAACGATTGATAAAATTGGATCCTAGGCAAATTATAAATATGGTACAATATCCTACGCGAGCTAATGAAAATGTCACCGCGAGCTACCCGTAGCTCGCAAGCGACCGTTTGGCGATCACTGCCTTAATGTATAGTTTTAACGTGTTTCGATGCAACCGTTTACTATGTCATCAATCTCGGGAACATAATCTAAAATTTCAACTTGTTCTCCTTCGCTAAATTCACGTTCTTACACTACCTACGCCTTCAATATCTTGAATATTTAGTTCAATTTCACCGAAAGGGTTGATCATATATGTAGGTTCACATCTATTTTTCTAAGAGCGTGTCGAACGAGAATATGTTACGGTTCATCCTTCTTGTTATATATTGAAATTGTTATACGAGGGCTGAATGTATCTAACTTCTGCACGTTGCAATAAAATATACTGATAATGGTGAAGGTTATTAAAAAATAACGAAAGTGTTTTATCCTTTTTTCCTATTATTATTCATATACGGGGAAGGATTGGTATCAGAAATGTGAGTTGTGATCGAAAGTCATCAACATCTCATAATTATTTTTGGCGCCTCCCGATTTTAGTTGCTGACCTCTGATCTCGTGAGATGAAGAATGGAGCTATAGGGATAAAGTAGTTATATCAACGCTCCTTTAGTAAACGCTGTATCAAAGAAGGTCCTCTGTTTTTATTTCCTAAAAGTCTCAAATTCTTGCATCTCTATTCCTCAATCATGCCACTTATGTTTTCAAATAAATGCTTATATCATCTTGAGAACCAGACCCCCCCTCTCTTGCACTGCGAGAGGATACCTCAAACTACAGCACTTGGCTTTGCTAAGCTCGAATCCGATCTTATGATAGGAATATGAGAATCGTTTTTATAACGTTGATACAATTCATTTCTTTTAACAGGTCCTCCTATTGGGTAAGTTTTATCGTTAGTTATCTGTAAATGTGTGATTATCGACTGTGCTAAAACGATTCGCAGCTATTGGCGCAGGTTGTAATCGATCAGTTGGGTCGGATGATCCACTTTCGCCGACTGCTCACTTCTTCCCACTCCGCTCCGCTTGTTTACTTTATGCGAGAATTAGACTTAGCTCAGGTTATATGGCTTTTGCAGTGTGGAAAACGAATAAAACATACCAAAAAATAGTAGATATGCAGTCATTACGATTGGAAGACAACCGAGTAATTATGCCAAATTATTCAAAAAATATAACTTGCCCTAATATCACTCATGTTCACGTTGAATATGTCGACATATAAAGCAATGCCATTGATCATTGTTAAAGCTGTTCCCTGTGGCATTTCCATTGCCAGGCTGTTTCCACAATTAGGATTCCACATTACCGCTGCTAGATGAGATTTCTCGTTAATTGATCCAAACTTCGTGTACCGAACATTGTTCAAAAATTCATTAACCTATATTTATCGATTAATCAGTAGATGTATATCTAGTTGAATATTTGATTCAAGTCACAAAAAGATATCGAAAATCCATTCTGCCGTTATGTGTTTGATACTATAATAAACATAATGAAAATTGCAAATGTTTGTCGCTTAAATCTTACATAACTACAGAAATGTCTAAAGTGTTAAAATTTATTTAAATATTTAATATGTAAATTGGACGTGTATCGTAGATGGCGTGGTAGATGGAGTTGAATATTTTGTTTGATTAAGACAAATTAAAATAAGAGAATGATAAAACTTGTATTGATAAAACTTTTTTGAAACCTCCCATTACCTTAACTGCTCAACTACAAGTGACCGTGGGAAATATCTTTACTGAGGATATACAGTCACGCCAAAAGAAATCCGCGCACCCTCTACAATTTCATTCATTTGCGAATATATCCCCCGACCGAGGGGTGTCCTGGCCGGTTTCCCTTTTTTTCGAGCCACGATAAGACGAGCTTCAAGGCTAAATTGATCTCAAAATTCGTTGAACCAAAGATTGGTACCACGAAGCGATAATTATAAATGTTCTGGCACCATTTTCTATGGAAGAATTACATGCTAACTTACAGGTGAGATCTTTGTAAGTGCTACCAATGACACTTCACGATGAAAAGACGTACAAATAGCGCCTTAGTTAGATATTTTTTACCATTGGACGTCGCACAAGTAAAACTGCTGAATACGGTAGGAAACTAACGCGTGGAAAAATAACTAATGGAGTTCTACCAAGTAAATGCCTACTCAATAAATAAAAACTGCTGAATTTTAAGTTTGTTTATTGTGAGACATCTGAAATATTGACTGAAAATATAACTTGTTAATAAAATATAATTTAAATAAACAAAGGTTTTTAGGTTTAACTCTTTTTAACTTTAAGAGGCGACGCGCTGCTCACATCGATTCGATTTAACTTTAAAACTTAGTTACTTACAAATTTACAAGACGATCGGACAGCATAGCAATGAATAAGCTACATTGCACATTGTCAGGCTATCAAAGCCCAAAAGTATCTTTGAAGAATCGCCAGAATCCCGATCATAATATTGCAAACAGACACATTTCTCACGAATAGTTACAAAGAAGGAAAGAAGTATGCAAGTTATTTCATCTCCGAGTATTCTGATATTATAATTATTATTAGGCTTACCATAATTTTGAAGCTCTAAACCGGGACAGAAGGGGGCCCTCCCCCCTGGTCAAGTGTTTCGTTATCAAGAAAACACGCACCAAAGTCATTGTAGCCAGATTAGGTGCATCGAAACTTTTCTCTTGCAAACGTTTGATGTATTGGATTCATTTGACAAAGCACTCTATTTACTCCACTCTTCATTTTTGAACGTAATAAAAGTTTTTGCGAGAGGAAAATCCTCGCGGTACCAAATTTTGATTAAAGAATTTTGAGATCAATTTGGAAGTTTTCAAACGCTTCTCATCGTGGCGAAACAACAACGGGGACAATACCGGCCAAACCGGGACGTGTGGTAAGCCTACATAACTATTATGAACATAAAATGTTAAAAACAACTGGCGTGCAAGCGAAAAAAAATCGAAAATTCAGCAAAAGTAGATTAGTAGACAATTAGTTGATAACAATCTCGCGACTATTATCCGTCCGATCAAATTTTTATGAACCACTGCAAACTGTAGACGTCTCATAATCTTGAACTCATCTTCGATACAAAAATCGTAAATCAATTCCATGTAAGTTGCTATAAATGAGTATTAATAATCTAATAAATTAATCACTCGTAATGTGTTAACAGTCACTTCTCGTTGGTAAGGCATTATTATAAATTGTATCTACTAAAATTATATTGAGCGAAACGTCATGTAACAACATGTGACCATTTTCCATGCTTATATAAACCAAAAAGGTCCACGTTTTTCACGATCAATTCAATATCTAATGATTCCTGCCAGTACCTTGACATCGCTCGCGAGTGACGAGCTTTTTTCATCGTTGTTAATGATTGTCATTTGCAGTACCTTCTGCATTGTTTGTTGATCCGTTCTTCAAACGGTAAGTATATGTCTGAAATACGTCATTTTGATGCTATTTAATAAACGTTACATTTTTTTATTTCATGTACCTTCCTAGTATTGAGTCAATAAATAACTTAGAGAACACCTCGGTATTAAGTACTCGCTAGTTTCTTTGTTATTTGAAACGCATTGCTTTGTCTCGGCCGAATAAGTAGAAAGGTATGCGAGTCGCGGGTTGCGTCGGACCGCGCTCATACGGCCCGAGGTAAACTCCGCGTCGGGAGTTCGACGTTGAACGAGAACAAGAGCAAGAGGCGACACGGAGCCGAACGCCGAGCCCGCGGCCCCGCTGGACGAAGAGAGGGCGGACGAGGGAAACGGGCGATAGAACGTCACACGCGAAAGTGTGCGAGGTCGCCCAACCGAGGCCGTCTTGCAGTCGCCGACTGCGGCTCTGGCCTGTCTTGCCGTAGCCCCACCGCGCTCGGCGCTCCGTCACTCCGCGGTACCGCCGAGCCAGATTTTTCAACGGTATCTAATCCGCACCAAATTCTTATTAAAATTCGTGTCGTCATAAAGCTTGTAGCGGAATTTTACAATCAATATTTTGTCACATGAATCTGATTTCTGCAAGCCCGCAATGTCTTGAAACGAAAGACAGTCAGTTGTCCAATCCGATTGTACCAGAGTACGTCGGAAGATTAGAGCGTACCTATTTTTCGGTATGGAAATGGACTGAACACTTTTATTGTGATATGTTGGTAATAAAATATTATTTGGAAATCGACGGCTTGAAATCGATGTCAGCATTGCCGCTCGGGAAGAGAATGTTCTATTTTTCACGAAGCAATAATCAATCAAAGAAATAAAGAACCGAATGAAGAATGGATATATTGGCGAAGAAGGGGTGGGAGTAATGATAACATTTTCGTAGCACTTTATAATGAACATTATAAATGTTTAACGGTTTAAGACTGAGCAAGTTCAAAAAAAAAATCGGCGGTAACGTGTCTGAAAATGATTCTCCATCCTAGAAACCTTCAGTTGACATGGTCGTTAAGCAGTACAGGAGTTATTGATAAGAATACATGCGATCAAAGTTTATTTTCTCGACAGGACCCCCAATATCGAATAAAATTAAAAATATTATAGTAATAAAATCAGCCCAGAAACATAATAGTAATAATCATTATTTCCAGTCCACTTTCATGAGGTTGGTAGCAATGAAATTATCATTTATTTAGAGAAAAAACTAAGCTTAGCAGTGGTCCTGTTATAGAATAGTTTGCAGGAGAACTCGGTCAAAACCAATATGTTATTAAGCTAGTAATTATGTAGTTTCAAATAAAATCAATTGTGGCTTACCACAGCCAAATATTACATCCATATTTATATCATGTATACGACTGATTCAACGTTTTTTTAGACTTTATCGAAAAAGACATTGTCTTCTGGCAAAGCTAGTGAATGAGATCTGTTTGAGGTTTTGGCCTGGTTGAAAGCCTTTATATGTATGTATATTTAAATGCGTGTTAAATTATGATTTTCGTTAGAAATATACTGCGGCTGAAACAAATGGATAAAACGATAAGATGACACTAAAGTTTGACTTAGACAGATGGGGTGGGGCTTAGATTGCTCCTATCTAGGATTTTTTCATTGGCTTTTATAACCACCGACCGGCCGACCTTTGATGCCCGATGTCAACAAGGTAAAACAAGGTGTGCGTTGAATGAGCATGTGAGGATTTGGAGCGTTTGAATTTTGTACTTTTCCATGAGTTTTATCGCTAACGACCCGGGTTTCGCCTTTCGGAATATTCAGATATTTCAAGTGCACGGATACTTGAACTGACTTGAGAACTTTAAGTATTTAAGTCGACTTTTAAATCGTGAATAAGTATTTTTATAGCACATAGAATAATGTTTGTATATACGGATTCGTAGTACGTTTCGTATCTTATTATTAAAATCCAATTTATTGGACAGTATTTCAACATTGTATTATATTGAATTGATTGCAAAACCAAAGCACGACACTTCTGGATAGATTGGATTTCCTCCCTAGAGAGGGGAAACGCATAATTTACGAAACAGAAAAAGAGTAGATTTTCTGTATAACAACGCCAAGTCATAATGTGACAATGATGAATCAACATAAATAAATTTAATATGACTCTAATTTTCTTTCGCAATCTTTGCTGTTGCAAAATTTTCCAGACATCACTTCTTTCGGCTAGCATCAGTTCGGGTCATTGCATGTTATTTAGATGCAAAGCAATAATCGATGAAACGTCCTTTATTATTCATGTGTACCAAAGTCAGAATAAGTTTACTCTGGTGTAATCGAAAAGCTGATAAAATAAATTTATAAAAATGTTTTTTTTCATCAACTCAATAATTTTAATGAAACAGCAAGCGAAACTTTTGCTGAAAGCAATATCATAATTGATAACCCACAGGCGATAAAAGCAATATTATGCTTAGTAAGCCACAGGCGGATTGGCCATTTCCAAAGTAAATAAAAAATATTTACTTTCTGAAAATAATATGTTCAACTGCAAGGACACTGCAAGTTGAATTCATTTCAACCAAAAAGGTGCCCTTTAAAATTTTCCGCTACGAGAGGTCGCTTGCTACGCCACCAGCTGGTTCTACTATCTAACCGACAATGGAAACTTTTTACCAATATTTTTTATAATTGTTCAATATTTATTTGAATTTGAATAATTGTGAATAAAACTGTGTTCTTATTATCTGCTAATTCATTAAAATTCGGCATTCAGTGAAACATTATACGACTTCATTAGACCAGTGGTCATCAGTTTGTCATGTGAGAAGAGTCATATTCTCATGAAAACAGGAAACAAAGGTACCAGAGAACCGCATATCTGTAATGTACATGGATATTATATGGATTTTAAGAGGAAAAGAATCGAAATATTGTATTTAAAAAAATAATTAGAACGGTGTCCATTCATCGCTTTTGATGGCTTTACTATATCTGAAAAATATCTACTTATTTTCCATTGAATACATGATTATAAATTTTCATCCGTTATTTTTTATAGAATTTTATTTTCGCATATACATATGTATGTATATGTCGAGCCAAAGATTGTGGTAATACCAAAAGCTAGTTTTCTGCGAAGTTTGCGAGCCGCAAACGTCTATGCAAAGAGCCGCTCCTGCCGAACCCTGCATCTGATGATTTAATGATTTAATTCGATCAAATTTTTCTTTGCATTTTTTAATGTTCAATTTTTAAACAAAAGAAAAGAACAATTTAAAAAAAATATCTCCAGGCCATTGATGAAGCCAAACTAGTCAAACCAATCAGTCTTTCTCGTTAGCACTTTTAAAAAGTTTACATGTTTTTTTGTATATCTTCATTTTCTATTATTTTAAAATAAATCTGTGAATAAGTATCAGAGTAGCTACACAGCAGTTAGAAAACAACAACCAAAAATTGTAATTTTGGAACGTCATTTTGTACACTTAACTGTGACTGATGCCTTTATTTATTTCTTTTAATTATAATTGCTGTTTATTTATGAAACCTCAATAATTTATCATTGAAGACGTATATTATGATCCCCGCTGTGTATAAATAAAACTTTGAAATGGCACAGATACAACTCGTCAAAAAATTCGTCAAAAAGTAACTCATAGTCATAAATAAAATATTAATTATTTTTGACTCACATGCCCAACGGGTAAAATCCCGCTGTGTCACCGACTCAATCCGCCACTTCCGCTCCTGAAGCCGAGCATCGGTAAGGTCAGGGCGGATTTTGCTTTACAAGACTTTCATTCATAGCGGCTTCGGTTAGATATATAATTAAAGGGAAGGGTTGAATAAAGTTGAAAAACTTTGCCTCAGAATAATTATCGATCAATACCACTATTAATAAAAAAAGTCATGTTGCACGCACATCTCTCGGTTCTTCGTTCCAAGATAGTCCGCTGTTTTCCAGATTCCGTCGATCGTTTCTCAATTGTTTAAACTCGACCAAATCAATTATCTCATATATTTTACTAAACACTATTACACTAAAAATATCGATAATTTCATTACTTTTACCCTGGGCTTTTTTTACCCTGTAACGCGGCGGAACGGCGTGCCGGCACCTTTTTTTCTCAAAATTTTAATAAATGTTAATTTAAAAATTCGTTTCTTTTCTTAGAAGTTTATTTTTGGATTTGATAGAACTTGAATGTGTAACGGCAAAAGGAATATTTAAAGCTTTACTCCAATGTCTACATTTTTATGGGATGACGGAAGATTTTTTAAAAAAGTATTTGATTTCAGTAACATGCGACGGCCCTGCTGTAATGCTAGGGCGTAAAAATGGAGTGAAACAATTGTTGATTGAAAAATTTCCCTCAATAATAGAATGGCATTGTGCTAATCATAGATTGGAATTATCAGTAAGTGATGTTCTGAAGGAAATATCTGCAATTGATAGATTCAAATCATTTATTGATAAACTTTATGTTTTATACCATGCGTAACCGAAAAATAATCGAGAATTGAATTTATGTGCAGAATCACTAGGCGTTGAAATACTGAAAATCTAAAGAGTTTTGAGTACCCGTTGGGTGGCATCCAGTTTTTGCTCAGTTTAGGCTGTATGGCAAAATTATGAATCTCTTGTGCGTCATTTTGAAGACGCGATTAACGATCCAACAAGAGACAAAAATGATAAGTGTACATACGAAGGCCTTAGGAGAATTTTAACATCTAGTACCTTCTTATTGGATCTTGGATTGATGAGTGATGCTCTCCAGGAATTATCAGAATTAAGTTTAGATTTACAAGATCGCAATGTTACACTTTACATTGCAAATCAAAAAATAAATGCCCTGGTTCAAATTTTTGAAGAAAGAAAACATAGTTTTGGACCGTATTACAAAAAACTGCAACTGCTGTAGGCGATCTGCGATTTCGTGGAGTTACACTTCACAATAAGTTTTCGAAAAATAATAATCCTATTGACCCAAAATTATTTTTTTCCACGTTGAAAGAGTCAATAAAAAAGAAGATGTGGAATTTGCACTCTCAGCTCGAGTACTCGATAAAAAATAATTGGCCTGAAAATATTGATAATCAGTTGACATTTGGAGAAATAGATATTAGAAATATGTCAATCAGACTACAATTGGACGAACGAGAAATGATTCGTGGATTTCGCCAATATATTCTCGAAAAGAAATATCCGGAAATACTTATTCCCTTAATTTATGCACTGAATTCTATTCCAATTTCTTCAAGTGAATGTGAACGCGGGTTTTCACAAATGAATTTAATTATCAGCCCAATGAGAGCTTCGTTGATGACCAAAACAGTTTCGTCACTTTTGTTTATTAAACTCGTCGGACCACCTTTGATACTTTTTGATCCTTCAAAATACGTTGATCAATGGTTACTAAGAGGAAGACATTCGGCCACAGACACCGACACAAAAAAAGGAATAGGGACCATTTACCTGACGAAAATTGGGAAAACTGTGTAAATCATTGTAATTCGAATGTAATTTTGGATAGCGTTTTTCATAAATTACATATTTTTTTAATGTTATGTTACATAATGTATGTAATGTTCTTTGTTTGTTTAATTTTCATTTGAAATTTCTAAAATAAATATAAAAATATCTATCTTTTGTTTTATTTTCTATGCATTATATGAAAAGCCGCCTTTAATTCTATCAAAATGATATTCGAATATATAATAAATAATAAACCTTCTTAGAAAATGCCCGAAAAAAGTGCGTTCCCGCACCTTTTTTTTTCAAAAAAAGCACTGCTTTTACCCATGCGGCCCTCGAGCAATCTGAAAATCAATAAACTGGCCCTACCCCCACAAAGGCTGTGCGCTTAATAATAAAAAATGCTGCAGTTTTCATTCCGTGTTTACCAAACAAAGGCTATTGCATAGTGGGAAACAAAGGTAGAAATTTTCATAGTTAAAATGGATATGTTTCAAAAATGATTTAAAATGATTAACAATTAGATAATACTAATGAGAACATTTATTTCGGGTCTGTGGTCAACGTTGTCGGTTTCCGTGACGGACCTCACGGGATCGAGTCCCAGTGCGAGCAGTATTTTTTTCAGTGGACTTAAAAATTCTGTTCGAAGTCATGGGTGTTTGAGTTGACTTAAAATTACCTCCCACCCATCCGATCCTATAAACGGGGCGTAACGGGAGCGACTCGCTAACCTGTCCTAGCCTTTATCCTTTCTATCCATACTCTCATCAAACTATATGTTAGATAAATCCGTTAGGTGGTCATATTGTCCACATAAGGAGTGGATGTGGATTAAAAAAAAGAAACTTTTTTTTCAGAAGCTCTAGATATAAAAGAGAAATAAAACGTTTTTATCGATGTGCCAAAATTTTAGGATATGAAAATTGCCTCCTTTGTTTTCAGAGCCGTACAGTGTAAACGAGTTTCATTGTGCCATATTATTCCGCAGAGAACTATGTAAAACGGTCGCAGAGCTCTTTTTTGTTTTGGTTCCTATTGATGCATATATTATAGTCAGAGGAAGGAAGCGATCCGACCTTTCGTCGTTAAACGGGCGAGGTAGGCACGCGAAACGACAAAACAGATCGACATAAATTATTAGGGCAATGTAAACTACTTTAATATGTAATTATAATTGTGTATTTTGATCGTTACAGTGAGACGGAAGCGATGGCAGCGGCTGGGCTGCGCCAGAAGGAGAGGGAGGAGGGGAGCGACGACAACACCGACGAGGAAGGCACTCCTTATGGACACGACATCTACGGCGGCAGGTAAGATACCAACCGCACCGCGTCGAATGACACACTCCGTTACACAGTATGTGTGACGCGATTCAAAAAATTAAAAAAAATATTGATATAGCGTTCGAATGAAATGATCAAAAGTGAAAATTGTTTGAGACACTAGCGCCGAAAGGAGAGGCCGACTGCGTCCTCGGTCATTACTCTGGGATACGGGAGATTTATGTGATTAATCTAAATAAATTATGTTATTTAGATTATGCTCGTCGAATCAGTAAAAGTTATCGCATTAGTTAATTATATTGTGAGAAGCGGTTGAAATTATTTTTTTGTTAAATCATGTAAAATCATATAAAGAAGCTCCCTTAAAATGTAGCGCATACATCGCGGACTCGGGTGTGCTGTGAACGAGTTCATGGTAGTGAAATAACTGTTAATTGTATTAATTCGTTCCTCCTTTCACCGCGTCCACGTCTAAGTCTGCGACCCTGACAAACGTCTACCAAAAATATGTCTTTTTACCGTGGAATAACTCCACTCGCGAGGGTGATCAGGTTTGGGTACCAGATATTTATATAAGAACATTCGAACTTCTTGCAGAATCGACTATTTATGTTTGAATGCAGTCATAATAAATTTACATAAATTGTTATACATACATATGTATATGAACTTTGTCATTTGATCAAAATGTGTGTGCAATAGCCGATCGGTATTTTTTTCAAATCAAAATGGAAGTGCTCCGGCGCGAGCGAACCGGCCGACACTGTGCGGCGAAAAGTTGTCGAAGGTCGCCGGTTCCCAATTCCGCCTTTCACTCGCTCGCAACATAATATTATAAGTAAATTGTATTTTTTTGCAATGGCCCTGCCCTGCCCTGTCGTGCTGCTGCGATGTGAATGCCAATTCGACAATCGGCGATATTAACATTGAGGGAATTTCAACAAAAAAAATCAACCCAATCTGAGAGCACGATGTCTATATTATATTCTCACATACCCACTTGGAATCACAACCGTAATTTAAAAAATATTCATCGCAAATCGACAAATAGATATTAATACATGAAATAAGCTGCTGGTAAAAAAAGCCTTTACTGTGAATGACTGTGAATGTGATATGTTCATTTCACATTTTGATCAAAAATCAAAAAGGTACATGTTTCAATGCAATATAAATGGCGGAAGAATATATCATGAGCATAAATATCGGTCGATTGGGTTCGCGGTACGGGTCGAATACATAATATAAAAAAATATTTTTCGATACAAGATGAGCGTGTGAGGCTTAATTTCAATAAATTAATTATAACAGTCGAATAACAACTGCTGTAATCGTGCATTTGAAAATAGGGTAAAATTTTCCAAGGACGAGCGCTTGACAGAAATAGCCTAATTAATGCTGCGCCCCTTTTAATTTTCATTTTAAAAATTAGATTTTTGCTTTATTTTCAATACCATGTTTCGGCCGTAAAAAATCTGCCAAAATACTGGTAATAACACAGTTATGGAACGTAGTTTTTTTTAAATTTATTCGCGGGCTGCATAAAGCCTAAAAAAATAAATATTTCAATTGTTCACAAATAATATCTACATACATACAAATATGTCAAGCGATAACGAAGGCTTCTGCTAAGGTTATTGCTCTTCTACATTGACATATAAGTTCACTCCCAACTGACGAGCGGCGGGTTCTTGAATTTCGTTAAAAAGTTTCCTCAAATAGTACTTTCTCGCAATACGTGTGACATATTATTTCTTCTTTGTCTCGTTGTTTTTGCCAATTTTCATTTTTGGTTTTCCGAGTGGTTTTTTTTCAATCAGCCGATTTAGTTCATCAAAATTTTTCTTTCGTCATCTTTTTTGACCACATCCTTCAATATGTGCCCGCCACGCGGCGCTTCTAGGATTAATTGTCACCCGTCAAAAATGCTAGTATTCCTTATATCCACATCATATTAATTCTATGGATATGGATTACCGCCATTTTTGGGCGGTTGAAGAAGAGGCTATCCGAGCCATTGACGGAATAAAAAACGACTGGCTACGGGGATACAATTCTCAACCAAATAAGTTGGTTTCAAGTCGGACCTTTAAAAACCAATACGCTTTGCAATCCTATTCCCCATTTTCTCTCTGCCACCTATGGCATACTATGTGTCCCTACAATTGCTGCATTATATAATAATGTAGTTGGCTGTAGGTATGTCGTATGGCACATAGATATCTGTATCTCAACTATACGCAGATATAATAATGACAACGAAGGCAGCTTGCAATTTAAACAGGTTTGTCTCTACTTAAACCACCGTCACTCAATTAGTCTAATCTAATACTTGCCCTCGTATTGTCCTTCGTTTACACTACATGTATCATGTGTAAAGAACTTTCTGTTCCTTGACGTTTAAAAAAAATATCTCGATTTATTTAACCCTTGCTTAGAAACACTCGGAGCTTATTGATTTAATTGGCATTTACATACTTGATAGATCTGTGTTATAAGACGGTGAAAAAATAGCAATGTATTTTGGTTTTACAGAAATGTATATAGAAAAGCTATAGATTATTTAGCCTTTAGATATTTAAAATATTTTATAAAATGTCATACAAATAAATTGGACTTCTGAAGGAGTAAATTTACGTCTACATAAAATTTGACAGAAAAAATGTAGTTCGAGCGAGCATACTTATAATAAATTATCGTCAAATCAGGACGGCAGAACAATCTCCCATTATTCAATGCCGCGTCGGTTGGTGTTATGTAGACTTATACGAGTCAATTTCATTAAAAGCTTTCCCTTTCTTAATCATTCTGTCGAGTTTTGATGACGTCTACTCTTTTATCAAAGCACGCTGCATCGCAATCGCCCGCCAGCGCCAGCCTCGCGTCTCTTATTTTGCCACGCGCTCGTTTGCATAGCCCAAATATCTAAAAGCATTAGGTTTCGTGCGTTCTTACCGCTGTGCCACTATTACTGTGGTGAGTTTCGCACGTTCAGCCCGATATATCTCTCGGTAGAGGCTCTTTTGTCACACATGAGCTGCTGAAACTTCCCCCTTAAGGCTGACTGTGAATACGCATTACCTAAATGTATTCAATGAAAACATACAATATTAATATAGACAACATCATAAATCACTGGGTAGGTATGTCCTAATCCAGGGAGGCCTGACAGAAATCACCTGGTGTGCCAAATAAAATAGTGCATGCCTCTGATGGCCCACACATACGTATTTAAATATTATGAATAAAATGTTTTTTTATTAATAATGAACAAACAGCTCACAATCCATATTTTTTTTTTTAATTTGGACGTCGCCCACCGCAGTAGAGGAATTCAATTTCGTCAAACAACCTGTTTCAATACTTCGATTATATATGGTGTCAAATCCAGGTACCTTAAGGAATTTATCTTCAAGGATATATTTTTGATTATGACTGGCAGCTGAATGTGACAGCCAGGCAAAAATTTCAAAAAGTCGTCACAAATCCAGTGATACATTTTTTATGTATTTTACCAACAATAAAATGCAAAATGTATGGAAAGTTGAAAACCTCGAAAAAAAATCTCCAATTAGGCCACATGTGGGCCGCGGGCAAAGGCTTGGGCATGCCAGTTCTAATCCATAAAAAAGTCAAAACTGTTATATATAACATGGTGGAAGTGGTAAACTGCAGCTGGAGAATAATCAGTTTGAAATAGATTTTTTGTTCTTGGCGAAAAGACATTATTTTAATAAAATAAAATTAATATTTTTTAACTACTGACACATAATACTGTAAACATCAGTCAGAATTTTCAAGTCAACTCAGAAATCCGTGTCTTCTAACAGAAACAATAAATCGATTGAAAATTTAAGCTGCTCAGACTGGGAGTCGAACCTGCAGGTTCCGCAACCAAAGCTAACGACGTTGACACTCAACAATGGATTTGGCAATACTTTTTTAGTGCTTAGATTCTTCCATCAAGGAATTAGACTTTCGTTAAACTATTTAAAGTGTCAGGAGGCACGCATTCCTCAAAGAATCCTCATCCTCGATTGTCGCCACATCTACGCGAGATTCTCTGCTGTGTAAGTGTCCCGATTTCCTGGCCGCAGTCTGGTCTGGAATCTGATCGAGTTCAGTGCACCACTGATTTTGATGGACCGGGTGGTGCATTATTGCGACATTGATGTTGGCGCGATATTTTCACATTTTGAATTTATTATTATCTTTAAAGATAAAGTAAGACGCACCTGGGTCCCGACGTTCAATAACGAATGCACACGGCAATAATAGTTTATGCGTTATCAATATTGCGGACTAAAAATCGATCGATTGACAATCGACACAGAGCGATCGCGAATTCGTCACATCCTGTTGTAATTGCTTTTATATAATATCGCGTCACTCGAACCGGTATTTTATTAAGTTCTGACCGCACTCCCGCACTCGCTGTTTTCTGATTTAGCCGTCCGCCTTTTCGACGGACGCCTAAGGGGTCTGACTCGAATGAAACGAAATGGAGCCAAATGTTTAATTCGGGTATTTGAGTCAGGAATAAATCGGCGAGAGATATTATTTGAAGATAATAATCCGCAATTAGCAATATTTTCGTCTGTGACTCCAATGTCACTGTTTAAATTGAATGTGATCGGATAGAATGTATGCGTAATAATAATTGTCAACCTGGAAGAAATTAAATGTTCATTTTGATTTCGTAAATATATTTTTCATTACTTGCAGAAATTTCATAAAGCTTTTTGAAAAATAAACATTACGTGTGCCTTTTTACTTGGACATTTTTTTATAAATTCGAGTAATACTCATATACGACTAAAACTGGTTAAATACAAGTTATAAACAAAAACAAATATTAATATAAATTAATAGTTGTTAAATTAGGCAGATTGAAAATTTAGCAGCGCTGTATTGTTTATTGAAGCTGAAACTCGAAGAGTCGTTTCGATACTTCTTCATTTTAGAGTATACTGAGAGTATAGAAGTGTCCAGTGAATTGTTCAAAGACTATACATGCAATTTTAAGCCATTCGCAAAAAACTTCGTGAAGCTGTTAGAAAGAACAAAAATTAAGATTACAACGGATAAAGCCCCCACCGCCCACTAGGAAAGCTTAAATCACCGACCATTGGGCGGCAGTCAGGTTGTCGACCGCTGATCTTGCGACTCTATAATTCATTGTAATGTCGAGCTTATTTATCTTTTTATCCGACTTGAAAGTGTGCGCGTTTGCGTTTGTGTTCAAACTCAACCGGTCTATGTTATGCCACGAACGATATGCGGAATTATTATTTTTTACATACATACTTATATTTTCCACTGATATTTATGCTACAATCTGCTAAATTATATCAAATACTAGTATTGCTACCCGGCGTCGCTCGGACTAAGCGACCGATAATTATTTAATGTTATATCATTCGACATAATTATATCACAAAATCTAACATCCAAAATAGAGTTAAAATAAAATCACAAACTTTATTTAATTTGATGACAGCCCCATTCTCGCCCATTAAAATGTCCAAATTCAAGGAAAAAATCTAATTTGCTATCAAAGAAATGTCAAATATTACCTTCACGTAAATAATAAACATTATTATTAATAATAAAAGCCGGGAAAAGTTCAGTAGAAGACTAATTTATTACATTTTGACTAAATGTCTTCGCCGATAAAAATTCAAACATATATTCGTTTTTATGGCAACTTAATGACCAACAATGCAAAAAAGAATTACAGACCCACATACATACATACGCCGTTTTGGTTTTATATATAAGATATGCACTGCTCACTGGCAAAGCCTGGGAAGCGAGGGGTGCGCATCAATTTTAGGGGCGGGTCGCGGCGCAATCGGTTAATTGCTGTTTACCAGTTAGCGGGTCCAGTATTTTCGAGTCCAGTAGTCGTTCAATTTTTCTTTCGTTGGTGGAATTTTAAACGTGGTTGTAACTCCTAAATCCTAATTATTCGAGCGCAATTCTAGCGTAACCCGTGCTCGGGCTTTTACACAACATGAAGGTTTGGAAATTGGAATCCCAAGCGGGGCACCGATTGAAGGAGCGCAGAAAAAGAAGAGATAAAGTGGAGGGAGATACTTTCGAGATTTTTAGATATCATTGGATTTAGAATGATAGAATGTTGCTTTACGAGGATTCGAAAAGATACAAATCACACTAAGCCGACGGAAAACAGAGGAAACTTCTTACAATTGGTAAATTCTTGGTGAAATACGATCCGTAAAAACATTATCAGAATAAAAATGAAAAAAATATTGTTAATTTATTGAAATTTTGTTATTGAAACATAAGGGAAATAACCAAAGTAATCGAGGAAGTAAAAAAGTACTTTTCCATGTAATTTGACAACACTGAGCATTCAAAATGTAAGAGGCTAAAGATAAAAGAATGCCGATGGCCGGTGGCCGGTGAATAGAGACTCCAATTACTCGACATCTCAACTACTCGAGTATCGAGTAGTAAAATTTCAAAATACTCGAGTACTCGAGTATACTCGAGTAGTTTCAGATGTACCAAAAGATATATTTTTAATTCGAATTTGTGTATATAAATAGATGATAAGTAAATAAAGAAATATATTGAATATCATTAAAACATTTATTTCAATTTATACCACATATATTTCAACAAATTTTCAATTAATTTTAAGTTTCGTTTTTATATTTCTCGCAGAAGAAAAAACTGTCGACGATTATTACTAAAACGAGTACTACTCGAGTATTTTTCAAATTACTCGAGTATCGAGTACTTGGAAAATGGACGAGTATACTCGAGTATCGAGTACTCGATAATCGAATTGGAGTCTCTACCGGTGAACAACCGCAAGATGCAGGATTGCCATACGATATAGATTTGAGGCGAGAAATGTTTTCTTCTCCGGACAGAGTGAATCAAGAAATAACTCTGACAAATAAGCTTTCATTGCGCCATCGAATCATTTATATTACCAATACGAATTTTATCTCAATTCCAAATAATAATCGCGAAGAATTTATGACGACTACGAAATAAAATTGCTTTTGTTGCTAGGCAAAATAGGACAGAGACACGAAGAGACAGAAGGCCCTGATGAACTTTTGCATTTATTTAAATTTAACGTCTCAGGAACTCACTTCCAAATATTGTGATAATGTTGCATTCTCTTTTGTGGCATGAGATGTATTCCGATGATTCAGGGCGCTGACAAAAGAAATAACGTATTCTGACAAAAAAAAATGCACAGTGTTGATGCACAAGCACTTAAGATTCTAATTGACGTGTTGGAAACACCAGCACATAGCCTTATCTATGAAACTTATATAAAGAGATTTTACCAAAAAGATTATCTAGGGTCTTAGAGATAAGCTATACATAGGCGCTGCAATGACTCTTGAAAATATCGCAAATGAATCACACTTTTCATTTTTTTTTAAATTATATCATGCACAATGTAATACAAAGCGAGTGCCAAGAAAGTCATTTTTGAGATGTTTTTTGGTTGGACTGGTATTACATTATTGGATCATCATAATATGTCAATAACAATGATGATAGCCGACTGCTGATTGGAAAGTTGAACGAAAACTACTGTAGTATTACCATATGTGTGCCAAATCATATTATTGCCGATTTACATTTCCTTATAAAAGATATGTCAATATCTTAATATGCTCGCGATGCGTGAAACCGGTCCTTACCTTTATAAAATATATGTAGAAGTAGAGTAAACAAAGTGTGTATTATTTATTTAAACTCCACATGTTGGTATTAAATCAAGCAGCGTAAAATCAAAAATGAATCAAGTCATTTCAAAATGTGACGCGAATTTATTTTTTTGAAAGTATCAAGCCGCTTACAATAAAATTGTCCAATTTGCAATGAGGTGCTTATTGTTTGTTAGGCAATTCATTACCGGTTCTTTCTTAGGCATACCTGGGGAATAAAAGTTTACATACATATTATATTGAAACCAGTTTTGTTGCATTCATGCTTTCAAGTCTAATAGTTCAATAATGGAGAACTGTAGAAATATTTTTCTATTCTGGTTGATAAATAGATGTTGCAAGAAAATTTATTTATTGTTTGTATATTTATGAATTTTATGCATTCAGAGGTTTTATTACACAGTGAATTAGTTTCATACTGATGCTATTCATCATTTTTCCAAAAAAATATATAACCTAATCACACTGGCGGATCCAGGAATTGTCCCAGGGGGTGGCCATTTTGGAAATAAACATGAACCCCTTTTTACGCGATTTTTTGAACGACATGGGTTTTTTTTACACGATTTTTTTTACGGAATAAATGATGACCCTGCGTTTAAAGAAGTGATGACGCTGAACAAAATCATGTGGTATAATTGATGACTCTGACTATTATCATCGATTCTTTTATTTCAATTCAAAAATTCAAACATTAAAAAACATATAAAATTTAAAATAACTTTGATTATTCCACGTATTGTGTAACTAACTGTGACACGTGTTTCGCCTCTTTCAGAGGCATCTTCAGACTTACTATCGCAAAGTTTGCTTAAGTAATGCTTAAGCAAACTTATAACTTTAAATATGTATAACTTTGCGATAGTAAGTCTGAAGATGCCTCTGAAAGAGGCGAAACACGTGTCACAGTTAGTTACACAATACGTGGAATAATCAAAGTTATTTTAAATTTTATATTAAAATGAACTTCCACAAAGTTACCGCCGAAACCATCGAAAATATTAAAAAACATAATATAAAAAATATATTTAATTATATATTATAATTTGCATATATACCACTGTATTATTGTATTCCTTATCTGTTGATAATGCTCGCCATGAGCAAAACCGGTCCTGAAAAATGTGTTATTATTTTTATTAAAATAATATTGTTTAATACAAAAACATTATAAAATTAAGTCAAATTTTCGTTTTTTTGACGTTGCATATAGGCCTAAAAATATTCAGGTTGAATATCCATTTTCCAGTGGATATGTTACAAAGACTGACCATATAGACTTTAAGAGCTCATACGATTCCGAAAAGAGAACTACAACACATTTATTTAAATAAAAATCATTTAAAAAGTAATATTATAATATTTTGAATGGAATAAATTATCCTCAGGGGGGGGGGCATGGCCCCCATGGCCCCCTCCGTGGATCCGCCTATGCCTAATCAGCATTGTTTGAATAGAGGGTAATTCGCTTTTCATCAAACATTTAGTGGAATGCGGTTTCAAATTTTCGAATATCGTGTCTCCTGGGGCCCTAATCTAAAAGGTTGACCATATCTTTATTTTCTGGTCTAGTCAAAACCAGTCTGATTCATAAACATTGCAGCCCATATGTATGCTTCAGTCGGGTTGGATTTACGTGTGAAGTATATGTATATTCAAAGATAATTATAAACATAAACACTGGTGCGATTTTTCCTGGAATCCGAATCAGGTCTGATCTACGAATAAAATCTATGAATAACGAATAAGTGCATATTTAAAGGATTAGGTTAATCAATTTTTAATGAATTTTATCATTCTATGAGGCCCCAAGATCGAATATATAAGAAACAACAGATACTCATACAAAGATTATCAATCATTATTGGAAACAAACACATTCCTGTTTGATGAGTTACTTCGTTTCAGATAATATTCGCTAGAATAAATGATGCAAATATTACTTATCACATAAACTGATCGCTTTTAATCATACCGAGAGATAAGATGTATTGCGACACATATTTTTTACAGTATTTGTGCACAAATCTTTTGATTAATTAAATTGACATCCACGTAAGATTTTATTAATTCAAAGAATCTTTGTAAATCACCAACCTGCATGTATGTCTCTTTTGCAATCTGTGTAATACATATTTCCCGCTGAATATTAGAAGCAAACCACTAAAACATTGTTTCACATTTTGAAAAACATTTTATTATATACAGGCGGACCTCATCTTTCGCACATTTGACTTTCGCACAGTTCGCTATTTCGCACATTCTGGAAAAATCTTTTTTTTTTTTTAAATGCAAAAATGTTTTGTTTCCGTGCAGTTATTTCCCTGTCGTTCAATAAAACTCATATGAGCCAAGTCCGTACTGTGAAAAGCGTTACGTCCTGTTCGTTCATATGCATTAACATACGAGCTCGAGCATCCGATGAAAGTCCGAATGCATCCGAACGTTTATTTTGGAAGAAGATGCCTAATCGTACATTCTTATCAAAGGACGAATCAGTTGCTCCTGGTCATAAACCTTCTAAAAACCGATTGACATTGCTTCTTGGTGGAAATTTAGCTGGTGATTTAAAATTGAAGCCAATGTTAGTATATCAAGCAGAAAATCCTAGAGCTTTGAAAGGGAAAGATAAAAAATTGCTTCCAGTCATTTGGAAATCCAATAAAAAAGCCTGGGCTACAGCTTTATTAATTAAAGATTGGTTCACTTCACATTTCCAACCAGCAGTAAAACATTATTGTGAAATTAATAATTTACCATTTAAAATATCATTAATCTTAGATAATGCTCCAGGACACCCAAAATCTCTACAAAATTTATACCCAGAAATCAATGTTATGTTTCTTCCCCCCAATACTACGAGTCTCATACAACCCATGGACCAAACGGTAATAGCTACGTTTAAACGATATTATATGCGGTCGATAATAAATCAGGCTATCAAGGCAACTGACATGGAAGGTGGGCCGACATTAAAAGATTTCTGGAAGAATTATAACATATGGAACGCAATAAACAATATTGGAGACGCATGGGCTGAAATAAAAGAGTCAACAATGAAAGGTTCATGGAAGCAACTATGTCCACAAATGATGAGGGATTTCATAAATTTTGATGAAACTCTAGAAACCATCACACTTGAAATAGTTCACGACCGACAAGAGAACGAAAATAGTATACAAATTGAAAGTGAGGAGAAGAACCAGAAGAAATCATCAAGACCTTATCAATAAAAACCATGAACGACGCTTTTACGCATCTCGAGACATTTTTGAATAATATGGAAGAATGTGATCCTAATGGAGAACGCATATCTAAGTGCGTAGGGCGATCCATAATAGTACGGCATGTTACAGAACTCTCTACGAAGAAAAAAAAAGTAGTAAAATACAACTAACTCATAACAAGTTCATTCAGAGAATATAATTTTTATTTAGTATGTTAGTTAATTAGTAATTTTTAATAAATAAAAAATTTAAAATATAATTAATGGTGTTTTTTTTACTTCCCTTGGCTTTCGAACATTTTAGCTTTCGCACAAAGTTCAGGAACGAATTAGGTGCGAAAGTCGAGGTCTTTCTGTATACACTGTTCATAATATGTTACGGGTGCTCGATGGATGTTTCTCATAAATAGGTAAATAAGATATTAACAGTCATTCTCCTTTCCAGTCAGAGGACTGTTCCGGAAACAAAAGGATGGGACGTGTTCCGAGATCTGCCGAACAAGTCGGACAGCGGCTCCATGGCCGACCAAGCCTGTCTGGAGTTCACAGTCAGGTTGTGCAAAGTGTTGGCCTATCTGCTCACTTTCATAATCGTCCTGGCATCTGGAGTCATTTCCAAAGGAACTCTACTCTTCATGACTTCGCAGATTAAAAAGGACAAACAGATTACATTCTGCAACCAGGATTTAGGTAAGATATTTTCGATTGGATGAATAATTTGTAATACATAATTTATTAAGAAATATGAATAAAAGAAACATGTCTAATATTTTATCATGATCACTGAGCATTTTCAACTAATATCGAAGCTCGCAGCAATCGGTGGCGCAACCAATTCCTACCATTTCTGTTTTATCATTTTCACACTTCTGCGGATTCTTAAAAATGTATAATATATTTTATAAATGTGTTGTTACAATGCTTTAAATTAATATACATATGAAAAGTTCAGTAGGCAATGTGTTAAATGAGGGTTGAAAATAGGTACACTCAATCAGTCGCAAACAGAGGGTGAGGGGGGTGTTTCAGAAGGGGCAGTTCATTACCTTACATTATTTAGATTTAAAAATCAATGTTATATTTTTTCTCAGATAGTTCAGAAACTATAAATGAGAGGCCTCGACAATGTATGTATGCTTCTAGCCTCACCATTTCAGCCTATAGCACAAAACAAGATATAAATGTCTTTTTTACCCATTACTTATATGATGCAAGAATAAATCATTATCAATTTTATTTTGCATGTGAATAAAATTTGAATTTAAATCTCACATTGTGTAATGCATGATAAAAATGAGTGAAAATAAAAATGTAATGTGCGGTCTGCAGGAAGGGACAAACAATTCATCTCATCTCTCCCGGATATGGAGAGAGTGGCTTGGATGTGGTGCATATTCTTTGCATTCTTGGTGCCAGAGATCGGAGCGTTGATAAGGTCCATCAGAATATGCTTCTTCAAAAGTTGGAAGAAGCCCTCATATGATCAGTGCATAATCGTAAGTCGTCACAAAACTCTCTTTTTACATTTCTAAATCTAAGGTATGTATGTTAAATATACAATTATGCTATTGAGCCCTAAAAGTGTCAAAATGGTAAGCACTTAAATGAGCAATAACTTTTATTATTGAAATCGCCAAACATATATTAGGTTATAATCTCAATACACATATAATTGTGCCTAATTTGTAAGTGGTAAAGTTTATTTACCTAATATCTAACAGAATATTTATTCAATATATCTCTATTCCTTGCATTTATTATGGGTATGGTTAGGTTAAAGAGATGAAATGATTCTCTACAGTCAAACCAATTGTTAAATTTGAACCGTTTGAATTTTGTACTATTCCATAAATTTTGTCGCTAACTATCCACGTTTCGCCTTTCGCCATCTTCGGACATTTCAAGGGCACAAGTGATTCAAATAATTAAAATTTGATATTGAAATTCCAACAAGCACCTTCAGTCGATATCCTCAATTATACCTAACGTTTATCAAATGCAATCTTCAACAGGTCTTTTTGATGGAGACCCTTCACACAGTGGGTTTGGCCATCCTGTTCTACGTAATCCTACCTGAATTGGACGTGGTAAAAGGTGCCATGTTGACAAACTGCATGTGCTTCGTTCCGGGTTTGCTCGGATTGCTGTCCAGGAATTCAAAGGAGTCAAAGAGATTCGCAAAAGTCATTGTAGATCTGGTAGCCGTTGGAGCGCAAGTGACCGGTTTTGTGGTTTGGCCCCTGCTGGAGGGAAAACCGTCCCTGTGGCTCATTCCTGTGGCTTCAATTTGCATTTCGCTCGGATGGTGGGAAAACTACGTTTGCAAGCAGAGCCCTCTCGGTTAGTTCGAATTTACTTAATATTTTCTTATTTAGAGAATTTTGTAAAGTAAATTATTATTAAGTTATTACAAATAAATAATGCGGCCTCATCACAGGTCGATAAAATATTGAGAAAACATACTTGATCTATTTAAAAAATATCTTATTATTTTATTGATTATTAATAACCTTGTATTTATAATAAAATATTTCAGGTTTCATGAAAGCACTCGGACGCGTGAAAGAAGAGTTGAAATACACAAGATATTTCACCTACATGTTTGTGTCGCTGTGGAAAGTGATCGTGTTTCTGGCATCGCTGATACTGATTCTGTGGATCCAAGGCGATAACGTCAGCGACTTCTTTGGATTGTTCAAGTCAGGATTCGGCCCTCACATCATTACAGTAGATGAGGTTAGGACACAAATTATGTACGACAATATTTTTCTCAACAATTATCCTCACTGTGAATTCAAAGATTATTTTTTTTTTTAGATCAAATCCGTGCTGAGCGGAACTGTCCTTCCTGATCTGTCAGATGTCACCAAAACTGGAGAGTCGATTGACATAACCGCCAGTCACAACACTGCTGTATATGTGCTGCTGATACAGATTCTGGCCGCATACCTCTGCTACGTGTTCGGAAAATTCGCCTGCAAAATATTAATACAAGGATTCAGTTACGCTTTTCCTGTGAATCTAACCATTCCGGTGTCGATCTCCCTGCTGATAGCCGCCTGCGGCATAAGAAACGGTGACCCTTGCTTTTTCCACGGGACTATTCCAGATTACCTCTTTTTCGAGAGCCCTCCAGGTAATCTTCGATCTCTCTGGTCACGCTTTCTCTTTTTGTAAATGCAAATGATTTTGTGCTGCTTTAGAACATTACGCAGGCATTTGAAAATGAATATGCAATACGCTCGTCATCGACTCTCATATTTAAAATTCTTTCAGTTTACTTTTTGAACGACTTCATATCGGGGCAAATGGCTTGGGTGTGGCTGCTGTGGCTGCTGTCTCAGACTTGGATCACGCTTCACATTTGGACTCCGAAATGCGAAAGGCTGGCGTCTACTGAAAAACTCTTTGTCATTCCTATGTATAACGCACTGCTGATAGATCAGTCTCTGGGGCTGAACAGACGCCGAGATGATCAGACAGATGTCAAAACAGAGGTAACGATGCGTGCAAATTCTGCGTAGATTTTGTCCTACGAATTTTGTCTGCATTCAATGTTGACTCAACGTTTCTGTTTCAGGACTTGGCTGAGATTGAAAAGGAAAGAGTGGACGAGTATTATGAAACTATATCAGTACACACGGACGGATCGAACTCCACCCCCAGAACTGTGAAGTCGTCGGATCACATCACAAGGTGAATTGTCAACATTGGGAAACTTGTTAATGCATCTAATGGAAACTAATATAATGCGTCACCTGTCTACTGTTATAGAAATATTAGACAACATCAGTATATAAAATCAATAGACGGACCTGATTCATTTCATATTTGTTTGACAGGATTTATACATGCGCGACCATGTGGCACGAGACAAAAGAAGAGATGATCGAGTTCTTGAAGTCTATCTTCAGACTAGACGAGGATCAGTGCGCCAGACGTGTGGCGCAGAAGTACCTGAGAGTTGTGGACCCCGATTACTATGAATATGAAAGTGAGCTTTCATCAGTTATTCCATATTCTACAATGCAGTATAATTTAATTAAAATCACCAATCACCGATCAACGATCACTATTGCTCTTTTGCAGCTCACATTTTCTTGGATGACGCGTTTGAAATATCAGACCACAGCGACGACGACAGTCAAGTGAATATTTTTGTGAGGAAACTTATCAACACCATCGACGAGGCGGCTTCTGAAGTACACCAGACAAACATAAGAATACGACCGGCCAAAAAATACGCAACGCCATACGGAGGACGACTGGAGTGGACTCTGCCCGGAAAAACAAAAATGATTTGCCATCTGAAAGACAAAGATAAAATCAGACACAGAAAACGTTGGTCACAGGTGTGTACTCCCGACAAATGTACAGGCAATTTGACCTCATACCTAAGCTAGGATCTATATTTGACATCGTTATATGTTGTTTTTTAAGGTGATGTACATGTACTACTTACTGGGACATCGTCTCATGGAACTGCCCATATCTGTGGATCGGAAAGAGGTGATGGCTGAAAATACATTCCTGCTCACCCTCGACGGAGACATTGACTTTCAACCTAATGCCGTGCAGCTGCTGGTCGATCTGATGAAGAAAAACAAAAATCTGGGCGCAGCCTGCGGTCGTATTCATCCCGTCGGTTCAGGTATCATTACAGTATATTTTTAACTATCTAAAAAAGTGTATCGCCTTCGAAAGCTTCTCAAAAATGCTCATTCTACGCTCTGCAGAACTTGAATTAAAGGATGTCAAATCGCAAGTTGCAGAGTAATATCGAGCTTTGGTCTATTCGATTAGAATAGTTACGGCAGTTTTGTATTCCCTATAATATTATAAATTTGTAGATTCGATAACAATTCGACTTAAATTTTCAGGTCCCATGGTGTGGTATCAGATGTTCGAATACGCCATCGGCCATTGGCTGCAAAAAGCTACAGAGCATATGATCGGCTGCGTACTCTGTAGTCCGGGATGTTTCTCACTTTTCAGAGCGAAAGCTCTCATGGACGACAACGTCATGAGGAAATATACGACGCGGTCAGATGAAGCCAGACATTACGTGCAATATGATCAAGGTTAAATTACTACACACATTTTATTGCAATTATAACGTAAGCTTGCGTGCTTTATTATCCCTGCTAGTATTAAAAAGATCAAAAAAGTAACACAGGTCAGTTTGACCCTGTCTGATGAGAGAGCTGTTCGTTAATAATATCTTTCCATTGCAGGCGAGGACCGTTGGCTGTGCACTCTCATCCTGCAAAGAGGATATCGTGTAGAATATTCAGCCGCCTCTGACGCTTACACTCATTGTCCGGAAGGATTTAACGAATTCTACAATCAGAGACGCAGATGGGTCCCTTCCACCATGGCTAACATTTTCGATTTGCTGACAGATTACAAGAAAACCGTTCAGATCAACGACAACATTTCCATGCCTTACATATCTTACTTGGTCAGTACCATCTCGTTACTAAAGGGCCTACATCATTTCACGCAAATTCCTTGTCCATACAAGCGCAGTTTTGAAATTTGCACATCAATAATTTGTTTCATATTACGATTTATACAAAATTTGTTTTCTCTCGTAATTTATAGATGTCTATAGTGTTTGGCTATATTCAAGTGTTTTATTATTAATTATTTGTCAATAGTAGCTCAATAGTCAGCTCAATTGTAGAATTTTTCCATTGATTTTCTCCGTTATTATTTGTTCACAGATGATGTTGATGGGCGGTACCGTTCTCGGTCCTGGAACTATATTCCTTATGTTGGTGGGTGCCTTTGTCGCGGCATTCAAAATCGACAACTGGACTTCTTTCACTTACAACATTATTCCCATTCTATTCTTCATGTTGGTTTGTTTCACATGTAAATCTAACATACAGGTATGAGATACTTTATCTTCTAACACAATTATTTGCTTTGAACTTATCATTTTCACGTTTGTGTCTTTCGTTATAAAGCTTGGTGCGCTATTAAATTTTTCACTAGTATTTTATTTGGGACTAAAGTCATAAATCAATCAATCTTTTAGAGAGATATTTCACCATGTTATAATAGAATTTTGCATTAAGTATACTTCAATGAACCGATTATTGTTAGACATCATAATTACATATATATGAAAAGTATTTTTGAAACTGTCTTTGGCATATAAACATATTAAAACTTCACTCTGCTAAGTATTAGTTTGTATCAAAATATGTCAGACTACACTTCTTCTGCATTTGTTAAATGGGGCTACATAGATTTGTCGCTTGCATTGTTTTTGTCTTTTGTGTGAGAGTGCCGTCCCTTTAATGTTTGTTTGTGTTTGTTTGCGTTTGTTTGTAGCTCATAGTTGCACAGATTCTATCGACGGGGTATGCGATGGTGATGATGGCTGTCATTGTGGGTACGGCGCTGCAGCTGGGGGAAGACGGAATCGGATCCCCTTCGGCCATTTTCCTCATAGCCCTGACCAGCTCGTTTCTCATAGCTGCCTGCCTCCATCCGCAGGAGTTCTGGTGTATCGTTCCCGGCCTCATATATCTCATGTCGATCCCGTCTATGTACTTGCTTTTGATTCTGTATTCCATTATCAACTTGAATATTGTATCGTGGGGGACCCGCGAAGTGGTTATAAAAAAAACCAAGAAGGTGAGATGGTTCAAAAGGATTGGCATTCGGAATATAACCGATTTTTATTTCACTCTGTTGCGGTGATGGGATAATGCTTTAACCGGTGGCAAGAAAATGTTTTAGCCTAATTGTTTCCATAGAAATATTTTATCATATGAGGTGAGAGTCGGTCTTGTAATTTAATATTAATTTTATCTTCTACATTTCAAAAAAATTTTACAGTCAAAAATCTATTCCACTGTGAATAAATGAAGGACCTCAGTTATTTAAATTTGTCAAAGACACTACTGGAATATACGTGCGCAGAATACTATTATGGAATATAATATACCCCTTTATATCAGTTTTGATCTCATTCAGTGCATGCTGAAGTTTTGTATTTTTATTTTGAATGCCGCAAAATCTCACAATCATAATACAGTGTTTCAGCTCATTCCAGTTTTTGTAATTTTGGCAACAGACAGTTTTTTTAAATCATTTTAAAAAAAATATGTCCTTTCAATTGAATGGAGAAACCCTCAAAATATTTTTTTGCAATAACTGTGTCACGTTTTCAGAATTATGAAATTTACAATGAATTCTCGGAGAGGTGGTGGTGCTTTTAATATATTTAGGGGTAATCAAATACAGACGCACCGTAAATACATTGCGATTGTTTATTCTTCTTTCTCAGCTATTTTTCGCTCGGCTGATATCGGCGATGTACGGTCTGGTCATGATGGCGGTGCTGGTGGGCCTCGGTATTCAGATAATTGCAGACGGGTGGATGGCTCCGTCCAGTCTTTTTCTTTTCATAGTCATCCTCGAAATGGTGATAGCGGCGCTCGTCCACCCGCAAGAATTATACTGCCTCCCGGCCATCTTGGTGTACTATATCACCATTCCCAGCATGTATCTCTTGTTGATAATATTTTCACTCTTTAACATGAATAACGTAACCTGGGGCACGCGAGAGACACTGCAAAAAGTCAGGCAAAAGAAGGTGGAAGGACCTAAAGTATGTATAACCGCCTATTAACCCTTCAAAATATTATAACATCTCAAGCATCAAATGGTTTTTCTGTTCGCTCTGATTAAACTAAATGGAGCCAATGGCTGGCGTTTTGGATGTGTGGCAAATATTTAATAAGTTCCAAGCCATTTTCAACTAACAATTTATTTTCATTTTTATCTTATGTTATTGATGATTAATTAACCATATAAATATTAATAAAGCACTAATAATTTTGTAAATATAGAAGAAGATAGTTGTAGAATGTATTGCATGTTTTATACCATTGTATTATTCTGGTCATTTCATACTGGCAAAATGTTTTTCTTTAGATTTTACTATGTTATTTTATAATTTCACACTTGATCCACTCTGTTGAAACAAACCAATAAATTAGAATAAGGAAAAAAAATCTTATTTGGGCTATTGTGCATAGGTAAATGAAAGAGAAATTATTAATATACTCATAAAGTTTGATCAAGTCAGAAGAATCATTTGTTTCCTCTTTGTTACCTTTGTTCAAACATTACCTCGATATCTTTAGTAAATGCCATAATTTGATATAGTGAAACTTACCAAACACTCTTCAGTGATGAGCTTGAAGATAATCCTATTTGTATTGGAGTCATATTGATCAACTCTTTTAAGGGCTCCTTTTCAATAGTCAATTCTTGATGGAAAATAATTGTAATAAAAAAATCTGTACAATTTCACATATAATATAAAGATCAGGACTGGCAGCATTATCAACTGATGCTCGCAATGAGCGAAACCGGTTCTGATCTTTATATAATCTTTTATTGTTTTACATACACAGTGAGGCTAATATAATTTGTATCTGCATTCTATAGGAAATCGAAAAAGAAAAACAGGAAGTTGAACAAGCGAAGACAAAAGCTAAAAATAAATCACTCCTCGGTTTCTTGCAATCCGGCCAAGGAGACAATTCCGACGACAAAGGCTCTCTAGAGTTTTCGTTCGCCGGCCTCTTCAAATGTATGTTCTGCACTCACAGTTCGGGGGGAGAGGACAGAGCTCATCTGCTTCATATTTCGGAATCGCTGAGTCAGCTGACAAAGAAACTGGACACTGTGGAAAGGTCAGCGGTGAAAATATTTGGCCGGAGCGATGTTCATATTTATCATGTCTTGTATAGCCATATTGAGAACGGTCTCATTTCAGATCCATGGAGTCTAGCGGCGTGGTTTCGACCAGGCGGCGGTCCACGATGAGCGGAGCCAGTGCCATGCACCATCACGGATTAGGTGCCCTCCCCGAGGATATGGAAAACGATAATGATAATTCATTCGATGATGAAACAGTTTCTACCGCTCCTAAAGTAAGAAAAATGTGCAAAACTATAATAGGATGATTTAGGTTGACAATGTTCAATTTAGTTTATTTGTTTACTAAGCTCCAAATAAAAAAATTACAGATTACTTACGATAACTCTTGCTGATATACTACTGTAATTTTACAGGAAGAGCGTGATCCCTTAGCCAACCCTTACTGGATCGAAGATCCTGAACTTCGAAAGGGTGAAGTCGATTTTCTCTCAGATGGAGAGTTACAATTTTGGAAAGATTTACTAGCACGTTATTTATATCCCATTGATGAGAATGAAGATGAACAGGTGAATTCTTTATTTTGTTTATACACACTTTTTTTTTATTCATTTGTGATGCCATTAATTAAAATCATGAAATTTATTAACTCTGAAACTAAAATTCTTATCAGCATTAAGAAAAAAGCTGAGTGAATTTGATTGGATTATTTAAAAAAATATTGAATAAATTATTGTACAACCTAATGTCATATTGTAATAATTTCACAGAAACAAAGACATAAAAAGTGATCATATTACAAGGAAAAATTCTATACCTCCAAAATTAATGTTTATTTTTCGCAGGCATGTTGAAATTATGTTTATAGGAACGGTGCAGCTAGACCCGCGGAGAGATGGATGTGTAGTGGCCGGGCGCTCTTTGTAGAGCCTGAATCTGACTGTCATCTCAATATTTACCTCTTAATAACTTGCCTATTGCTCCTGATTTTAGAAACGTATCGCTAGTGATTTGAAAGACTTGCGCGACAGATCCGTGTTTGGCTTCTTTATGATAAATGCACTATTCGTGCTTATCGTGTTCCTACTCCAGCTCAATAAGGACCTTCTCCACATCAAATGGCCTTTCGGAGTTAAAATAAATATAACTTACGACGATAGCTCCCAAGAGGTAAAGTCAGTTTATAATATTACGAGAGGTCAGCATTCAAAAAAGACCACGGATCGATGAAAGGCCAAATATTAAAATCACCCCCACATCCTCAGACGACTCCCGGTCGTTCTTGAATTCTGACCTTTTCTATTTTTTAATATGTGTACTTTGTTTTGTGCCGTCTTTCAGGCTCGTATCGCCGCAGATCTGAAGGAACTTCGGAATAAATCAGTTTTCGCATTCTTCATGTTCAATGCATTGTTCGTTTTGATCGTATTTTTACTGCAACTGAATAAAGACCAACTCCACGTGGATTGGCCTCTCGGAATAAAGATCAATATAACTTACTTGGAGGAACCCGGCGAGGTACGGCCGCTAGCGGCCGACTATCATATATGACTGTTACATCCTCTTCCTGTCTAACGATTTAACTATAACGAGTCTCTAAAGACAAGACCTGCATCCTTCCGGCACAGTTGCATGCGAATGCGAGTGTTCATAACAACGGGGACTGGTTTCTATAATTTTTTGTGCATCCCGACTCGACCCGACTGACTAATGGGACACGGAACACCGACACCGATCCCGCCCGCTCCCTCCCGACACCTCCGTCACTCGCATCCTGTCTTATAAATAGTTCACTCGCCCGCATCCTCCTCACGGTCTTGCGGAGGGTCTTTCCGATTGGTTATAATTAATTCTATTATTTTGTTTTCTGTTTATTGTATTAATATGTCGTCAAATAATAAGTCTTCGTCTATTGAAGCTTACGAAGAGTTTCTAAAAATTAGCCCGATCATATTTTCGGTTTTTAAAATTTTACTAAATAAATGACACCTCGAACATCATCAAACCTGATATATGAGGTGAACCTGTTTCGCTTGATACTAATAATTCCTGTGAATTAAAAAAATGTCTGTGATTAATCTCATCCATAAATCTCATATTCTTCTATTTCACTTTTGAAAATCATAACAATTTTTTCATTTCACTCTCCACACGTGTGAGGAGCTACGATGCCTTCTTCACACTGAATATTATGAATAATCGAGTGTTAATCTATGTACCTTAAGATTTCTTATACATATGTTACTAAAATTACTGCCAGAAACCTCTTCCTGCTGTTGTACATCTGTGTGATAATTTTTATAGTACTGCTGTCGAGATACTTTTAGGAATTGGGACTGAGTAGTACTTTTAGACAATAGATTCTTTTGCTATGAAATACCCAAAACTTATTTCATTCTTACTTATGGTATTCATTGTGGCAATCTGTCAATCTGCAATTCAGGCATTTTTTGTTTTGTTTTGCCAAAAACAACTGTGATTCTACTATCCTATATATTTGTATACATAGTAAACAATCGAATATTGAACCGTTTATTGGGCATTCATGCGGATAGAATTTCATTTCACCGTGTAAAATATTTCCTCCATATCACACAACTGCCAAAGTTAAAATGTCGCTGTCGCTCCTCGATCGGAGTCCGACTGGGCCAATGATTTAACCGATCGGCTCGAGTCTCCAAAAAACTGGCCTTCTGAAAAAAATATATATATATAAATACGAGGTATCGAAGTGTAGTGTTGTACTGAGAGCAAAAGAGGGCATCAGCAAAATATATAAATGCGAGCAGGAAAAGTAGGCTCATGAATTTTATACAGACAACATTCGATTGGTGATGTCGCTCTAAGTTTTAGGTTGCACAAAAGAAATCACAGTTTGCTTGATTGCTCGAACTGAATCACTATCCTTTACTTTGAATATAAATATATACCTCAATGGTTCATCTCAATTGAGACTTAGAATTTGCAAATTAAAAACCTACTTTGACAGATACATTAGTCGTCTTTTATGCGCTCAGCACTGCAGTGTAGTATACCGAATTGAATAGAATAATTTATTTGTTTTGAACATATTCAATTTACCGCAGAAATGCATTTTTTATAATACACACATACCTAGTTTACGATTCATTTTTCCTATCTTTTAAATGTAATCACATATTGGTACTTGGATAAATCTTGGATGTTTATAATATCTATTTACTAAAAAGAGGATCCTTTTTTATCTCTTGGAAGTATTTTCCAAAATACCTTTTTTTATACGGTATCTTGATTGAGTTTTTTTTAAATATGAAAGCATTTTTTGTGTAATCATGATAAATTGAAGGTCGCACCATATTGAATTTCAGTGGAATCTCAATCTATCATCGGCCGTCAAAATACTACATACATGCCTTGAACCCACTTTTACAAAAAAATCACAGAGAAAAAATATTTAAAACTTTTGATTAAAAATGTCTACTCGAGGCTATAAAAATCACTATATCATTTTAGTTTTCTACAAGGCTTCTGCAGCTTACCCGATCGCTGTTTTTTGCACACCGTAATTGTGTGAACACTGAGATTAAATAAAAAAACGGATAATAAAATAAATAAACAGTTGAACTCTATGCATTATCACATTTTAAAAGTTCGGAAATGGTATAAAAAGAGAAAGTAGGTAATGTCAAAAAATGATAGATTGACAATCCACTGCATTAAAAAATGACCACTTGCGTAATAATGTACTTGTCGACGGGCTAGTAACATTGAGCATCAAAATTTTAAGCTTTGTCCCTCAACTTAAGTTAACTTTAATAATGGTACTTTCTATTCTGGATTCAAACCGAGCAGATTTGAAGTGACAAAGCAGTGATTAATCTTGAAATTATTTCTAAGATTCGAGTGTGTGATTTCTGGTGATCAATAAGCCAAAAGACCATTTTTTCCAATGTACAGCAATGTTTTGCTCACTGGTATCATTGGAGATTTCACATGCCTCGGTACTGTTTTCTCTGCGGTCGTGGTTTGAAATATCCTAAAAACTTAATCATTTGATAGTTTATTTCAAAGCACAAAAATATAGAGCAAAAGACATTTTCTCATTTATTTTGATCGGGACAAAAATGCTGTCGGCCAGCGTAAACTTAAAATCGATGACAAATATTTTTGTCGCAGATAAATAGAATACTTCAAAGAGACAGAATGCTTACTTTGTCTCCGAACAAATTGAGCAACTCGGTCTCTTACTGGTTCTAACGGAGTCCCTTTTCCGTTTTGATATTTGGTGACGGACATTTTTCAGCGGTGGAGAGAAACTTCTCACATACCAATGTGTATTATGTATCATACACAAAGCACATTTTTTATTATCATACTAATTTTACTCTTGTAAGTGGAAATGAATAATATAGGCACGCATCTAGGCGTCATGCATAATCACATATCACGATTTCAGGTGAGCGTGGCGAAAGAGTTTTTACAATTGGAACCTATAGGATTGGTGTTTGTCGTCTTCTTCGCTCTGATTCTTGTTATCCAATTCACGGCCATGTTGTTCCATCGATTCGGTACACTTTCACACATCTTGGCGTCCACTGAACTCAACTGGTACTGTTCGAAAAAGGTAAGCTGACAGATCTTTTGGATTGTTAAATCTCTTTTTTTAGTCCAAGATTTTCCTGATCGCTTAAATAATATTTTCCAAAAATAACAATTTCAGGCCGATGATCTATCTCAAGATGCATTGATTGATAAAAACGCCATTGCAATTGTTAAAAGTATGCAAAAACTGAACGGACTCGATGACGATTACGAAAATGAGTCCGATTCGGGGCCAGACAGAGTGGGACGGAGGAGGACTGTTCACAATTTGGAGAAGGCTCGGCAGAAGAAGCGACACATAGGAACCCTGGATGTGGCTTTCAAAAAGAGATTCTTCAAAATGAATGCCGACGATGAGTCAGGTAAGAATTGATTTGAATCATCTAAGGATTGTGACTGAATTTCTATTTCTAAGTAAGCATTTTCAAATGATAAAATGAACATACCAATAAGTTGAATAAAACAATCGCTACGTGTATGAAATATTTTGTTTATATTTTTAAAGCCACTCCGGTTCTGAATCGCAAGATGACAATGAGGAGAGAAACAATGAAAGCTCTCGAGACTCGGCGAAATTCAGTGATGGCGGAAAAGAGAAAATCCCAGATGCAAACGTTAGGAGCCAACAACGACTACGGGATGACTGGGGTTTGTATATTTTTTTTTATCTTTCAAAAAGATTATCTGCTATTTTATTTAATATTTTTATAATTATCTGAAATAATCTCATTTGAATATATATTGAACTGTTATTTTAATTTTCAGATAAATAATAACATCGGAGTGCCCATGCGGAGCATGCGAACATCGAATGCTGGAATATCTGCAAAAGATGTCTTCTCAGATCCAAACGGAGGACAATTGAACAGGGGGTATGAAGCGGCGCTGGGTGATGACGACGCCAATTCATTGAGGATTCAACCGAGGCCGAGTCAAGTCACTTTCCAAGGAAGATATCAATGAATATAGTCAAATATAACAGTCTATCGTTGGATTTTACCGCAAAAGACAAACCAATACTACTTTCAAATGACACTGCCCTAATAATTGATAATATTGCGGTACGGCTGCATTTCTTTTTTAATTTCATATTTAAATTTTTGTTTTTTTAATAAATAGTTTTTGTACATTACGACTGAAAAGAGAAGTGAAAAAGAAGTTACAATATCAAGTAAAAAAATAACATTGTAATCACCGATGAATGTGATATTTTTATGAAAATGATGTGTTCTTATTTTTATCAAATGAGATTTTATACTATTGTAGAACTTATAAATTAATGTAGGCTATGAATGAATGAAAAATAAATTTTGATATTAAAGATAAACTACTGAGCCATATATTGACCAGCTTCAAAACATCCATTAATCCTCCAAAATATCCCCGCAATACAATGATGTGCTGCTAAAATTTTTTAACTGGCTCGCGCTTTGGTAAACACATTTTTATACACTGACAATTCCGTGCACTTGAAATGCCTGAAGATGCCGAAAGTCGAAACCCGGGTCGTTAGCAACAAAGCTCACGGAAAAGTACAAAATTCAAACAATTCACATTTGTATATTGAATTGAAAATTGCATTATTTTATACTGTTTTCCCGATTGATATTTTTCATATTGGACCGCAGGTTGTGCATCACTGATTTAAATGATGTAGAATGTATTTGCATGCATGAAAAATAGGTGAGTAAACTTACACCTGCGCTGGGCTTGATCCTTAGACCAACAGAGCTGTGTACGAGAAATTTTATGAATCAGTCGAGAACAACTCAACGTACTAGTAGTTCATGGAACTGGAAACATTTAAATCTTATATCTTTTGATTTTAACTTATTTTCTATGAAATCATACTGAAAAATCTTATTTGAGCCGACCAATAACTTCAAATTCAAGTTTATCTCAACCAGTAATTTCACAGTGACCACATGCGGCCACCAAAGGGATTGGCTGCGGCCCTAGATGAATATTATGTTTATCTATGATGAATATACTTGCTGCGGCTGAGTTGCGAGTTGAAAGACACCCAAATGCATTGCCAATAAAACAAATATGAATACGGGAAATCAATGAAGGAAAGATTTTAAAGCCAATGCGGTAAAATGTGGAAAAAATGTTCCCGGAAATAAATATAACGTTTCATTTTGTTTTCTTGATTTGGCATTCTAAAGTATAACTTATATAATTACTAGTGTTCGAACCCGGCTTCGCTCGGACCAGTTTGGGGTTATGTTCACCTCGGCGCGTAAATTCAGACGGGCCAAGTCGAAACAACTTTTTTCAAAATTCAAAAGTCTAGGTCAATTAAAATGGAATTAAAATCAACATTTCAGACTGGCATTGACATTTCACAGCCCCTTTCATATATTGACAGCCCCATTCTCGCCTATCCGGCGTCGCTTAGTCTTAAGTCCTAGGACTAAGTATGTTTATCTATGGGACTAAGCGACCAATAATTATTTAATGTTATATTATTCGACATAATTATATCACAAAATCTAACATTCAAAATAGAGTTAAAACAAAATCACAAACTTTATTTAATTTGATGACAGCCCCATTCTCGCTCATTAAAATGTCCAAATTCAAGGAAAAAATCTAATTTGCTGTCAAAGAAATGTCAAATAATACCTTCACGGTAAATAAAAACATTATTATATTAATAAAAGCCGGGAAAAGTGGAGTAGAAGACTAATTTATTACATTTTGACTAAATGTCTTCGCCGATAAAAAAATCAAACATATTTTCTTTCATATTCGTTTTTATGGCAATTTAATGACCAACAATGCAAAAGGAAATTACAGACCCACAGACATACATACGCCGTTTCGGTTTTATATATGTACTACTCGATACTCGAGTAATTGGAGTCTCTACACACACATTGATAACGAAACAAATTTACCGTCGTAACTTTCGCAAGCGAAATCAATTCGTTTGTTTGAACTTGCAACAACAATGCAAAAGGGAATTACAGACATACATCCCCCGTTTCGGTTTTATGTTTAAGATTATATTTGCTAACCATCAGTTTCTGTCATTCTATAATATTTGTAGGTATTATAAATTGTCTCGTTTACTAGCTAGTCTATGATCGTTTTTGAAATATTATCACACTTGGCAGCTCGACAGCTAAGAGAATCTTGTCTATGACCAAAGGTAACATCTATGACAGCGACTTTACAAATGCATTGATTGACATGTTGTGATATTATATTTCGAGACTATTGTAGGTATTAATTGTTGAGGTCAAATTTGGTGTAACAATTATCACTAAATTTTAGAATACGAGTTAGTTCTCTAATTTTCAATAATGGTTACTGACAATATCACTAAGCTCGCCTCTGATTTGGAAAAGCAAGAGCTTGAGGTATGTTACTATATATATTTTGATTCTGAAAAACTCAGATTGACCATGGATGTCGTATTCTTATCGCTATGAACGAAGAAGTAACATAAATAAGAAATCCTCAAACTCTCATTTCAGGCAGTCAAGGGAGTAGCTTCAGCCCAGCTGTATTCCCAATTATTGGCTATTTACCTCTACCAGAATGACTTGTGAGTATATTAAGTGAACAATTGTGTTGCAACATTCTAGGAAATAATATTAAGTTAATAAAAAAGCGCATCGTCAATATGGAATAGATGTAATTATCTTTTATGTATGACAACTGCTTTAGTGAAAGAAAAGAAATGTCGGCGGACGAAAGACCATAACCTAAAATTATCCAAAATAATGACTTATTAAAATTGTGAAAAAAAGTGTAACCACCAAATTCTGAAGATGGTGGGAACCCATAAATAGCTATTAACCATTTGTTAAAATTATTAGAGAGCTAAATAGTTTGCTATTTTTACCTTATCTCGCTATAGCAATAATTTAACCCACAATGCTTTAGCGACCGATCAGTATTATGTTTAGAGTGGATCAACTGGGAGAAGATTTTTGTGTTCTAAACTGTATAAATTGATTCATTTGCCTTTTAAATTATTTGATCATCTTTTTCAGGTGTAGTGCCAAACATTTATGGAAACGCATACCAAAGAGCGTAGAGAGTTCCAACCCGGAACTGGCGGCGATCTGGTCTGTCGCTCAGAAGATGTGGAAAAGAGATCTAGCGGCCACATATGAAACGCTGGCCAGAGGTACATGGAGCGAACCTGTAGCCGAAATCATGCATTCCATTGAAGGTGATTATCATTATTGTTTACTTGTTGATACACACAGCTGATGCAAATAAGTAAGATTAGCAACCGTGTCTGCACTATCACATGATTCATACTCTTTTATCATACCAGGTTTAAGTTTTAATTGAACTCTGCCATGCATTTAATATTATTTAAATAAATAAAACACATTATTTACTACTACTTCCACATATCTTCTCATAATGATCAGGACTATTTCGCTCATCGAGTGAGACTGGTCGTGATCTTCCTCGGTGATAGTCACATCTGATCTGGATCATGCTTTCAAGTACCATCGCCCAATAGACGTTTTTTGACTTGTGACAAAAAAAAATATTAGTGTCTATTAAAATTGTAAGAAGATGATCATTTTATTGCTATTTTAAAGATAACCTTGTTTGTTTTTATATTTCGTCAGTTGATAATTTTGTCGATGAGCGAAACTGATCCTAATCATTAAATGATATATGTGAAAGTAGCACAAAAACATATATATATCTTTAAATAAATTTGAAATTGGAATTCAATTCTGAAATTTTAGGAAATATATCCCACTGGCTAAAAATTTTCACTGGTTTTTCTCTACTAGTGAAAGGCTACCATTTGAACAGATGTTCAGAGGAGTATTACATATATGATAAAGCATAATTGGTACTGGTGAAAATCAATCAACCTTCCCTCATATTATGTGTGCCTACATTCAGAATCCATATAATTCTTTCCTATATACTTCAAAAGAAAATTTGGTTGGTAGTAAACAAATGTTTATGGGGTGCACTTAATTATTATTTCAGAAAAGGTTCGCGAGAGAGCCACAGCGCTCATATCCCAGGCGTACAGTTCCCTGTCAGTTGACACTATGGCTTCCATGACTGGATTATCGAATGACCGCGTGCTGCAACTGTGCGAGACCAAAGGTTGGGCTGTCCAGGAGGGCGGGACTATGGTCACTCCAACCAAACCGGCGCCCCCGCCGTCACTTCTCACCTCTAGCGAAGACCAACTCTTTAAACTTACCGAATTTGTATCATTTTTAGAAAATTAAATTTTTTTGCCCACCATCTTATTTTGAATTCTTCCTTATCTTTTTTCGCAAAAGAAGCATCCTGTCCTTGTCTCATACCCAAATTTTCTACTAAAATGAAGAGATATTGTGTCAGAAAAACTTTGGGGCTAGAATTTTTCATACAATGGCAGGTTTATGTTTTCCTGTATGTGTATAATAATTAAGAATCATTCTGTAGAGTGAAGGAAAAACATTAATGAACAATTTGTTTCTGATGGCTGTTGTTCAATATTATTTTTTTAAATTCAAATAAATATAGTAAAAAACAACTAAGTATACAATTCAAGCTCAATCTCGAACATACATATCTATTCATTGACCAATGTGTAAGCAATGTGAAAACAGAGCGACCAGTTATCTTATAAAACTATTCAATGCTCTAGTATGAGAACCAAATTCAAGCAAACATTCTAATCGAACCATTTGAAAGGGACACTATTCCATCTGATTTGCCATTTTCCCTGATTCCCTGTCCTGATTGCACTTCCTATGACAGTTAATAAATCTCAGGACCAATCCTTTGATGTTATGGGCTCGGTTTTGACACTCATTTTCCCCACACGGACAGCTGTATATGGGAATATCAAGAGCAAAAGACTCGATAACTTGTGGCTAATAAAAACTCGCGGAGAAACTCAAAATATTGTTTACAGACAAATACTTATTTAATAAACTCATACTTGCCCAAACTTTTTCCTGTAGACTTATCCTCCAGAGTGTAAACATTTATATGCTAGTATTTAACACGTATTAACCAGGGCTGTGGAGTCGGTGAAAAAAAGTCCGACTCCGACTCCAGCATTTACCAAAACCACGACTCTGACATTTACCATAAACACGACTCCTACTCCGACTAATTTTCCTATTTATGTGTATTCAATTAAATATCAACCCTAACAATGCGACCGAAAGCCAAATTTGACATATAAAATGCAAAAATAACCTCCGAAAAAATGACTCCGGCCAAATCGCCGCGACGACTCCGACTCCGGCCAAAAAGCTCCGACTCCACGACTCTGACTCCGACTCCACAGCCCTGGTATTAACCCATCTCTTTCATTCGCACAGGGGGAGAAAAGATAGTTCTTAACTGGCAATAGAAATTTGGCACAATTTTTACTGCCGTATCCAATTTCTTTTGAAAATCTTCGCCTGTATCTCGATACTTGACATCATAAGCATAAGTGAAAATTGACCATCACTAGCCTTTCAATTTTAAGTAGACATAAAGATTTTAAATGCGTTGCAGCGTATAAAGCTATTCCAAATTAATAACTTATTATTACCATATAAAACTAAGATGGTGGAACAGAGAAGAAGATGTATTGTGTACCCTGTCTACAACTGTATTTAAGGATGAGTAAATGCAGGTTTAAGACATAGTTCTGACAATGGTGTAAGCCGAAATAGCAAATATATAAAATTATTTCTGTAGAATTAAAATACATTGTTAAATACACCTACCCTTTTTTTAGGTGTCCCAGTTTGGGGTGACTAAATAAATGTTCACATTAATCATACAAGATATGCATTCATAACCAATAGCTATGGGAATATGAGATATTTAAAAAAGGTGATTATATTAATTTATTTATTTATATGTAAATCACAAATTATAAGTTTATTGGTTTTGCAATTTAAGCAAAAAATGAAAACATTGGAAGAATAATTTACATAGTTTATAAGAGTGATAAGAAAAAAAAATACATTGGAAATTGGCAAAGAAGTCAACCGAGTGAGTTCCGGCCAGTAGAAAAAAAATACATAGTTTTATCATTTGCCCCTGAATTAATGGAAATGAGTATTTCCCCCTGATAAAATAATCTTAATTTAAATTAACTCAGGGAAAAGATTAATTATGGTTATGAACACATTGACTATGAGGAATACGTGTTGTTTCTCTTTGTGTGTGTGATTTCCACCGTAGCCAATGTGTTCAAATACAATTTTCAAAGTTTACACCTCCATCCCTTCTTTCTTGAGTTACATCTTTACTTTCTTACATATTATGAACGGAGCCGTGTCTCGGGTGGTCACCGCTCGAACCTCAAGTGCTAAACTAAATTTAAAATTTGGGAAATATATTTAATTTTTGGATTTCTTTAAAATGTTCGCATTTCGAATCTATTCGCAAATAGAACAATTTTGAATCCCATAAAAACACAAGGAAATAAATAAGTAATACGACATAAACAAAAAAATAAATATTATAAAAAAAATTAAAACCACACAAGTCTTTCCTGTGACGTACATTTTATAACATTTTGATGGCCTTAACTTTTTGTTGTTGTTTGTGGGTATAATACGATAGTAAGATTTTATATTTTGTTGCTATTTTATAATTTAAACTTTTCTGCGGTATCAAAAAAAAAAGTCTGCTCTGGTGATGTGTAGTCATTATACATAATGTAATGATGGTGTTTTAAAGTATATATAGAACGGAAATTAATTTGGAGCGGATTTAACCAATTCAAGTTGAAGACACAATATAGTATAATTGCAGTAAAATTTTCTGAAAACATGAAAAACGTCAACGAATGACCGAATAATCCAACTCAATCTTAGTCCCGTGAGTTTCTGACTCGCACAATAACACTTCATCGAATGAGTGTGCGCGTGTCATTTTCACGACGCGACAAGCGAAGGAGCCTCTTTCTACCGCGTTGATATACATAGGTCTGTGATCAAACGTACGGCTAGAAAAATGAACGGGTTTCACGCTCGCAAACAATTCACAATGAATAATTATACTACACACTTGTATTGGTATGAATTTATCACGGAATTTCGACGAAATCTTCACGCTGCGCCCGATGAGGGGTTATTATTATAACTGTTAGAATTGTATTCTATCTGTAAATGTGCAAGGGAGGAATATCTAACATCTAAGCCTAGAGATTCTTATATTTATAGAGATATTTCAATTATTAGAAGCTATGTGTATGAACTGTACATCTTAGTGAAGCAAATGCTATTGATAAATATAATTCGAATAATAAGCCAGCGGAGAACGCGCAGCCCAAAATACCGTAAACTCCGCTCGGCTGATTTGAAGAATGAAGAATATTGATTATAGGGAGTGTTCCCTCTCTATTCTAAGTTTTAGCTAGATTTACAAATATGTAATTTTCTGTTCTTATTTGGAACGCATTTTTTACGGCTCGACAAACATTAGAGGGAGCGGTGATATTTGTGAAATTGTCGATAGAATAGTGCAGAATATTCAGTAGAGCGATTAGAAATTGTCGCGAGGACTGCGATGTGAAGAGAAGAGAAACGAGCGCAGCCAATGGAGAGAAGGCGTCGTTCGCCGACTTCCCCCACGCCGCCGCAAAAGCACCACACCTCGAACGCAGGGATACGCCCATTACCACGCGACGCAATATCGTACAATGAATGATTTTATGCTATATTATTAGTATCAATCGCTGGATCTCTCACACAGCATAATAAGTATTATCTACATTTTTATGTTCTGAGATTTGCAAGAGAACATCAGAATTATTGAACAGTTGAGGAGATCTAACCTCGGTGATTTTCAGTATCACAGGACGAAGTATCACGATAGGTATTCACCCTTCATACGTGAGTTTTAGTATTCCCCTGATTCCCCAAGATGTGGATGCCTCAAACGCCTCTTCAGCTTATAGGGTCATACGCCACTGCACTTCATATGATCTATCCAAAGCACATTTAAAGACAAAAATCTTTAAGGTCATTTTGATTGATAACTATTAACCTGGTAGACGACTAGACGTAAAATAAAATATTGCACGAGTATAATTGTAATTAAGTTTTTAAATAAATAAACTCTTTTGTACTTATTCCACAAAAAAACTAGTTTTAAACAATACTTTTCCAACAAGAAGGGAGGTTTAACAGTGTTAACACTTTACAAATGATAAAACTAAGTATTATTTCATACGCTTATTTTGTATTCAAAGTGATGATGTCCATTCGTCATTCCCTACACATATCATAATATTATGATAAATATAGTGGAGCCAATATAGTCGTTTGCTTACGACTATCCATTTACATTTTCCCTACCCTGAATTACGAATTTTAGCCATCGGCTTATGACCAGGTTTTGTTAAAAAACGAAAACTTTTGCAAATAAAAATGGATTTATTAATTTTTAATTTATTGAATATTTTCCAAGAGCGGGAGAATAAATAAAAAAGTTAACATGTATTGCTATGGTATTGTTTTAGTATCTGATTGATCTTTGCATATGGAGTGCATAGAATATATTATGTATTTGAAATTTTAAATTATAAAACAAGTTATTGTGATTTATTTATATATTTAAAATTTTGGTTATTATGTAAATGTATATTTTAGATGCGTATTGAGAGGTGGCAAGATTAGGGATGCTCAGGGCGGCACGTATCCTCACTACTCCACTGATGCTGATTGCTGACACCACTCATTACAACCATTTACTTTACGATGAATGTCTACATTCTAACTCGACATAAAAGTATTAAATGAGTGCATGCGAGATCATAGGAGTCGGTTCGCAGGCTACAAAACTAGTGGATACGCTGCGAAAGCCGGGAGCATGACTTGTGAAAGAAAAGAGACAAGTCGATGAAGCCGAAAAAAAATGACATAAATCTATTGTTATTTTAGAACCTTTTTTGGTATGTATTTCCATATATGTTCAATTATGCAAATATTAACATGATCGAATTAAAGTCATTTGGTTTTTTACAATTAAAATATTATACAAAGATTTACCGGTTCTGCTAGAAGGCACGAGTGCTTGTGTCGTCTACAAATTTCTTCCCACCCAAACGATCGTATAAGCGGGGCGCTGTGAGAGCGACTGGCTAGCCACTCGTCCTGTTCTAGCCTTATCCTTTCTATCCCTACACTCTCGAACATAAGAGAGGTCGAGCATCTGAATAACAAGCAGTTCTCGTAGAACATACTATTCAAATACCTCATTTTAATTTACCAAATATAATATTTTTTGAAAAATTTAAATGTCTACACTGTGGTGCATATTTGCTACCTTTATGGAATTCAGATTATTGTTAAAATCTTACCACCACCAAGTAGATATGTGTTTGCAAACCCGTGCTTTATATTCCTTAGAATTCGTGATAAATTGAAAGCCTGAACATTTTGCGAAGGTGTCTCCAAATTATAGCTAAGGCACAATGTGATGCTAGCTTTGACGGCGGTGAGTTTAGTGCGTATAGAAATGAAATGCGATGCGAGTATGAGATTATTCAAACCGTAACAAAACACTCTCATTCTATTACCTATGGCGGTTATTAGGCGACGCGTCCATTGCATTTCTCATTTTTTCAAGGAGGACCGCGACACGACGCAAGTTGTGACTTACCCTCCCCATCCCTTCTTTCGTGCTTAATTCGACATCAATATAATATACTATTTTGTATTCATTACTTCCATTATATCATTACTGTTGAAGCTTTCAAATCTTGATTGTTTTTCAAAATATGGTTATTGGATGAAAAAAAAAATCGGTAAAGATTTCGAGGAAATATTCGCAAAGGAATGGAATTATGAAGAGTGCGTGGATTTATTTTGCCGCAACTGTATATATACGATATGTGATAAGTTAATAATTATGTCGTAATTGTGAGGTTTTGGTACGAATTTTACTAAGTTTGAAAATCAGTGTTGCTTCCGCTGAAAGGAGGTTTTCCACATTACGACGCATGAAAACCTGGCTAAGGAATCACATGAGTTCGAAAAGACTATATGGTTCAGCTTTGTAATATATCCTCTGGAAAATGGATATTTAACCTGAATATTTGTGGGCCTATTTGCAACGTCAAAAAAACGAAAATTCGTCTTAATTTTATAATCTTTGCGATTTTTCTCTGGTATAAAACAACATTTTTTTATATTATTTTTTTTAATGTTTACATTTTTTAAGTGAAATAGAAGAATTGATTGAAATTGAACAGTCAGAGTCATCAATTAGATCGCATGATTTTGCTCGGCACCATCACTTCTTTAAACGCATGGTCATCGTTCCGTAAAAAAAATCGAAAAAATCGTCTAAAAAAAAGTAGCGGTGCCGTTCAAAAAATCACATAAAAAGGGGAATGGGTGTAGATATTTTTTCAAAATAACCACCCCCTGGGAGAATTCCTGGATCCGCCAGTGGTTTATATACAAAAATAGAAGTAGATCACTAAGTTAAAATATTTGAGATATTCCTATGTATTGTATATTTTATGAGAAGCAAATCGATGAAGATAATAATAACATGGGAATATCTAAGATAAAACCCTAGATTTATTTTAGATATTCCCATGTTATTATCTGGTAATTAGTATTTTCAAAAATCCCTATAATTATAACAAACCCACTTAATTCATTGAAACTTGTTTACATAAAATTGTCGCTAATTTACATTTTAATAGCAATTTAACTTAGTGATCTACTTCTATTTTTGTATATAAACGATACAAACTGTTTATTACGCGTCAGTTCAAGTACAAGTATAAGTTACACTTTAAATGCCTGAAGATGCCGAAAGGTGAAACCCGGGTCGTTAGCGACAAAACTCACGGAAAAGTACAAAATTTAAACAATTCAAATTTGATATTGAAATTCCATCAAGCACCCTCAGTTGAAATTCTACCTATAATGTCAAAAAAATTTAAAACGGCACGCAACTTATTTACCTGTTGTGCAATTAAGGACCAGTTTTTGCCTTTTGTTTTTTTGTTTAATGTTTTTTTTTGTTAGATAGTTTTGTTTGACATGTATCGTCTTAACGACAAAGATTCACTGTTAATTTGATTTAAACTTTTATCACATTTAAAAACATGAATATGTATATCATAGATAAGCCGCTGTGATCAGTCTGCCAAATGAGAGAGTCTGATTCTGTTATACGGTACTAATTTGCAGTGAGTGTTATGTCAGCTCACATTGCTGGAGCAAGAAGTGAAATCCATACAATCAGGGATACGATCGTGGCGTAATAAAGCTAAAATAGCGTTCGTCGAATAAAATTACCAGCCGCACATGCATAATATTATACGTTTACCTAACCGCAAAACAAAAGGACGCGAGGTCAGACGTCACAAAATCATACTGTTTTGTATTCACGAAATTGCATTTGTATAGCTCTGCAATGCAACGAGGTGCAAGTTTTCTTAAAGGGCTGCCACTTTAGATGCTTCAATTTGAAACCATTTTTATGTTCATATATATTATAATTGTAGCTAACGCAGGATACAATTCGAATTTTTGCAGTGTTCAACGATAATATCTTAATTGGATAGGGATTAGGGACCCGGTACACATACACGCTGGCGTGACGCACATATTTGCATATACATATGTGGCATCTACGTGCTTATAAGTTGTTATAATATGTAAGTATACGATTACCCTGCTTCGCACAAAATTAAGATTCTGGGCCTAACTTTTTTTTTTTCATTTATGGGATAAGAAAAATGCATCTATGTGTTCAATGAAATTCATTTGGATTTGTCAAAAACAGTAAAATGCTAGAATTATGCGTATGGGTAAGAGGCCTCTACGCTTAGCTCTAATGAATCTCGGAGGCTACAAGTGTTGGAAAAAAATCTATTCAGCCCTCTTTGTGAAGATAGAATTTAGTGACATTGGGATACATGTGAGCTTAATAACCTCTATGGTGAGGTGCCGGAGGTCAGTGTTTGGCGTAAGAAGGAGGCTAACCGAGATGAATGGATGACACCGATTGAGTCGCCCATCTCTTATCCCGGGTTATAGCACCATAAAAGAATCGTTCAGATTCACCGAAATATACAATCATACAATTGCACGTTTTAGTACTGTTCCTCAGAATATAAAAACGGATGCATGGGGAGTGTGACGCCCCCGCTAGAAAGCGCTGGGGGTATTAATTTAAAACTCGGCAAACTTTAATAAATATTCGATTCATCGAATATTTATTAAATTATGCGCTTCAGCGCAACCCTGGATCCCACGGATTTTGCGAAAACGATTAAAAGGCAAAGTTCAGAGTTAAGAGCGCCGCATTCAATGTGAAGATGAAAAGTGTGGAGGTGCTGGTTAATAACCGGGCCAGAAGTCAGGAGAGTCGGATCAAGACACAACAACCCGCGTTGAAAAAAAATTGTTTTATAGATATCAGATGCACTATTATTCAATTTAAAAAAACAGGTAAAATACATTCAATGAAATATGCTCACGTTAATGCCGATACAATAAAAAGAAGGGCTGAGGTTTTCTATGTATGTCTAGTAAATTTTATCTGCTGCTTAACTTTGAAGAGCTAAACATCTTGCATAGTTTTGTTTCAGAACCTTTTACTCGACTCCGATGTAAAAAACGTATGTCCCAACATAAATATATCACATTGTAGTTTGAAATGCGCTAAAAATTGAAGCATTGTTTCTGAATGGAATTACTCATCATGGAAGAGCACCAATTGCATAAAAAAGGTTGAATATGTGTGCTTTTTAAACCTTGAAACTTTACTAATAAAAGTTTCAGGAAGTCTATAGAGTAACAATTCACGTTTTTCTGAAATCAAAAAATTATAAAGTTATTTTAAAACTGGTTATAAGTAAGTACACCGAAGTATTAAAACATCAAATATTACATGTTTTTCAGCGTTTTTTATAAGTAGGCACGCATTTTATCTATATTATTATCGTTCCATTGAGGCGTCTATTTTTTTAAACGTAAGTTTTAAAGATACACACCGCTAGTATTTTTTATTGTAAAATATAATTTATTATAAGATGATATTGCACTCAATCAAATGTTCATAAACAACTCATTATAATCATACTAAAAACGTTTCCTTATACAATATTATGGTCCGGCAAAATCGGCCAACACGAGTTGACTTAAATAATCCGACGAAGCGGTATCCAAGAAAACGAATAAATTTTATTGTAAAAAATATCAATATTTTCAATGCAAGCAAAATTATCTAGGTCCTAAATAAGATTGAAGAGAATAAATTTATATTTTGCCCATGTTGGTTCTAAATAATGAATAATTTTGTAAGAGTTCACTTGATTACCTTTTTTCAATTTCTTGTCTTCTGAAAAACAAAATCTGAATGAAAAAAGAAATCATACTATTTTCAATAGTATAATAACTTATAATAATGATTAATTATTAATATTGATTAATTAATGATTAACATAATAAATGTTTTTTTTCGGGGGTCCGCAGATTATTTTTTTCATATTTAGAGGTCCGTGACATGAAAAAGGTAAGCCTAGGAAGAGAAATTTAAGTTCACCCATCTCCCGATTCACGCGGTAGAAACGTTCCGCAATAAGTCGCATAAATAAGACACAGCGCACACACAACTGACACAACACATAGGTTCCATGACTTAAAGATAAGTCATAAATGGGGACATTGAATTCATACTAAATATGAAGAAGTATGTATCAATTGCTTTTGGCGTATCATGTTCCCAATGAAAAGAATGAGAAAATCTTGTACAAAAGTAGCGTTCTTGCACGAAACACCTCTCTTCATTTACAATCTGAATAGTGAAAAGTTCTGCCTCAGCTTAGAAAATAACGCTATATTTATTTTCATTGAAATTATGGCAAACGACCGATTGCACTAAGGCAGTGGTCGGCAAAGTGCGGCTCTTTGGCTCCTTAAGTGCGGCTCAGACATAAATCATAAAATAATTAAAAAAATAAAGAATACAAATATCCACGCGCGCAAGTCCTGCCGACAGTTGGAATTGATTATCGACAGTTGGTCGAGAGTGAGTACGCTGATCTTCTGGTTTATAACATAAGTATAACAAGGTACGTTGGTTATCAAGAAGGAACGTTTAAAAACGTTTCGCATGAATATTATCAGAAATCAAAGCATTTCTCATTGAGAAGGATGTTCACTATCCAGAATTAACAGACGATCAGTGGATACAACATTTTTATTTCATGGTAGACGTCACGTCCAGTGGCGGCTCGTGACCAATATATGAAGGAGTGCAATACTAAAACCCAATTATGCAAAAAAAAACATCTTCTGATTCTTGAATTTTAAAAACACATCGATAGCACAGATATTAAAGTATCAAATTGACGATACCAAGGGGTTTCCTACAGTAAACATCGCAAGAAAATTTAGCGATATGAATTAATCATTTTTAACGTAATCTAATAGCGCTAACTTTCAACTGAAATCGTATTATTAAAGTTTCATGCTTTCGCTAAAGACTTCGAATAAATTATAATGTGTGAAAAGTTGAAGTGTGGACAATAACTAGAGACGTTTTTATTTTGCTTTTTAGCGATAAAATAGGTCTATATTTATTGAGAGTTAAATTTCAAAGAATAAACAATTTAGACGAGTCTTTAAAAAAATGTATGTATATTTATACCATTTTCAGACAAAACAACAATCAAAAAATAATAGAATATTTCAAAAATCTTTTGTAATCAAAAGACATGAATATAAAAATACAATATCAAATTAAAATTGATTAAAATTGATATTGACCTATTTGTACAGATTCGTTTTCTAGATTCGTGCGACGATCGGTGACAATTATAATTTATTTACTAAAATACCAATCAGCATCCACACTAAGAAACACCAAATTGATTTTAGAGCTGCACAACTAAACTCTTCATATTAAAGTTTTGTTGTCATCAGTAATAGCAATATATCCGACGTGGATTTACTTTTTAATCTATCTTTTAATTGTCCTAAAAAGTGCCAATCATTCCAAACATTAAGCTTCTGTTAATTCATTAAGAAATTGCAGGTTTATAAAAAACAAGACGAATTAAGTATTCTAAAATTAATTTATATTACATTTGTTTGTTATTTTAGCATCTATTCGAATATGTCATGAATTTCGCATCTATTTCTAATTTTAGCATCTATGTTGCATTTATGTCAAGATGCATAAAATACTCATACAAACCAAAATATCTTCTCCGCTGTCACCTAAGTCCGTCTTTTTAGTTACAACGAATGCGACCAAATCTCGCATTACACTTGAAAATCTTTGGGAATCCTCGTATGTTCATTCGGGCGATGGGGATCAATGTCCCGAATAGTAGAAAAAACTTCAACCCTCAAATTTTGCGAGACGTGTTTTCTATATATACCGACATGACGTCACAAAAACATTTTTTGTGCATACAGTTTGACAAGACTTTCTCAGAATGGTCTCACTAGGCCCGCTACGAACATATGTAAGGAATGATAGGTTTCTGCCACATACATCAACGGAATTTTCAATGAGTCAAAAGGTTTAATTATTTTGAAATTGCTTATTGCTTGAGCATACACGCAAAGAATTTAAAATTATTAAATTGATATACATATCGATATAAATATTCTATTTATTTTGAAATTGTTGCAATATATTCAAAGGTGCAGTGCACCATTGCGCTATAGCACGAGCCGTCCCTGGTCACGTCTCATCTAAATCAACTTAATGATCAACTAAAAGAGAAAGGAAACACATTTTTTCGATGTTAGAAGATAAATTTTTGCTCAAGATTTTGGAAGGGAAACATTTTTTCACTTTCCGAGCATCCTGAAGCATCGCCAAGAAAATAATTCAAATATTAATTAACACTATTTAAAAAAAACCATTTTAAATATAAGGCAGGTTACAAGATTTAAAAACAGCAAAACGACCTTAGCATTCGTCAAAACCTCTCTTAATGCTACTACAACAAATTTTAAACATTGGTAAATTTGAAATACAATTGCTGGATTTAAAAAACAAGGAAATATGGAGCTCAAAATTTGAACGTCTCTGTATCGATTTGGAAATACTGGAGAAAATGAACTGTGAACTTACTTTAAAACACAAATGGTCTGCTTTAAAAGACCTGGAAAAAGAAGAAATGATAATTTTCAACGCCTGGAATAGTATTCCTGACTCTTATGACCAGCTGAAAAAACTCGCGTTTGCTGTTCTTTCCCTTTTCGGTTCTACGTATTCATGTGAAAAATCTTTTTCAAGCATGAATTTTATCAAGAGTAAGCTTAGAAGTTGTCTTGATGAGAAACTGGAATCGTGCCTAAAATTAAAAACAACCCTTAAAACTCTGACTTACTTAAACTTTCCAAGGAGATGCAAGGACATTGTTCGCATTAAGTGTTTGTCAATAATTATTATGTATAATTTAAATTTAAGGATACCTTTCTTTCATATATTTTTTAATAATTATAATATATAAATAAATAAAATAATTATTAAGTATAAAATCGAGTTTTATTAAGTGTAACCATAGCTAATGAAATTCTAAATTATTTTTTTTGATCGATGCAATTTTCATTTTTGGCTCTTTGGCGAATAAGTTTGCCGACCACTGCACTAAGGAAACATAAGCTGCATGGCTAATACATAATGGTAGAGTTGATGAGATTTACTATTTTTTAGCGAAGGAAAAGATTTATGGAGATCTTTTCACGAGACAATCTAGTTTTGGCAACCTTCGAATCGAGCGGATTGATTTATGTATAAGGATATGAGATGTTGTCGATGCGAATGGATCGTTTAGTTTAGGATAAGTTGAGACGGACGCAAGGTCGGACGGTCTATCGACTATTGCTATTCTATGATTGCCGTCTTAGCAGAACCACGTTTTTTGTACAATAACAGAACAGTTTTTAATGTTTTTTCAACCATGCTCACTCCCAGTGTGAATCATATGGCCTATAAGCATATTTAGATATTGCTTAACCTTATTAACTGATTGTTTGTTATCCAGTTGATAACTAAGCTTTCTTTTTTCAGAGTAAGGAGGACACGTAAACATAACATACATCCGTGCCTTTGAATACAAACAGATTACATACAAAACAATTTATGAAAAAGCTCGTACGGGGATTTTAGCTCATAGCCGCTGCAATTAGTGATTTTTTTATAATATTAAATTTAGTATAATTGTAATTGTTTTAATTTAATACAGCACATTGTTTTCATTGATGCATTTTTTTATTGTTATAGTGTCAGACATATAAATTATTGAAAGCTATTAATATGAATGACATTTGGTCAACAACAAACGGCTGCAGATTTTTAACACGACTTGTTTTTATCATTCTCAATTGACAATCGATTAACTGCACACTTAACATAAATAATTACCCGAGAATGGAAGTCGACGGATCAAAAAAAATGCAGCCATCAATTTTGTGATCTGCGATATGAAATATCGATTGCATTAAGCCTTTGTGCTGTTCGGGGATGCAGCGTATCAGCGTATCAGCGAACAGAGTACAGACAGATCCTTCTCGCAGATAGGCGTCGCTCAAAGACACTAGATGAATTGATATTTATTTGGCTCACACGGATTTATTGCATCGATCGAGCATTCGCGCGGTTCACACGATGCACTGAACGATTGAGCCGTTGACCTTTCGTCCGGTAGCCCACTTAGTGACCGCTCGACCGGTCCGATTTAAATTTGGCTATCTGTCAGACCGCAGTGGCGACCTTCTCGCCGCGTACCTTATTCACTTCTCCGGTATGATAATACTACCGGTTATTGCTAGAGAACCATATTGCATGATGGACATTTTAAATCTTGCATTGCGTAAATCGAGAATATATCGCACATCACTGAGCCGAATCGACTATTGTGTGCCAGTATTTGTATTGTAATATCAGATATCTCACACGAGCAACTCAACTATGTATATTTCAGAGCGTCGCTGCAGCTTAATGAATGTTTTAAATTACCGAATATAACTATCAGTGTTTACATTTTTACGGTCGATTCTCAGTGGACACGCATTCTATTTAAATCATCACTAAGTTAATAATGCTCTCGATGAGCGAAACCGGCTCTAATCACTATAAAATAATTATGTGGATTAATTAAAAACAATTATCAGTTGGTTTGCTTTAATCTTCTCATTATAATGCACACATATGATGCTCACTAGATTGAGGTTAATATTGACATGAATTCTATTCGTTATATATGTAGGTCTCATAAGCGAGTGTTAAGTATTCTTGGGCATTTTTTATTCAGTTGTGCCATGAAAGATTAGAATTCCCCTTAAGACACTTTGATATTATAAATTAGTTTTTAAATCGATTTATTTCCCTATCCTATATGAAGAGAAAAGTTGCCGATTTACTTACACTATGTACACGATGCTCCACGGTGCCGAGTCGATATGGTTAACACTAAGAGGGAACAGGGCTAAAAAACCATAATGTGTGGAATCAAATGATATGTAATAATGACGACTTACTCGATTAAAGAGACTATTTTTTATAATAAGGACACAATCTCCAAACAGTGATATCTCACTCGTATTATTTTACCGATCTACTATGACTGATTTACTAGCACTCTAATTATAAAAATCGTTCTCGGGTATTGCAGCAGATTGCCTATATTGTGTCAGAGCTAGTACCTAATCAGTTAGATATCAGTTATACGTTATAAACAATTGGGTTGACCAATCGGTGTCGGTCGCACGAGTATTACCGGCGACTTAAAACGAAGAAGGGTGTTTCCAAATTTCCATATTCAATATTCACGGATGATTCACTGCGATGAACTGGAAACAGACCAGATCCATTAATACATTTCGTTGTGAAGCAAAACGCGAGCGCCCGTCAAAAGATTTCACGACGCTTTATTTTGACACGGGTATTGACTCAAAGGTCTGAGTTCTCCGTTTGCAATTGTGACGTCTTTGAATATCGCTTTGTCTATTGGGAGCGTGGTCATTTACAATTCATTGTTGTAGGAAAGGATTTCAAATTGTCTGAGTCTGCAGTGCAAAAAAGACAGGTCTGGCGAAAATTGTACTCCAATGTGGTGCAAATCCTCTTCAGACTTACTATCGCAAAGTTTGCTTAATGTTTTGTTAATGTTTTGCTGTTTCATTACTAGGCAAAACTAGTGTCACAGTTAGTAGCACAATACGTGGAATAATCAAAGTTATTTTAAATTTTATACAAAAATGAACCTCCACAAAGTTACCGCCGAAACCATCGAAAGTATGGTGCAAATCCACCCCAAAGAAAAACTGGAGCTTATTTATAGTTATTTATTAGACTTCCCAAACTTACGATAAAAGCTGAACAGATTTAGTCTTTATTCTTAAATGCTACTGAAGCGTGCCGATACTCAGATTACTTTAATCTTCAATCAGTTTCGCTTAGTATGCTATTTCTTTAGCTTAAGTTTTTGTATTACTTTTCACTATGAGTTTTATATGTATTGTTATTTATTAATACATCGATACAATTAGATATTTTAGGTACCAATAAAAAAAGTGTTTTTTTTTTATTTCTACCTACAAGCCTGCAGGCATGCATGAATAATTCTAAACACAGCACATTTTTAGTACTTATTTCCCATGGGGTTAATGATACTCATGATATGCGAAACCGGTTCTGATCTTAATAAATCCAATGTGGAATGAGTATTAAAGATGTGTTATTATTTTTATTACATTGCCATTCCACCAAGTATTAACAGTGAGCAACTTAAAAGTTATACATGCATGTACTGAACGTTGCTGTCAAGGTATTTTGTATGTAATGTATGAAAATAATAACCCAGATAAGGCCCGTGGTCAGACTGACTCCCGTCTTCCAGAGACGCTGCAAGCCTCAAAATAGTATCTGTCGCGTGCCGTTCGAACTAAACATATACTTATTTGAATAGCTTACATACTTATAATTAAATATTATTCATTTGAGTTTCTAAAACGATGTGGGAAATTATTCAGATCGATCCATGTATTGAAAAGCATCAAATCGTTTTTGCATATACCAACTTACATATTAGTATATTACTGGGTCATCTTGGAATCTTTATTTAGTTTTATAATATTTAAAGCGATTTATGGCACAGATTCACAGATAGTATTTCACCATACTCATAATGGTCGGAGTTAAGCAACAAATATTTATTGCTATTTTAGCATCACGCTCGATAGACAAAAACATTCTGTTGGCTATGCACTTATATAAAGTACCTAATATACATATTTCGCTAAGCAGGTCCGATATAAATAATATTAATTACGCAAAAAACAATACGCAGATAAGTAACATGAGATTTCATTTTCAATACAACTCTGGCACTAATAATAATATAGCCCGATTTGTATTACTATTCTGTGGAGTGCGCAGTGAAGACTTTCATCACCGTTATATTTTTTTTATGAAGGTAATCCGCGATATAATTATTGTGCTACGGATCCTTCGTGGAGACTATTTTACTTGTCTTCCTCTTCTTTCCTTAGTTGGGATTTCGGAGTCCAACCGGCTATGAACTATTTTGTCGCCTTAAAGACTGTTATCGTATCTACAAAGCGACCAAAAATGTTGAACCTACTCTTATGTTATCATCATAATACACTCGTTTCCGACAGCATAAATTATTTAAGAGTGCAACAGTTATCGCTACTTTAAAAATCGTATTTGTTCAGGTATCAAAGATAACATCTTAATTGTGCACTACTTGATTCCCCTCCGTAAAATTTCGCAAGTTTAAATCTATGAGCAATATAAAGTTCGTTTAAATGTTGTGTTTTGATTTTTACTTATCCCCAACTCTCAACTTCCTCATCCAGAAAAATTAACATACAGTGCCTTTAGTCGCGGTGGTCGCCTACGTAAAATGGTTCTTCTACCACTGATAATAACATTTTTTTTGTACTCACTCCACATCACCAAAACCGGCCCTGATAATAATAAATCTAATGTGGAATATGTACAAAAATGTGTTACGATTTTTAAATGTAATGCCATTCTAACAAGAATTGACAGTGAACACCTTAAAAGTGGTCTAATATTAAGTATTATTTTTTACCAAAGAAGTGATCACATAAGAATTCCTACTATCGCAATTAATTTCTTTCAAATGTGAATAAAAAAAACTCCGCGCAACCAAACCACGTACCTAGCATTATTATATGAAATTAGCAAAAGATTTAGCAAGTGCTGAAATGATTACTTTACATTAAATATTGTATGTGTGTTCTAACTATTAGAAATAAGCATGTTAGTAAATCAAAAAGCAGAAAAAACATAATTTAATAAGGTACATGGGTGAGCTTTTTTTTAAACATTGGATTGATGGTAGATTCATCTAATTATCTAATTGCTTGTCTGTGCTCATAAAAACATATCATAGCCGCGTATTCAACATTCATGTACATACATAAAATACACAAGAAATAAGCCACTACTTTTATTAACCCTTCAGCACGCGCATCAGTTTTGGTATTTAAACGTTTCTTCTTCGGATTTACTGTTTTTTGGTAAATTAAACTCATTCATGTTTGATTTTTCGTTTGAGAAAGCGGCTTTTTATTAGAATATATATGACAATCGCAGGTTGAATATTATAACTTTATTTGCGCAAGTCAACTCATATTTTGACCGCATAGCTAAAGGGCTAACGTTCCTTATTTCTGACAAATGTCCGTTTCTGAAGGGGTTAGGTAGTGAAATGAGTTTTTTTTGGCTTGGAAGCGAAGCGAGCTCCGAAACGGTAGCGATGTTTCCTTTACGTGTCAGATGAAATGAAACGCGGCGCAAATGAACGATTGCGCAACTCTCGTGCGGATTGATGAGTCTGAAGCGATTTGAAAAGACTATTTTTTACGACTGTGTAAGATACATTTAGAAATAATGAGTTGGGAGACTTTTTCTGTTTCACCTTATAACACTTTTGCTAATGCGAGAAATTAATATCGAGGCGGTCGTTGCAGAATAAATTTTGATGATCATTTCTAGCGTCGATTGAGGCTATTATGACATGTGCATGTTTTTAAAGATTTTTTAGACACCAAAATATTGCATCTAATTCATGTGCATTCAAGGTTTTGCTTTCCTTGAGTCGCATAGATCTTATAGAAAAACGAATTATTTTCATTATATTTTTTACCGTTAAATATATAATCGAAAAAGTCTAAAAGGGGAGTTAGTTTGCTGCGTCACGTTGCTCGAATTTTACATTAGTTTTCATCTTAATTAAGCCTTCAGTAATTCCTAATAGTAAATGTAAGTATTCTTATACTACGAATTAGTAGACTAATGACTATCTGTACACATATCATGATGATTATAATTGAGTTTGGTTTTGTGAAAATCCAAATATCTCCGTTTTCAATTAGAATATTCATCACCATTGAGTAGGTTTATCCTGATATCTATAATTTCATCTTGTTGATATTAAAACTAATAACATTGCTTTTCCATTTGCTGGGTAACGCGGTTTCCTTTTTTAAGAAATTCGTGAATGTGCAGAACAATTTTTTTTGTACTTATTGATTCCGATCCCTTAATTTTTTAACGAAAAAGAATTTGTGGATGAAGGTAAATTCGCCATTCGCAGTCGCAGACGTAGAAAGATAGAGACATTGCAGACTCGAATTAAAAATAACTTGTGGGAGCGGAGTGAAATGAAAACGTTTTTTAATCCATTTATCTTCAACCCCTTAAAATTTATGTTTCAGCGTTCTAAGTAATATTTTTTTTATTGAAATCAATCGATACTTTATATATTAATATGATTTTCAACAATTTAGATACAAAATTTTACACATGGCCACTATTGAATGATTAAATAAATCTCTAACAACATCTATCACCCATTCCGATGTATAAGAAAAGATTGAGTAATTTTTTTTCGAGTGATTCTTAGTGCGAAAATATATCCACAGCAATAAGAGGCAGTAATTATTCATTGAATCGAAAACAATGGATAACAACGAAGACCGCTCTGCAATATCGGGAAAACATTTTTACTATCGTGATAATCGAATCCGCGATACGAAGATTCGCCGAAGAAAGAATGAGGAAACGGTTCGCGGTTTGCGGCCAACTCCGACTATTCTGGGACTCTCACTTAAGCCTCGAAAACAATCAGAGGTGTGCTTAATTCGCACGTTCGTTTGATTAATACACAATTGTAGTTCATGGTGTGCGAGAGTTGACTTCATTTTACACTAATATATTGGTATTTATCAATATGTACTTTGTTTTCAATACAAAAATGTAAATGAATAATTGAGAACACACCATTGTTTTTAAACATGTAAATGAATATTTTTACATTCCAAAGTTTGCTGTATGCTCCCACTAGTTGTGCCAATTGCTGATATCAATATTTGAATGTGTTTGGCAATATTTTATAATTATAATATGTACCATGTCTCTTTGAGCGTCTCAGAATTATTTTCAGTGTTAAGTTTGATAGTGCGTGAGGTAAATGGACTAAAACACTCATTCAACACAAAGAACACCGTCGGTCATATTGAGAGTCAATTTCGAACTCGGCAGTCTAAATAATTTCAATAATTGATAAAATAATATCGTGCAAAAGACGCACGCCAGTGCTCGCAGAGAAGAGCGAGTATCTGTACGAGAGTAGCGCAACAATGGACAACAATAAGGTACCCTCCCGACATAAATTTATTCAATCCTCAGGCGATAATTTCATTTTATTTTATTTCTCATCGCTTCGAAAAGTATCCGCTGAACATCTTTCGAGAGGAGTTCGCTCGGATATTATTATTATCGATCATTATGAGTATTTTTATTCGTCAGATATCATCGTACCACTTTTCAATTTACTCGTGTAATTTGTTCGCATATATCGGTCTATTTAATCTTATTGGATAATGAATAGCAACAGCACTCGAGAGTACTCGAGAAAGGCCTCGAGGCTCTAGTAACCAGGAACAGACATATTATAATCTACCCGCCTAGATATTATTATATTATTTACTCACCATAATAAATAGCAGATCTCACACACAACTGTAATCTTCGACATGCATTTATCGCGGTAATAAAATAAACAGGTACAGACTGACCACGCTATTGATGCTTTCGAAAGAGTGGCGCTGTGAGAATGTCCTGAATGAAGCCGACAAAAAAAAGATTTCCAGAGTTCTAAAATTTTTAATTCCCTAATATGATATACATATACTGAAAGCGTGGGCTAAGAGCAGTAGGTGGATTGTTATGTCAGATGGGAGAACATTTATTTAGTATCAACGGCTGCCGCAAACTCGAGTGAACTGTTAAAGAAGTCAGAGTGTAGAAGGTGCATTCTATTGAAGAAGATACCGGTCCAAATAAAATCCTATAAATTTAGAAAACAATGCCCTGCTTAAAAATTATGGCATCATCATGTGTCATCATGCTGTTCGGAAGGAAAAACAAAACCAAAATATGTTTACTATCGTACAAATATGCATGTATACTAAAAATCCGCAAAAAAAACAGTTCTAGTCACTATACTCCTTCTAGTATCATTCAATAAATCACTAAGAAAGGATGTAGGGGTAAGAACGATACATGCAGGATCAATTGTATACAAAGCTTACATCCAAAATTATCTTTTGAACAAAACGCATAAATTACGATGGAACATAGTTGAAAAAAAAATTGATATGTTAATAATTTATATTAAGCCGATTTCGCTCAACAAGAACATAATTAACTGTTTTCTCACCACAAATTGATTGTCAACACCTGTAAAGAAACAAACATTATTTGAAATTAAATCATTCGGCATGGGTTTTCTCATTTTTCAAATTAGTGATTCAAATTTCTCAGTGATTCAAATTAATTGACTGACTATGATGCTAATAAATTACTTCCATGACTTAATGAGGTTATGCGACTAAAAACTGCAGTTGATTTAAAAGTAAATATAATTATTCGGAAGAAAGTTCGGTGAGAGTGGAGTAAAGAATTCATAATTAATTTACAACAAAATGATTTAAATGTTTTTTTATTGTTCTAACAAAGAGTTTGTATTTAAGTATTTTATTTTGAAAGAAAAATTGATGCCGTATTACTTCTGTTTTAAATTTTAACAATGGCCATGTTGAATGATGCCACCAGGGACGGCTCGCGTAAAGGAGCATCAAAGGTACCACATATACCAAGTAATAAGCGATATGTAAACAAAGGAATTTGCACCAGCTCATTAATTTATAATTTCCAACTTGTTCAGTACAAAATAATATTGCAAGAAACGTTGATAAATAAATATTCTGAGTGGAAATAACGCACCGCACTTTGAGTGTATTGTGACGCGAAAAGCATTAACTTCGTGGAAATTCATTTTTAATATAAATTTTAATTGATTACTTTGCTATCCTACGTAGAAGGAAACACGTGTCACTACTCGTTACACAATACGTGTCATAAAAAAGTTATCTTTTAAAATTTAACTTATAGCGTTCAATATTTCCCCTGATATTTACATTCTTCAATAATGAATTCAATAAATTACGCTGGTATCCCATACTGTTATATGTAACAAAGATCGCGATAGCACAGTAAATTATACGAGAAATTGATTCGCATACCGTGTTTATTCAATTATGACTAAATTTGTATTAACAAATAATAAAACATTTTCAGTTGAAAATGCTCGCGAAGAACGAAACCGATATTTTTTTCCGATTGCAAACGTTGTTATGACAGCGTACGGTTTCGTTTATAAATTCAAACACGAGCATAGAGCAACAGCTGGCATTGCTTAAATCTGAATTTTAAGTTCATGTTATCAAATCCCAAGAATCGTAGGATGAATGTTTTTTAATATTCTTGTTACCGGCCGCCACTGAATGCCGGCATTATTTTGTAACTATCACTTAGGTTGATGATTATGATATGAAGTCTTCATCGATGACCGTCGAATACGAACGTTACTGATTACGTCGATAAAAGCTCTTGAGTACCCACTTACCTGACTAACCTAAAAACCTTAAATAAGTCATTTTACAGTACAGTATAAGTCTCGCGTTAATCATAACATTAATCATAACATACATAGATCGTAGAAATATAATAACTTATTTCCTAAAATCTATAACGGTTAAGACATTTGATGAAGATGTAAAAGATTTTTTAACAAACGGTGAAAGTAAAAGAGGTTAAGGACTTCGTCTTCGTTTTCTTAAAAAGATTCGAAAGTTTCAATAAATAGTCGCAATAAGCTCATCTCATGTGCTTATTTTTTGTAGCAATTGAGAAATATTTTTTTTTGTTTCAATTATAATGGTTATCAATCAGTCAATCCGGAAACAACACAAAGTTCCTATTTGATTTATTATCAATTTTATAAAATTGCCGTCAAATAAAATCAGTTTGTTGAAGATAGAAGAAAAAAAAAAAGAAACTCTTTAAAATTATCTTTTGTTTACTGTTATATAATAGAATATTGTAGTGTTGCAGTTGTGTTGATTAGTAAGTATATGGAAAGCATTGTATTTTAAATCCTGGGCTTGAATTCGCAAATATCCCGATCTAAAATAAGAGAGTGGAAATGAAATCTCCAGTTTTGTTTGAACATGATTTGGTATTTGTAACGCCGGGGCCTTTCGGGAAATCGAAAGCGTTGTAAAGCGCTGCGTCATAACAATTCATTTTTGATTGATTTATTTTAGATAGATCTATATCACGATTAAAAATCAAATGTTATTTAAATATTCCTTATGTAGAACTATAAAATGAATTGATTCAATTTACAACAGCAATACTTACTGTTTTTTTTAGTTTAAGTTAGTCAAATTATGTATAATATAAAGTTTAAAATAACTTTGATTATTCCACGTATTGTGTAACTAGCTGTGACACGTGTTTCGCCTCTTTCAGAGCATCTTCAGGCTACTATCGCAAAGTTTGCTTAAGTGAAGTTTACTTAAGCAAACTCTGCGATAGTAAGTTGAAGATGCCTCTGAAAGAGGCGAAACACGTGTCACAGTTAGTTACACAATACGTGAATAATCAAAGTTATTTTAAATTTTATATTAAAATGAACTTCCACAAAGTTACCGCCGAAACCATCGAAAATATCAAAAAATGTATATTTGAGCAAGTTGGCTTTTAGTATGCGTCTATACTACTAAGTTGTACTAGCGCGCATGTACCTGACGATTACCTGGGAATGTATGGACAACATTTTATACAATATGCTAAAGTCAGACTCCCGGAAGTGTATCAAGGACACATAAAAAAATGAATCCAAATCATATATGCAACAGAGTAGTTAACACTTTTTTGTACTTATTCGACATTTGACCGGTTTCGCTCATCGCGAGCGTCTTCAGTTCATAATGCTCACGATGAGCGAAACCAGTCCTGATCCTTATAAATCTAATGTAGAAAAAATAGGTTATGTTAAGCTGGATTATAGCCAGTAATTATTATGTGTTCTCGGTGATTAGAGCCTATATTTCTCATATATCTGTGAGGCCAGCTCTTATAAAAAGCACCTGAATCAAGAAAATATATTTACTTAAAAAACGTACAATGGAAGATGTGCAGTATATAAGAAGTATTTTTAAAAAAATCAAATAAAAATACTAGGGATTTTAATGTTTAAAATAATATTATTTTATTAGATAAGAATTATTTGAATCATTATATTCCATATAAAAAATTCTAGTTGTAATTAATTTTCAACATATAGCGCTTCTATAAAAAGCTTTTCCGATTTATACCATTATCATTTTCTTCTGTCGCGTTGCAAATAAGATATTTATTATCAATTAAAATTGGAATACTAAGGTCTTATTGGATATATATTTATTTAACAACAATTACTATTTGCGCGATTTTATTACACTACGAATTTTTCTACGATCTGCGATCATTACTTAAAATACTAGTTCCATAATACCATTCGACCGAAGGCTAGGTAAAAACTAAGGCAATATGAATCGCCGCGAGGTGTTGCTCAAGCCACCAACCAGTCTAAGTATTAGTTTGCACCTTTTGTTATTTTGCCTGAACGACGCAGCGCGGTGCAATTGGGTTAAGTGAAGCTACATATCTGCGGCCGCAATGCAAATAGCTATGGTGATTTTACATCCATATTTGGCCAATAACAACAATAATTTATGTTTTTATTCGTCCGATGTGCAATTTGCGGTGATGTCAGTTTTTTTGAATGCCCTTCGAGCAGCCGACGGGATAATGATTTTCGATCGGAACAGTTGTAGGTAATCGAAAGGTGCAGGGCCGCGACGCCATCGTCAATCGGATACCGGTAAAACAGGGTGAATAGAGACTGGCAGGTGAATAAAGACAAAAACAAGGATTGAACTTACCACAACTTTACTAAGTATTCAATGTATTCTTTACTATTTATATATAATTCTTTACAATTACTATAATACCATATCTCAAATGACAAAACCAAACCAACTAAATGATTGGCCAAAATTGAAGCAAACGTGTTTAATAAAAATAATATGAATAAAAATGAAGCAAATTACAAGAAAAATAGACTATAAATAAAATTTGCTTCAATTTATTTGCTTAGTTGCTTTACCCATTGTTTGTCTTACTTAACTTTTGTATAAATATCACTGTTTTATTGTATTCCTTATCAGTTGAAAATGCTCGCCATGAGCGAAACCAGTCATGTTAAAATAAATTTAATGTGGAAAAAGTACTAAAAATGTATTATTATTTTTGTAAGAATGTCTATCCACCAAGTATTGACAGTGAACACCTTAAAAGTAAACGTGTTTAAGTTCAATGCCTGTGCATCCTTACTTTTTGACCCCTTAAAAACTTCTCTTTTATTGGACGAAAATTAAAATCAATCATGTTTATTTTGGTTAATAAGTACCGTAAAACGGAATGAATAGAGACTCGTATAGAATAGAGGGTCATATATTCCAATAATTACAATCTGTAATTATTGTCTCTATTCACCCCGATTCAATGTGAATAGAGACATCGAACGAAATTGACTGTATCTTAAAAAAGTCTTATTGCGACAAGAATTGTATTGAATTCTACAAAGGCCATTTCACTTGAGGTAGTTCCAAATATAGTTAACGTTCCCATAAAATAACTTCTTTATTTGGATGAACCTTATATATTATATTATAAGAAATATTGTCATGTATGTGTATTAGGACCATAGAAACAAGTTTCAAGCAATTCATATTTCAATTATGCGGCGCATGTACAAAGATACATAGTCGTGAAGGGTAAAAATTGTCTCGATTGACCCCGTTTTACGGTACTACAGAATAAAATCGGCGGGGTGTCCTCACTCCAATCAGATTGACAGACATAACTCCATTTTTTCAAGTGAAATAAAAGATGATGATTTTTTTACAATCTTGATTAGACTGGCTTTAAGGTAATTATTATTGTTTATGGCTTATTTCTTTTAATGTGTTAACTGACAGTCTTTGGTGGAAAGACATTATATAATAATTAAACATTTTTTGTACAACTTTCACATATTTAATAATAATCGGGACTGGTTTCGCTCATCGTAAGCATTATCAAGCGATCAGTATACGAAATGAAATATTAAAAAAGAATTGTTTTATATATTTGTATGTGAGCATGGCTTATTTCTAACAACCATTATTTTCATTTATATTTAAAAAATTAACTTTTTTTTAGTGTTCCAGAGTTTCCATTTTACTAAAAGCCTCCATTTAGTTCAGCTAGTGCATATGTATGTCTAGCATTACCGATGAAAAAATAATTTTACAACACAACGTATATTATGAAATGGTAAGATTTATTGACACGCTATTATAATGTACGGAAAAATATTAGAAAGCCAAGTAAAAATGAGATTCGTTCATCAATTTTAGTCTTAATTCCATGCTCAAACCTAACTTAAGGGAACACAAAGAACAGAATGAGACTTAAATATTTCTTATGTTTTGGCGGTTGTTTTGAAGATATTTAAATATTTTAGCCATTACACGAATTGATAAACTAAGGTTTAATGAACAAGGATTACTTTAAATTTGTTGTTAGACAATATGTTTACAACAGGGAAGATCAAATAAATCAAAACATATATTGATTGAGTAGGCATTTACTTGTTAGAACTCCATTATAATACGGTAAGAAAAATAACAATGTATTTTATGTCTACATAAATTATTTATATATATTGGTTGATAGTTATTTCGGCTTACGCCTTCGTCAGAACTATATAGTTCTGACGGAGGCGTAAATATATAAAATAATTTATGTAGAACTAAAATACATTGTTATTTTTCTTACCGTATTAAATCAAAACATCTTTTATTTCAAATTATCGTAAGACTATTGTTATAATTATGAAATTAAGCAAATAGGAAAAAATATTGATTTCGTCAATCCCGATGACCAAGAAAATGTATACTGATTCAGCTACCTCAACAAATATGTTATAACAAATAGCTAAATTGCAAATGATACTCTAATAGAGGTCAGGAGAATTTTTAAATCTGTGAACGTATTTTAAAGCTTTATAATTGCGTCGTCTCGAAATCAAGAATGCACTTATACCATCTGCTGTGCAATGTGTTCGATCGTCGATGTTATAGTTAAACGGCAAGCAGTCAAAATTATCATAAGATTTCTGTCTCCATATTTCACATCGGAACGAACACGATTTGTTCAATTTGAATGTGTGCATAAAACCGAAGCTTCAACATACTTAAGTCGGAACGTTATGCAAAGTGTTGCTCAAAACATTACTTAGCTGATCGATAAAAAAAGCATTAATCAAACGCTAATGAAGAAAGATTTTAAGTATAGTATTTTTTTATTCGCCGATTCAAATTGAAATCGGTCAGAACATTTTTCATTGTAATTAGAAATAAAAATGATCGTCGAAGAATTCGAGATCACCTTTTTGATGTTACGAAACATTCAAATTGATTCCTTTTTTGTTTTATCTATCTGCTAACTCACCGTGACCTCGTACCTAATACTAAATATAATAGTTGCAAAATAAATAATATGTCTCTGAGACGGTTTCTCAGTTTTTTTTAAATATTTGCGGCAGTTTTTTTAAAAAACAACAAATGTTATGTGGACTTTGTAACTAAATAACCAATTTTCCAACATCATCGCAAAATAGATTTTATCTATAGTTTGGAAATAAATGATTTAAGATATCGACTAAGAGTGCATGATGGAATTTCTATATCAAATTTAGTAAAAAATAAATGTTAAACTTTTGAGCATTTCCATTAAGTTATCACTAAAAACCCGGGCTTTGCACTACGCAAATTTGCATCTTCAGAAATTTTAGTGCAAATTATAAAATAAATATTTTTGTGTAACCAGGCCCGAACCCGATATATCGTTAACCGGCCGCGGGCCTTTATCTGAGCTCGTGCAGACCAGCATGCGTATGCAGTAGAGACTCCAATTACTCGACATCTCAACTACTCGAGTATCGAGTAGTAAAATTTCAAAATACTCGAGTACTCGAGTAGTTTCAGATGTACCCAAATATATATTTTTAATTCGAATTTGTGTATATAAATAGATGATAAGTAAATAAAGAAATATATTGAATATCATTAAAACATATATTTCAATTTATACCACATATATTTCAACAAATTTTTAATTAATTTTAAGTTTGGTTTTTATATTTCTCGCAGAAGAAAAAACTGTCGACAATTATTACTAAAACGAGTATTACTCGAGTATTTTTCAAATTACTCGAGTATCGAGTACTTGGAAAACGGACGAGTATACTCGAGTATCGAGTACTCGATAATCGAATTGGAGTCTCTAGTATGCAGTTATGCACATATAAAATACAAGCATTGATGCATACAATATGTGTTAGTGAAAAAGAATCAACGACATAAGATACAAATATTGTCTTCAGTATTGAATGATATTGACTTAATGGAAGTAATAAAAGACATTTTACTCGTAAGTGTGGAATATTATATTAAATTTTATTTGAAAAATATCGTTCTGTAAAATACGGCCGCTGGATGATTAGAAGAGAAAAACTGTGAGGTGATTAAAATTGAATGCAAGTAATGATCTAATAATTATTCTCACAGAAGACATCCCGAGGCATTTTATGTTTCCAATTTTTTAATGAGTAATTTATCAACAGCAACAAGATTCACTAGCAAAAAAATCTTGTGAAATAAACTCATTACAGTCTATTTAAAATAAAAAGAAAATTTTTCTGCCTTTTTCTCTGTAAACGTTGATTTTAAATACCACGTATATCAAACGTGAAGTAAGCCGAGAAGTAGTGTCAAAGATAGCTGGACGTCATTATTTTTATTAAAAATAAAACACTGGACCGTGAATGTAAAGAAAAATCAGGACCTGTTTCGCTTGATAAAACTGTGTCGTAAGCACTCGTACATGTTTCGCTACTGATATTGAAGTAAGCTTAGTTTGTATAATTATGGTGCATTTACATGCAAAATCTAATCGCGGAGAAGTGTTACCATCTGAACCATATAATTTGGATAACGATAGATAACGATACTGCTTATTATGCCAATCCGAAAAATGTACTTATATAAGCTGTCGATATCCTCGTGATTTTCAGTGAATAGCCATCTCGATGTGATGCAATATTTTCACGCCTACCGATAACTGTTACAAAGAGAGAATTAAATTTGCAACGCGCTTAAAAATGACGTGCAAAAACAAAGCTTATCAAATCAATTAAGCTAGAGTCGACTGAGTGAGAAAGCTGAACGTAAAATAAAGATTTATTATTTTGCTAAGTTCGTGATCAAAACGCAGCGCGATTCTTCGAATAGAGACAACAAAGCCAAGCGAGAAACACAACATAAATTTATGTAACAACTCGGTGAGGCTGCGATATTTGTAAAAGAGGAATATATCTGAGCATATTTAACTTAACATAGATTGATACATTGTATCATGTAATGAATTGGTTTCATAGTCATGTAGCTTCCCCAATATTTATATTCTTTTGTTTCTGAAAAAAATACTTTTTATTAACTTTTGTTTATCAAAATCATTTTCACACGATGAACATACGAATACAGAAGCTACTCTATGATACTGTTTGGTGATATCTTTTAACCATGTCCGCTCCAAACTTGGATATGGACTCCTCATGGAGTTTATCTCAACTTATATTTTTCTACGAAAACTGCTTGTTACTCAATTGCTCAAACTCTCTTTCTCGGAGAGAGTAGGGAATGAAATGGATACGAGGACTTGGATAGGACTAGTGGTTAGCTAATAGCTGTCACTGTGCGTGGCTATTTCTGATAGGAAAGGTGGGAAGGGATTTTCAACAACACAAACACCCATACCTTTGAACAGATTTATCGACTGAAAAATCTGCTCGTACCGTGAATCTAACCCGGGTGGTCCAGCACATAAGCCAACAACGTTGACCACTGCGCCACGGACCGAACATATTGGTGATATCTTAGCATTACTTTATTATTATTTTAAGCAATTGGGGCTTTTATCTACCTCCGGAACCTGCCATGGCAGGCAATACAGAGAATCAAAGTGATATTGTGATGTGAAGTTTGAGGTTTGAGAATAGGGTGTGTTCAGTAAGCATGCCTTCGCTTATACTGAAGTATGTGCTAATACAATATACAAGGTTCCGCTGCAATATAATTCCAATAACAGTGAACACCACGAAATACTGCTTTTAGATAATAGATATTGTGGCAAGTACATGGTAATATCATATCACTTTCTTCCTGGTTGTTCCACACCTTGCAATATTGACATAAAACAGTGGCTTTCAATATTTTTTAGAACAACAATAATGCATTTTAACATATTCATTTAATATAAAAGCTAATTGAAAACTATATTACCCAACGAGAAGGGAGGATATTATTACAGTTTTACTACTATCATTTTCATATAAAATAACTTTGATTATTCCACGTATTGTGTAACTAGCTGTGACACGTGTTTCGCCTCTTTCAGAGGCATCTTCAGACTTACTATCGCAAAGTTTGCTTAAGTAATGAAGCAAGATAAATTATAACATTTTAACATTTTAAATTATGAAATTACAAAATGGATTACGGGTTTTTTTCCTTCTAAAGGAAACAAGGAAGGGGGTGATAGAATCAAAACAATGCAATAACATAATTATACTAATAAGGTGCAATCAATCAATCAATTAGATTGGGATTTTTCCTTTTTAAGGGACGCAAGAGAGGGTTATAGAATCGAAACAAAGCAAACAAATATATTTCTAATGACGTTAAACATTACAAACTATAAACTAATGAGCTGCAATCAATCAGTTAGGAGGGTTAGGAACTCTATTGATTGGGAATAATGTTAATAAAGGCGAGCATCCTGTCCTGTTAAGAATATTATTTAATAATATATCTTTTTTATTAAGAGTTTTATTTATTTCTAAAAATTCTAGACTATTCATCTTTAAACCTTTTTTATTTACTCGGTGGAGTATTTCTACATTACTAGTCTGATTAAAATTATGGTCATTTTCTATTAAATGATTGGCAAACTCAGAAAAATTATTACTCTTTAGACATCTTATATGTTCTTTAATTCTAATATTAAAGTTTCTACCTGTCTGTCCAACATAAGAAGCTGGACAGTCTCCACAAGAGAGTCGATAGATACCACTCTGTGACGATGAATCTACGCGATCTTTACTGTTCAATAAAATTTTTCCTAAATTATTTACTGTGTAAAACGCGGGTTCTATATTGTCTGGCAAAAACTTAACTATCTTTGACGAAATGTCTCCTAAATAAATGATTCTACGCCAGTGTTTAATATTTTCGTTTGCTTTCTTCTCTCCTGAAAAAACATTATTAACTATGAGTTGTTTAACTTGCTTAAAATGAACTTCCACAAAGTTACCGCCGAAATCATCGAAAATACTATCATTTTCGTTAAGAAAGCAAATTTTTTTAAACAAGTTTTAAAAATCTGTTGTATGATAAGTAGTATATAATTTGTATTTTTTTTATCGTTGACGGAAAAACGCGAGGATATGATGACAAAATAAATAATGTATAAACATATTATCTTTCTTATCCTCTATTTTTTTGAAACACAAGTTGTGAAGTATGTACTTTTCATGTTTTTTTCAATTTATCTAATATTATACGAAGTTATCCCAACAAATTATATTTTCTCTGCCAGCCAACGCCATTTCCAATAAAAAAAAATCTTTGACGGCCTATTCAATATTTTTAGATTTCCAATTTGAATCGTTTGAATTTTGTAGTTTTCCCCGCATTTTGTCACTAACAACTCAAATGCACGAATGAACTCGAATCATTTGAGCTCGCCAATATGATGCTACCAGAAGTATATTTTGTCTTCTTTTTCCCCACTTCGATAAACCAAAAATATATTCAGCAGTACTTATGTGTCAAACTAGCTTTACCAGAAAAAATATGGAAGCTCATTTTATATTTATTTGTTGTATCAGGTGTTTTCATTTTAACAAGCTTATTAATATTTAATATGAATTAATATTAAGCATATGTGCATAAAATCAAAATCTTAGATAACTGCTCTTTAGGCACTCCTTAGGGATACTTTCTGTAAGTACTGATAATACTCAACGGGTTCACCCTAAGGTATCAAAAGATTATAGATATTAGGTAGGATGCTATAAACATTATGAAATATTTTTGATGTTATTACTAGGACATAATTATTTATTATTGATTATGCTGACTGTGTACTAGTTATTCGTGGATGCAAACAAGTCATTATTTGGTTGTCCTAAGCTTTGAAGCTAACAAATAAAATACACCAGTGTGGGTGTTTGCTCACCAAAAGCATCTGACTCTCCAGGTTGTTCAGAATAAGTCATCGAGGCAAGTATGTGATGCTGTGGGCCTTCACGATAACCCAACAATCTCTTGCTTGCAGAATTATGACGAGAAATCCTCAGAGAATCGATATAGGCCGAGAGCTATTCTACTCGATGACCCTCCCTAGGTAGAGACGCAATATTAAACTGACTTCTCAACTGTAGCGATCGCGCCCTCCTGTCGGAAGCGATGGGAAGAGAATGTCAACAAATAAAATTCAAGAGTTAAACATTTAGAGACGAAGGAGACTGGAAGAACTTTGGCGCTAACAAGCCTTAGAACTTGATGCTCCGTCAAACTGATATCCAAAAAAAAAAACAAATAAAATATTGTAATATTAAGTTTAAAGACGAGCGACATTTATAATCTCCTGTTTGGTTCTAAAGTATCACAAACGAGTTTCGTTTAATCAAGAAACTTTGGCTCGCAGCATCACTGCTTATACAACGTACAACGTACAACAAACAACAATTGTATCGATGATATTAATCACTAGTGCTCTCATGCCGCCCATGCTCTCTCCTTCCTCATTCCTCCCCTATAACTCGGTCTGTGCTGCAACATCTTCAGCAACAAACAGTACGTGTAAAAATAAATGGTAGAATTATTTATTTTTTTACATTATTTTTTGTACATATGTATCCTTAATATTAATGGATATTCTTTGTATTGATTTTTTTACTAATAAAAAAATGAAATTCAGTTGTTGAAATCACTGACAATATCGGTATCGGTATATCGGAAAGGAGTTCCTGCAAAGTCTTATTATGAAATAATGTTCACTTGGAGTAATTCAGAATGGAATCATGGAATATGTAATCATCTTAAGCTACTATGTCGCTGAAGAAAGTTTAAGCTTTCCCATTGGCACTGCTGGTGTCGCCCACAGAGCATAATCGTAACTGTGAGGATTTTCATGGCGATTTATCACTAGATAAATAAAGATAATTCTGCAAAATTTATTGTTGACAAACTATCATCTATAAACATATATTTTTACAGTTTTAACTATCATATTAACTTAAAAGTTCTCGCACTACTAAATATATATGTACATAAGTATCTATTACGTACTCTGGCTATGTGTTTGTATGAACGAACGGTTATATACTTTCGATAGTTTCGGCGGTAACTTTTTGGAAGTTCATTTTAATATAAAATTTAAAATAACTTTGATTATTCCACGTATTGTCCTACTAACTGTTACACGTGTTTCACCTCTTTCAGAGGCATATTCGGACTTACTATCGCAAAGAGGCGAAACACGTGTCACAGTTAATAGCACAATACGTAGAATAATCAGAGTTATTTTAAATTTTATATTTGGTTATATACTTGATTACTATTTTTATTCCGCTCACAAAAATCTTTATTTTTAAGTAATAATATTTGAAAAATATTGATTATTCAATTTTAATATTTTTTTCAATCCTGAGTTCAAGATGTATGTATTTATAGTTGGAATATATGTAAGCAGTGCAAAGCAAATGCAAAGCGGAAATATACATACAATTTTTGATTGTTGGGATACGGTTTATAGGGCTGTGTAAAAGTTTAGTATAATAGTATCCAAAATGATCAGAACGAACCAATTACATTTATTTCAACGCTACGGAACTAATAATAAAAATATCAGTGATTATCAAGCATTTTACATTTACGCCACTGACATCAATGTAATAAAAAATAATAAACTTGATTAAAACAATAATAATAACTCACATTGGGTTTGGTCACTTTTGAGTCAGATTTTAAAATCAATATGAGTTTGTCTTACATACACGCGAATGCCTTTACAAATTAATAATGAAAATGAATGGTTTTATGGTGCATAATCAGAAATGCAATCTGCACCAGGCCCATAATTATCGTCAGTTTATGTTCATATCAAGGTCCAGCAGAACTGGATCCCATTTATTTATTTATTATTAACAGCTCAAGGTAATTATATCGACCCAGGCAGCATAAATCTTCTTTACGAAATTTGGTCGGATTTTATAGAGCATAATACTTCAAGGTAATATTGTTCGATAGTTTAAAATAAAATATCGATTGTTTCTTTTAAATTTTAAAATGAACACGTAGTTATTCCTATAAACATAACTAAAAAAGATAGAATGGAATCAGTTTTTCCCAATCCAAATGATAGATCTGATTTTTTCAATTTTGGTTTTATATTTTTTTACTGAGTAGAAATGGCGGTAGAAGCATACTATGAGGAAAGTGATAATTGCTTAGAACAGTGACGCACCACCTCTATGGGAAAATGGCCAAATAATCAATTATCAGATAGCTCGAGGGCCGCATGTGTAAAACTGATAAAATTATTGATATTTTTGTTCTTCCATCGTCCGTGAAAGGTTCTTCAGCAAGGTTCTGTCTGTGAAGGTGTCGCGTCGCGTGCATTTTCAACTGAATTCATGTAAAAGACAAAAATATGTTTTCCTGTGATACATTATTTATTTCAATACACCCTTCATTATCATTAAAAAACCGGTGGCAACTCACACAGTAGTGGCACACAATAGTGGTAAAGTGCTTCTAAAAAAGATAAAGTAGTTGCTCGTATATTGGTTAAATCGGAGCGTTAGCGGTAAACAGTTAGTATAAAATTTAAAATAACTTTGATAATTCCACGTATTGTGTAACTAACTGTGACACGTGTTTCGCCTATTTCAGAGGCATCTTCAGACTTACTATCGCAAAGTTTGCTTAAGTAATGAAGAAAGATAAATTCTTACATTTTAAATTTTGAAAAACTCTTGCACTTTGAATTTAAATTTAAATTTATGTATTTAGGAATCACTTTATTTTTCAGACAATTCTGACTAAAAATGATTTTTTGACAAACTAGGGAGCATTTAATAAACAATTTACGATATAAAAGCGCCTTTTTTGCGGCAAGAGTTTTTCATAATTTAAAATGTTAAAATGTTAGAATTTATCTTTCTTCATTACTTAAGCAAACTTTGCGATAGTTAGTCTGAAGATGCCTCTGAAAGAGGCGAAACACGTGTCACAGTTAGTTACACAATACGTGGAATAATCAAAGTTATTTTAAATTTTATATTAAAATGAACTTCCACAAAGTTACCGCCGAAACCATCGAAAATAGTAAACAGTTAGGTTTGCCTGAAATTTGAACGGGCTTGAAGATTGAAGCTGTCAACTTTGACTGAATGCAGTTGTTTTGCATCGACATACCTATCCAATAGTTGAAGTACTTGAGCGATGTCACTCGGTATACTATTTATTATAATGTCGTTTTGATATGCGACGCCGTGATGGCTGCGCCGATTGGAGGAGAAACACACTCAAAACACAACCGGAGTCGGTTTAAATAACGCTAACTATCACAAACACATTCGTATATCATTTCTGCAATAGAACGGACACGCCTACTCTCGTGACGTCATCATTCACAAGCTTTCTTGACAGGCATTTTCAACGTAAAGCTAAACACTTTTCTTATATCATATATTTCTACCTTTCGCCGCATAATAACTATACTCTAACTCAATGTCTTGTATTCAAGGATTTTTTTATATTTGTTATTAAAATATTATAACAGGTATTTTAGTCGAGGACTTAATTCATTCGTTAAATCGTTAAAATATTCAAAATCTTACAAATAAAATAAATAAATATTTGCGATCTTTTTAGTCACCATATCCGATTCCAAAGTGGATATGGAATAATTAAGGCATAACTAAACAGACGCGACTATAACGTAACGCAAGTTAGCCGATAGAGTCCTCGAAGTCCTTCTGATCCTTTTCATCTTGCCTACAATAGTCAAAAAGATTAACAACAGCTAAATTAGGCCAGTAAAGACTGTTAGCTCATCGTTTTTTCTACCCCCCGTTTTCACCACCGGGCGTCACGGAGATGCATGCATTTGTTAAAAAATCCACAATAAATGAAAAAACAATAGTTCAGTGAGCTACCAAAGTTGTAAAATTAAATCCTTAAATTGATATTTATCAATACGTTTTATCAAACACAGTAAAAAGGTAAAATAGACGAGACTTTATATCGACACATAAATATGAATGATTGTAATAAAGCATTATTTGATAATAAAAAAATTGTGAGTATGTTTCGACATTTGAAGGTATTCCTGAAAGGAGGCAGAATTGCCGCATTCCGCAGAGAAGAAGGGCAAGATGAGGACCGATTACGATTCGATAGACTCGTAAGTGAATAATTAATTGTATAAAGCGGCGGGACACGAGATTAGAGTCGCGGCTCTCGCGTCGTGATCACAATGATATTAATGCTCATATTGCTAGAATTGAATCGCATAGTGGCGTAGTGTGGCTTTTTTGTTATTACAGTAAGTTTTAAACAAATCTTAAAAATCCGTCAGTTGACAAGTATAATACAATGAGACAAGTTTTAACTGGTATTCGTGCATTTCCGTTACATGGTTAAAAATTTGAGCCGGAACCCAATATAAGCACTCATACATCAATTTGTCAATCGGTTTGTAGATTTATATTTAAAAAAAATCCAAAGGCATGCAACCTTTCCACACTCCGAGCTTATTTTTTTACTCAATGCTTAAATTTTTGGTTAATTCAGCATGTTGCAATGTTTCATCGAAATCGTTTTTATCGAAAATAAAGCTTTGTAAAATTTACTTCCATGCATGACAAATCTGTAAGTATACTTATACATACGCTCGGCCTGACGTGTTGAACTATTGGGTTTCAGAGTGGTAAGCGTTAACCAAAATTGAGCGTCCAACTTACACCCCATATTCCATTTGTTTGAAAAATGAAATATTACACTAATGAAATATTTTTTAATAATTTGATTTAGTGTATATTAATAGAAAATTAATTAATTAAAAAGCTTATTTAATTTCAATAATACATTTATTTCAATTTATACAACATATATTTCAACAATAATAGAGAATTATACGTCTAAATTTTAAATTGGTTAAGTTTTGTTTTTATAATTCCTGCAGTAGAAAAAACTCTCGACAATTATTTCTTAAACGAGTATTTTTCAAAATACTCGAGAATCTGTAATAGCGATTGAAAAATAGAAGAGTATTCTCGAGTATTGAGTACTCGATACTCGAATTAGAGTCTCTAGTGGTGAGCTACTCGAATTCATAGTGCCTCGTTTGGTTGGGGTTGGTTAGGATTAATGACATCGCAGACATCCATCCTTCGAATAAAAATCTATAAATCATCTACGACACGGCTCGTACTGGGATTTAAACCGTGAGCTGCGCATTCGAAGCCGACGATGCTCACACTCGACCGCGGACACGGTAGTTAGTAATAAAATTTTCTTTGGTTGCACAAAAAACGCGCAGGTGCGTCTCTGTGTCGAATCCATTTCAACTATTTACGGAAAGAGTGATCTTTAATTTCATTTCATTTCATGTCGCAAGACAGACAGACATGCGCGTAAAAAATATTTTCATCGCGATTACATTGTTGCGGTGTGTTGTTAAATTCGTTGCTAGCGAAGCGAAGCGAGGCATCGGTGTAATAAAATTATTAAATAACCCGTTGAGATGAAATCCGTACGAATAGTGAGCGAGTATGAATTCTAATACGATGTGCGCTTTCTTCGGATTGGATTGCAATAACGATTACCAAACATTTTATCATACGGTAAGATAACAGCGATTTTACTCGTTTTGTTTTTTTGTTATTCAATATATGTTTTAATACATCTCATGGTAGAGCATTCAGTCTGATTAAAGATCAGGTAATATATGATTATGGATTTGTTTTAAAACTAATTAAATAAATAAAATAATTTACTGGGGAAAAATATTATCATAGAAAAAAAATATCAGTAAGAATTATCGTCTTTTTTGATAAAAAATATAAAAGATTTACTATAAAAAAACTATTTATAAATTTGAAAACGATGAATTGAAGCTTGGGTAAAATTGGTAGTTTTAAAAAATACAATACAAATATAGGTTCGTCGTTGAAGCTAATATAATAATACTGGTTATGATAAAAAAAAATGTTTTCTTTTTAAAAAAAGCAAAGAATTAAAGTATGTATTAATTATATATTGATTGTGTGTACTAAATACTATTAATTATAATGGCAGAAACGTCTGCCTTTTTACTTTCACTTGACTCCGGGCAACGCTTGGTGGGATGTGTAGGAAATTTATCGATGTTATTACAAGGTACAAAGTGGTTTACTAACGAGTGACTGAGTAACCATTTTCGGCGAATAATTGTATCAATGTTAAAGTACAGATACATCACTGAGAAAATGTGCAATCGAGACATCTCCAGGCAGCAAAAAGAAACTGAATGAGTAAATTAACACGCAAGTAAAACTTCATGTGTACTCGATTAAATATATTGAAACTAAACTATATTAGCACTCGATTAAATAATGTGTATAACTGTTTCTCGCTCGCGATTAATTAATCGTCATATTTACAAGAGTATAATTATCTACAACTGGGTAATTCTTTATTTCTTGAAACGAATTCCACGGAACATCTAAGAAATACTATTCATTTTTTCTCATTCGTTATTTTATCGAAACATCTTGAAATAAGTGCTTCTTTATATTGAATTGATCTAGAAGTCTTGAATACATGAACGTAAATAAGCTCATTCGGATTTTAGCAGCGCCCCTCAAATGTCGAAAACAAATTCTTCTAAACTATTTGGGCATCCACTAAGTTAGGGCTGCTAAATACGGGTCTAAGCACTATGACACAATAATGAATTATTTTTGCATACAAAGTTACGGAATATTAGCAAATCGAAGGCTAAGACTATTTCTACATCTTTGATATTTTCATCGTGGTATATTTTCACAGCGAGAATGTCTAATATTTTTAAAACCAAATACATATTTTAAATTATTATGAATACACATTGGGCGTTACATTGAAATGAATTAATCATTTAAACTTGGCTAATTTTACGAAAGTAATCGGTGGAAATATATTCCAACGTGAGAAAATATTGAGAAGATTTCTTTAAACGGACAATAAATAATTGTGTTCATATTTATAGCCATACAAATAATAACAATAATCACGATTTCGTGATAAATGATAGAAAACTTATACTTAAATAAAGTTGTTCAGTCTTCACACCTCACCGATCGGGTAATTATTTATATAAAAAATATAATACGTCAATATTGACAGCTGAATCAATTAGGTACTAGCGAAAACCTACAAACCAGCGGCGGAACTAATTTAAATTTTTGTTGATCATCCTCTTTTTATCAGGTCATTTTATAAGAATTTTTTGTATTTCATAGATATCATGAATGTTTCATTCGACTCGTTTATAAATTGATAGTTCACTATTTCAAATTCCGATATGTTTAAAATTGTGGTAATAGAACATCTTCACAGATTTATCATGATAATTCTAAATATTTATCTTTTCTCACACGTTAAAAAATATTTGTTATCACCAGAACGTGCTGATTTTTTCTATTGCTACAAATATAAATGAAACCTTGCACGGAATTTTTACATGCTGTATATACAATTTTATATGTGCTTAGTGATTCACGGATAGAGTAGAATAAATCAGAGTGAGAATGAGTAATGGCGACGCTATTATCGGTGAGTCAATTAACACTCTTGAAATCATAGATATAGTCGGATACTGAAAATTAGATTATGTTATAACAATGTTGACTTCTGTATTCAATTGGATTAAAATACAATATATTTGTACACAATTTTAAAATTTGGAGTGATATAATGATCTTTCAGTGCCGTTTATGAAATAATATCCTTATTACTGTAATATTGGTTTATCGAATGTCTATTTCAGGAGGAAGTTTTCAAAAGTGTTCAAATCCATTTGTTGAAAAACTGAGAATGTGAAATATTTTCATTACCTTTTCCTTATAAATTTGTGTTTACTATCAATATTTTTAAAATATGTTGTAAATGGCGGAATTACGGATAATGTGAAAAAATTCAAACTTTCCTATGTGAATAAAATAGGTATCAAAAGATTAATCTAAAACTGGCAGATGAAAAAAAAAATTTTTTTTGGAATGGACCACTTTGCTTGAATGAAAATTTGCTCCTGATTTAAGCTTTATTGATAATTTACACCAGGTCAAATTATTTTGTCTGACTTACGAAGACAGAAAGCATTATGGAAATATTGATTCACTTAAATCTTACATAATACTTCACATTTAGTTTATAAAAACACTATGAAGATCATAAAACAAATATTTAGAGTTTTCGATGAATCTATCTGAAAGTAACGAAATGTCCTGCTATGTACTTATGTATAACCTATGATGAAATAGATTTTCCAGTCTGTACAAATATGGATCGTGAAGATATAGATGATGATAACGTCTCGACCTCAAGTTACTAATAAAGCCGTTCATATAAATGCGAGAGAATTACAGGACACGTTCTACGCCTTCACGATTTGCGATACATAAAAAAATATGGATTACAATTGTGTATGCGCTGAAAAAGACCTCAACGCACGGCTATTTGCTAAACCTAAAGATAAACAAAAGATTATATGTAATTAACGAAAGATAATATTAATAATGACATTTTCTTTATATATCCGGACATTTTCTGCTGATAGTAATTTCATAATAATATAGTTGAGCTATAGAATTAAGCAGAATTATGTAGCCCCTCCTTATTACCCAGGTGCGAGACTACCATAATGCTTTTCTTTACGAATGGTAAAGAATATGCTATAGTTTCCATGAAAATTAAATAAAACTTAAGAAGGATTATACATAGTTTCAAAGTTTCATGTGTTTATTTTTTAATTTGTCCTATAGCTTTTTTACAAACTGGTATTTTATAGGTAGAACGCCACTTTTATAAAGTAAACTTTCGGTTCAAAAAAATTATGTATCAAAGACGACAGCTATTTAAAAGCACGCTATCGATCCGATCACATTCATAATTCATAACAACATAATTAAAATGGGAAGTCTTCAATAATTACATGTTCCAATATAATATGTTAATTTGACTTAATATTTTTTGCGCTGGCTTGATCATGATGATTAGAACTTGTTTGTCACGTAGGTCTTTTGAGTCGCCAGTCGCAAGGGCTGTTCGGCTGATGAATGCACTGCCTATTGATGTGGACATCTTCGGCAGTGAACTTGGTGCTGTGTTGGTATATTTTTTCTTTTCATGTAACTAATATGTTGAGTTGACACTGTTGAGTGCGGGGCAAGAAATCGAGAGAGTCGATGGTTTTAAGTACTTGGGAGTACACATCACGGGAGATGGCAACCCGCGTAATGAGCTCGTGATCCGATTAGGGATAGCTGGAGCAACATTTAATTCAATGCGGAAAGTCTGGGACTCACGGCTGTACTTGGTCAGAACCAAGTGCCACTTGTTCAACGCATGCATACTGACTGTGCTGCTTTACGGTTGCGAGTCATGGCACATCACAAAAGCACAGGGTAGCCGTATACTGTGCTTTGAAAACAGATGCCTGCGGCGAATACTAGGAGTACAGTGGTTTGACTTTGTCAGGAATACGGAGGTAAGAGAGCGGACAAACCAGCCCCTTATTACGTCCAAAATTAAAAGGCGACGATGGACCTGGCTTGGACATGTGCTGCGGATACCCCAGGGGAGCCTGAATCCTGCCTGCCTCTTCTATCAACCTGATGGATCCCGACGCCGCGGAAGGCCTCTGATGACCATCCATAGGATGTACTCAGGGGAGCTAAGGGACGCCGGGATGACCTGGGAAGATGCGAGGAGGTTGGCGGGAGACAGAGAATCTTGGAGGCACCGTGTGGCGGCCATATGCTCCGAATAGGGAGCGGATATGAAAAAAAAAATATGTTTCTGTTCTGTTTAATATATTTTAATTTTGTGTGGCGCATTTGCATAAGCTGTAATGCCATATGTTTTTTTTTTTACAGTAAATAAATGATTTTGAAAATCAATTTGAAAATATCAAAACACACTGTCACATAAAGCTTTTAGTTGAGTGGCGGTGACAACAAAACAGATATTTTAGGAATGCCAAATGTGTTCGGGTCACCGGCGGTAGAATGAACCACCCATAGAGAAATTATGAGATATGAAACCACAATATCCTTTTGCAATCATACATTTGCAGGAGAAAATTGGACGCATATAAATATTAAAGCAGTTTTTTGCGAGAATCATCCTTATTACAAAAGTCAACGGACGCGCTTTGAAGATCCATATAATATTCAATTCATAACAATATTTTCAAAATAATAATAATATGGCCTATATAAAGGGTTCTTAACCTTATTGTGACTCCAGGCACATATGAGGTTGAAGAGAAATAGTGACGGGCGCAGGCCGGATTTCATTGTTTACTGGGAAGCTTTACATATGTATAACATTCATGTACTATTTTTTTAATTTACATTTAAAAATTACAAAAATGCCACGATCGATAAATAATTTCAATAGATAAAATACAATTCCGATAAAATTTGGCTATTTTCGTATTTTGACATTTTGGAAGGCGCACGATAATAGCTAGGCACAGGGTTAAGAACCCCTGGCCTATAGTGATAATATGGCCTTAATATATACACAGATAAGATTGGGTACGAATACGTGCACGTTGAAATTTGGTCAATAATTTTGAATTATTATTTAAAAAGCTTAAATGTATCTAATTGGTGAAAATTCCAATTAACTGATAGAGGAAACAAGACTTTATATGTATTTTATTTCTTTCACAAATGTGTGTGCATTGAAATTTCGGCGTTCGAGACAAATATTTAGGTCTAAAATTTAATTCTAAGCATATAGATCTGATATCTACCTAAAGAATAAAAGTAAAGATAATATATTGATTGAGTAGGCATATACTTGGTAGAACTCCATTATAATACGGAAAGAAAAATAACAATGTATTTTAGTTCTACATAAATTATTTTATATATTGGCTGAAAGCTATTTCGGCTTACGCCTTCGTCAGACGTTAGTTCTGACGAAGGCGTAAGCCGAAATAGCTATCAACAAATATATAAAATAATTTATGTAGAACTAAAATACATTGTTATTTTTCTTTCCGTATTAAAGATAATATATTAACGTTAAAATAATGCATCTATAGACATTATGAATCAACATCTATCAGAGTAAAATCAGAATTTGCTACATAACTTAATTTCAAAGATTAGTTATTTAAAATTGTTTCTTCTCCGTTGTTACTTTAAATACAATAAGATCCGTGTGCTAGTAATTTTATAGTGACGTGACCATAGAATATATCGATATTGAAAGAAAATTTTCCTCAGTCGGTCCTGATCCGACATTTGAGCCGACGAGTAATAATATAGCCATATATATTTATAAAATGTGGGAGGTACTTAAGGTTGTTCGGACGTGCGCCTAAGGCTTTCGTTTTATTTAAAAATGACGTTTCTGCGGAGTGTTTTGCAAGTAAGTAAGTAGTGAATTTCCGTGTACGATCACGTCACGGCGCTGCAGAATCTGCTTTTGGATAGTTAAGTGATGGCGTGTGCGGAAGAATTTACAGATTATGACATAAATTGATTGTCAATCACCGCAAAGTTTTTTTGGATACACTACTAATTATATATATGTATTATATTATATAAACAGCATATCTATTTTATATTCTTCTATCCCTTACATATGGTGGTTGTTAAATAAAAAATACTAAAGTATTTGTTCTACAGTATAAAATAAAGTTGGTAGTTATTTCGAAAACGAGTGCACACAGTATTAAACATTTTCACTGATAGTTCTCAACACACAAGTTAACAAAAGAAAACGCACATCTTGATTTACATCTTTTAATCAAGTACACCATTTTTAATGCGATGCCTTTTCTAGAAATAAATACTAATTGTCACTAAAGTAAAATTATTTGTTTATTATTTAAGTGAATTTTTCCCTATTTGTCACCCGTTGCATTAATATGATTTGATGGATAAGCTTTTACTGGTATCAGCAAATTCTAAATTAATAGATAAACATTAATTGACCAGAATATATAACCAATGTGATGAAATAAGGCTGGACCTTTTTTCGTGTTATTCTTGAATACATTGGTAAAAATTTGATTTTTTTTAAACCTATTGAAAGTGTTTTTAGTAGTTGGACAAGAGAATGCAATAATCAAAACCATCCTCCGAGGATTTATTGCATAACCCATATTATTGAATGTTGCTAATTTTTTGGAGGCCTTCGAAAACTAATTAATCCGCTTTGTGACAAAAATTACTTGGTTCAAAGTCTAGTCTGATCTGGAAATAAAATCTTGGTTGTATAATGAAATTGTTGACATTTTTGGGTATGGATTTCTATTGGCATGTTAGAATTGAATGATTAGCTTGCCAAAAATTTGTCAAAAATTGTTACATTAATAGAATAATACACCTTGTTGTGATATTAATCTGTTGTGATTCGATACGTCGTTGTCGTTAGTTAATGATGATTTATGTTTTTCTCAAGACATTTTAAAATAGCAGTACTATCGAAAGACACATCGATATAAATATGATGCAGAAAAATTGAGCGAGGCCATCATCGAGGCTATGATTAAGATTTAGACTATTTACAGATTCATTCCGTCGCTCTTATAAACTCAAACTTTTTAGATATGGTTATTTATTTAAAAATTAATGACACTTTGCTCTGATTAAAAATGACAATATTTTAGCGGGTTTTCATTGAATAATTCCATAAAAAATGTTGTCAAAAAATAATGAAATAGTGTGACGTCCAATATAAATGTGCACATCTACGGGAAGTGATGAAGAAGCGCGATATAGATTTAACTACTTGGTTCTAGTTAACGCCGCGCCCGTGAAATGAAGCAATCTATTACATTTTCGATTGCGTACTGTTAAGTATTCATTATTAAGAGATTATTTTATATAATTTTAAAACACTTACGTTTTCAAGTCAATAAATAGAAATGCAATTCATTCAAGAATTTTTTTTAACCATGTGCGCTCCCAACTTGGAGCATAAGGACTCCTCACAGAGTTAATCTCAATAAATAATATTATACGAGAACCGCTTGATACTCAGTTGCTCGACCTCTCTTTTTGAAGAGAGTAGGGATTGAAATGATACTCGGACTCGGACAGAACTTGTGATTAGCTAATCGCCCATGCCTTTGAACAGAATCGATTGATCGACTGAAAAAATATGATTGTACCGGAAATCAAACCCGGGTGGTCCGGCACGCAAGTCAACGACGTTGACCACTGCGCCACGAACCGAGTTTTATAATTTTAAAAGCCGCCGCCGCAGTCAGTTAACACACGTTAGTGTGCTTAACACTTGGAAGTATTGTTAATCTATGGCTATTTTTCCCCTCATGTTAAATAAGTTATTAAAAACATCCGTATTTTTATTTTTACCTTACATATTAGGGCGACCCAATGCTACAAGCGGTCTGCGGAGCAACACTGCATTGAAGAGTGTCGCCGGCGCAGCGTTTGTTCAACATTGCATTTACAATTACCCGGAAAAGTATAAAGCGGTGCTTTACGACCTTCGCAATCGAAAGGTATTTCATGGAGGAAAAACTGCATTTGACAAAGCCAATCGTTAAATTAAATGATAAGTATAGATTTTCATCAATTGTTGTATCTTCCTGTTCAGGGTGGAGTAAGGCTTATATTATTTATCTTTTCCGCTGAGAACAAGCAACCGAAATTAAATATCCTCGGTACATATTCGATTGCGTATATGAAATAATTATGCCTATTAGACGCCTGAGAGATGATACTTGCGATAAACGGAGAATATTTTATTTTGATAAACATCTCACGCTGGAGCATATTTTATTTTATTATAGTTAAATGGAAGTTGTCTAAATGTGGCCAGCATTAAATATTTATAGTTCCATTAATCTGAATCTAGTTATCAATTCAAATTATTAATGTATAGCTGTGGGAATTCGGCGCAGTGACGTCGAAGAGTCTACTATACATATTATTGAATATGTAAATATTTAAAGTAGGACAATGTTTAGTATTTAATTATATATATTTTTTTTCAATAAATAAATTTGTTTCCTTTACAAGTTATGTAAATATGCTTCAACACATACACGAAAATCACATTATGCGAAATTTAAATTTAAGCACTGATCAAGCTAGAAGGATTCCAAAACCGGCACTACCGGACCCGGTAATGCAAGCTTTTTTTAATACCAGTAATCAGTTTTCGTTTTCCGGTAATATCAATAGTGATATACATATGATAGTGTAATTTTAGATTCCCTAATCACGACCAACCGATTTACACTCAGGCTTCTGTCCGAGATTGAGAATTGTAGGTTGATTATTTTTTATTGGAAAAAGAAAAGAACAATGCATTTGACATTATATATAATGTTGAGAATACATTTTTTTGCAAAATGATAACTTTTCTCTGATATGGTATTGTCTGTCTTCGGTTATCTTCTATTGAAAACTCGCGACCAGATTGCAGTAAGTATCTATTGTAGATCACCAGTTACATTTGGCCACGAACTCTCCGGATGTTACACCAGTTATGTAAGCTACGTAGCCAGGAGATTTTCCCCACCTGTATTTTCGTTCCAGTATCATAGAAAACTACCTTAATTTTTAATTATAAAAAAAAATATTATCTCCGACATAAGTTTAATAAAATAATATTTTTTCTAGAACAATCAACACAATTTTCGTGGTTCCTTATTTTGTTTGAACAGTTAAGATTAAAGACCTAACTGCAGTCAAAATACAAATTGCCACCATATTTTTTTTATTATGACGAAGAGACGCCGCTGCGATTCATCTCCAAATAAATTGTGAACAGTAAAGTTCTCACGATCGCAGTTTAAAAATCATTTAAAGAGAGTCGAAGAAACGTACCTACCGCCGATAAATCATATCACAGGCAACAGTTACAAACGGTACGAATCTCATTTGAAAGATGCCGGTAGACTTATCGATACTTTCATCTGTAAATTGAAAATCACGTTTTGATCGGGCAAAAAGTGAATCACAAGGCACAAACTTAATCTTCCCGCGTACGTCAAAATAAAAAATCAAACTTCGTAGACAAAAGACGGACTCGAGAGTGACGTTGATAGATTGATGCAATTCATTATTATGAATGCGATATAAGGAGACCAGACAGCCGCATACAACATACAGTTATTGTTTACCGAATGATTTCACTGGAGACTGAAAATAGAGTATTTTTCGGGTATTCCGAATTACATCCGATATAGATTAACTGGTGTCGTGTCATGATTTTAGAAAGATTCAAGCCTCTATTCTTATATAGAATTACATTTGGAGAGAGTTGAAGAAACGTCACTTGTATCAACTCCACAAGAAAAGTATACGTCACAAAGATTCAAAAATTATTTTTTAGCATTGGTATCTATCTTCCTCATTGTCTATCACTTCCTAATGCCATGTAGTAGCCATAGTGAGCTGAGCCATTCAAATCCATTTAATATAAAGGATAATGATACTATAACTACAGCGCTGATGTTTACATGTATCAAAACATTGTTCACTCTTATTTTTTCGTCTCTAAAGAAAGCTTAAATAGTGGCAATTAAAAGTGGTCGAATAAGGAATCTCGACGATATTTTTAGGTATTAAGGGCTAAATAAAAGTTTAAATATCACAATATCCACCATTCGATATTCTTTATTATAATAGCATCAAATTCAGTATATACATTATCAATTTCTAGATCGATTTGCACCTATTCGCCAAAGTGATCACATACAAATTAAAGTAGTTTATTGTAGAAGTTTTGTATAACTGACTATAAGTGATTAACAGCTCATGGGCTTACTTATAATTCTGTTAAGCTAAGTTATTTTGTCATTTAGTTTTTGAGCTAATTATTGACTACATAAAATTAATGTCAAATGAATTAAAATAGTTTATTTCAGGATTTCGACTGAACTTTTTTGTTGGAGCTTGGAACAGTTTCAAGAGCCATCTTTAAAGACGAACAAATAACTGCAATTTACTTCAGCTCGATCAGATAGTGACAACGGGTGGCAGTGTTGTAAAACTGTAAAACACTTGAATCTGACAAAACTAATCGATCGAAAATAACTGTATGCTAAATAAAAACCTATGGATCCTGATATCTTTGCCTCAATGCAAACAAGCATTTCGGTATTAATCTGTAATTCTTTTTCATTTTTTTCACGCCAATTATTGTTTATTGCACCGTTTCTTTTCTTTCTCAATCTTATAATTAAAAAAAATCCTATTTGTCGTAAATGCTCGTGAAGGGTGAAACCGTACTGTGAAAGTACAAAAAAGGTGTTTATTTATTTAAAAATCGACTTCAGTTGTTGAATGGTGCCCAAAATTATGATTAACGTAGATGCATACATTATAATATGGATGGTACCGCGCAGTTATCGTGATTGGCCAATACTTTAGTTCATAATATAAGAAGAACAATGTTTTCTTTTAATAAATAGTTCGATACATTGTCGATTTTTTGTTTCCTTTCCATAGCACAATATGAAAATTAATGTTTATGGAACGTGTTTTCGTGTTATTAAATTAATGTTAACAATTATTATTAATGAACTCATGTATGCGGCGGGTCGCAGAAGGTGGACCGACGCCGCTTCATCATATAACTTTAAACTGCATGCAATTTGCATTTATTCACATCCAGTCTGTGATAAATGAATACATACATGTTGTAAATTTCACCGAAAATCTCCCTTATTGTATGAAAACCGTGATTAACTTGTCATTTTATTTTTTGTAAGTATGCTTATATTTATATGGACATCATTTTTGATGCATGCTAAATTGACTGTTTGCACACACGTTGATATATTAAGTCGTTCCACAATCGAGAATTCGGCTCTCCAAATATTCCTGTGCATAAATTATTTTTTTTCATTTTCAAGATTGAGGCCATAGCATGAATCGATTTTTATTTTCTATATGAATAAACATTATTTAAAAGATTCGAACTATCTTAGTCACTATAGAATAATACGGAAAGAAAAATAACAATCTATTTTAATTCTACATAAATTATTTTTAAATATTTGTTGATAGCTATTTCGGCTTACGCCTTCGTCAGAACTAGTTCTGACGAAGGCGTAAGCCGAAATAGCTATCAACAAATATTTAAAAATAATTTATGTAGAATTAAAATACATTGTTATTTTTCTTTCCGTATTATAATGGAGTTCTACCAAGTAAATGCCTACTCAATCAATACACTATAGAATAATTTGTTAAAAACTCACTTTTAACATATTAATGTATGCGTTACAGAAAAATCTAATAATATTATCAATATCGAGCATTATACATGAATACATATTTTCCTATATACCTACACTAAAAAAAAGGTTTAATGTAGCAAAGTTAATTAAGTAAACCAAGAATGATTATTATGTGGCTAGTTTACTGTCGAAATAGTTCAACAAATCTTTCTAGTCTATAATTTCTGTAGAAACTTTCCAATTTTTAACGTAATATAAAAGAGTTCTCCAAAGTGCATACCCAGTTCAATCAATATACTTAAATATAGTTTAGGTTTTTGACCAGTCACCAGTGGAGAAGATGTTGCTTGGTGGAGTTTCAATTTAAAATTTGAATGGTTTGAACTTTGTACTTATTCACGAGCATAGTCACTAACAACCTAGGATTCGCTTTTCGGCATCCTACGGCAATTCAAGTGCACGGATTAACTTTAACTGATGCGTAGTAAAAAGTTTGAATCGTTTATTTATAAGAATAAAAGTAATAACTCAAATTTTGGTATTAACATAGGATATCAACATCAAAAGTACTATTTTACAAGCGCATCTCTATTTAATTTTGTCGTATATGACGTATACGGTAGCAAAAAAAAAGTGTAGCGACGAGAGGCGGGCGGGAAAAGTCGTTAAAATGCCTAACAATATTGGATTCGAGTCAGGTCTGACCTTGAGATCGGCGCATGATCGTGATGGCGCATCACTTGACTTAACTTTTGCGAATGGAATGGAGGATCAGGGAGGAAGTCAAAAACTCGGATGATCGCAGATGAATGATTATTTTTTTTATTCTGGTTTTTTGATCAGTCATCATCACGACTTTGCATTCTTAGAATGCATTGTTATCTATGCAGAAAAATTGCACCGGTGCTATTTAAACTCTTTTGTTTTTGTTTCCGTGATAAAAAAATACATTTAAACTTATTGGAAATTGGTTAACCTCCGCATGTCTCTTTTAAGTACATATTGAAATATTATAAACCCAATTATAGAAACAATGACTTCAGCATCACGGTGTCTAGTAAGGTCGAGGTAAGTCTAGACTAGGTAGCCTAGTACTTGTAAACGAGATTTTTCCAATTCCGGATATATCACATAACTTCTGATAGCATAATGCCAAAATAGCTAGGTCCCCCTTACACCTCCCGTAAACCTTAAAACATAGCTTACTTCCAACCTCACGCTCACAGCTCATTAAACCAGGGCTGTGGAGTCGGGGTCGTCGCGGCGTTTTGGCCGGAGTCGTACTCGGAGTCGGAAGTTTTGAAAAGTTTGAACTTTTTATTTTTACATTTAATATGTCAAATTTTACTTTTGGCCGCATTTATAGGGTTGATATTTAATTGAATACACATAAATAAGAAACTTAGGGAAAAAAAGAGACGATATTAACCTTTTTTTAGTCGGAGTCGTATTTTTGGTCAATGTCGGAGTCGTGGTTTTGGTAAATGCTGGAGTCAGAGTCGGAGTCGGACTTTTTTAGACCGACTCCACAGCCCTGCATTAAGCACAGAAGATTTTATTTTTATTTAGTTAAAAAATAGCATTTTTCCATAATCGCAATGCAGTATCATGATTGATTTTTTGTATGTGTGATGTTCATTAAAAACTAAGGTGGTCTAAATTGGTCGTTATAATTGAAACGGGTTTCTTCTATTATTGAAAAAATATGAATTCATGACACTTTTAAAACGCAATATTGAATTATAGGTAATTAACAATCGAGACCACAAGCCGCAAAAGTTTCCGGGACAAAAAAAATCGAAAAACCAAAATCACACGGCTTTATCGCGCAATTCGTTTTTTTTTTATTTCTCGAATATACTCGCTTAATTATACTGATGACCTAATAGTAAAATGTTTACTTACACAGAAAGTGGACTTAAATTCATTTAATGAAAGAATTCCATTGTAAAAGATTTTTAAAAAAATATATATAATAAGGATTATGTATGTAAACATTGACATTGTTATGCGTGTATTAGTCTGCTTTTTTTGACGTTGCCGGTACTTTAAGCGACGTGTGGATACATAATGTATTAGGTGATTCTTTCGGACTCGTATACGGTATACTTCACATAACAAGTACTTCAATATCGTATATCATATCAATATCCTCAATTACTTATAATCGCACATCGTCATCTGCATGCCTAGGAATGTTTTGGTGATCAGAAACTAAAATTTATAAGAAGATTATGTTCTAATCTAAATCAAAATAGAGTTTTTAATTTCTAATAACAATGTTTTTTTCGGTAGACCACGGAGCGGTGCGATCAGTAGTTTTGAATATCGGACATTTAAGGCTGCGCGATCATAAAGTATTATTTATAATTCATCAACCGTCATTCTTATGCCAAAGTTTTTTTGCATCAATCAACTATTATTCTTGTAAAACGATGTGCCAAAGATTATTCAATTATATTAATATAAAAAAATATGAACCAGAAAAGTTTTATTTATAATATGATATATTTTTTAATGAAATATCTTGTTTCGCGTATAAAAATCTGCGTGCGGGGCACGTAAGCGAGTGAAACACGCCCTTGAGCTACTTTGGTTATGGTGTCCAAGGGTTTGAATCCCTGATCAAAATCTGCCATAATATAAATATATCTATGGATATAAAAAGGTGATATTTACATTTTCTTCTCAATCATTTGATCCTGACAACGGGCCATAGAGAGAGTGATTATCTGACGATAAGTCATGTCCTTGCCCACTTTTCGATCTTTCTCACCAATAAAAGACGGGTTTATTTAAGGAACTTTAGAGCATGTATGCTGGAGTATGGCTATATGTGATATAAGTAGCTATCCTTAAATGAAATCCAGTCATGTGGCAGTGATCTCCAAGTCCAGTTCTTAAGACGAAATATGACCAAGAGCTGAACGAGGTGATAGTAAAGAGCGGTATCGTATAGCTAGTATCCAGTTATCTTGTCCTCTGGATTGTTCAACTACTGAAGCATAGATGAGCATTGTGACATTAATAATTGATTTTAAATTACATTCCATCGTAGCCATGCTTAAAACAAATCAGAAACAATCAAACTAAAATGTTACTTGCCCATCTGTTTATTAACTGAATCTACAAGAGGCTCCGATATTCAAGAGTGAGATGCGTCTATAAAGATATTGAGAATAAGGTATGTCGAGGTTGGGTTAAGTTAAGCAAGTGCTGTTGGCCTATGAATACGTTATTTCAATGAAAAATATTTTGTTTACTGAAGAACAACTCAAGGGTGCACAGTCATCGCAATCTAATTTAAGTCTCAATTTCCATTTGAAGTCATCATTGCGACATCATAGATTATTTATAGCTAGTCTGGTTATTTATATCTTTAAATTATTGTTAGGGTTTTTAATGCAGTTGTTCATTATACATTAATAATACTCTAGATGATCGAAACCGGCCCAGATCTTTATCAGAATATGTGTGGAAGTAATACCAACTAAATGTCTCTTACTTATTCCTTAATGAACGACTGTTGACTGGCCGGCATCGACGTCCGTGCAAGCTTCAAAGCTCGGGTTGAATTTCATTCCGATCACATCCGATAAATTCCCATCACACGATACAACATGCGTATCGCACTCGCATTGTTGATACGAATCACGTACGGATTGTTTTTACTGTGACACCTGTTTACTAATTTACGTTTTACGTTTCAGAAGTTACCGCGTCACAATATTCCATTCTCGACACTCACATCTAGATAGCGTCTTATGCGGAATGTTCAATTATTTATGAGAAGTGTCCTTCTGATTTTCGTTTAAATCTTTGAAATAGTGAATCAAACTTAAATTATCATTTTTTGTCAACTGTGGGACTTCCGGAGTTAAAAAAATTGCGTCAGCATAGTAGATTCACATGCTTAGTCAAGTCTTATTCTTACAATCAAACAAACTATGTAACTAGAGTCTACAATTACTCAACATTTCAACTATTCGAGTATCGAGTAGTAAAGTTTGAAAATACTCAAGTACTCGAGTATACTCGTGTAGTATCAGATGTACCAAAATATATATTATGAATTCAAACTTGTGTTTATAAATAGATGATAAAAAATAAAATAAGCTAATTTAATTTGAATAATCCTTTTTTTTTAAATTTTAAATTAAGTATTTGGCATTACAGCTAATGCCAATGCGCTAAATATTTTTATTTGTGAACGTCATACGAGATAATCTCGATGATAAATTATGAATCAGTCGAGATTAATTCAACGAAAAATTACATACACCCATGTCCAAGATCCCTTTTTTAATTTAAAACATCTGACCTTACCAGGTCATGAACCTAACCCACCTGATTGAAATTTATAAAACATGTTTTTCAAACATACGTAGTAGAGAATTAAGCTAATAAAAATTTAAATTGATTCAAGGTGTTTTTTGTATAATTCCAGCAGTAGAAAAACCCTTCATAGATAAATTACGAGTATTACTCGAGTATCTTTCAAAGTACTTGAAAAATTCACGAGTATTCTCGAGTATCGAGTACTCAATACTCGAATTGGAGTCTCTATATGTAACTATCCCACATATTTAACAACGTTAATGAACAAAAATAAAGCTGACCTCGCTCAGATACTGTTCACTTTCACGAAATGATAAAATTTGTATCTGGAATTAATTATACGGCATATTAAATTAACCCAGTTAAAAGTAAGACTCATCAATTGATTCAGTCAGCATGTGATATATCTACTGATGAAATATTGCACTATAATTCCACAATATAAGAGAGAATGTATTTAAAATGCAAAATGATTAACATCGATAATCATTAGTCTGCCATCTAATTCGTCTATTCTTCAACGTCTTGTACTGGCCGTGTAAAGGTTTCAGTTTAATAATGTATGGGAGTCCTTGGCTCTAGTAAATAAATTGTCTGACAAACGTAACGGAACAAAATGAAATACATTATCGGATGATTTATCGGTGACGGGATCTAGCATAATTGCAATGCCATCTAACAACATGCCTGCCTGCCGCCTGGTCACCGGCAACTAGTCGTACTGAATTTTCCCACAGCTACTAAAGTCAAGTTATTGGGTGGGTACATATAATAATTGTACCTATGATAAATACAGTCACCTCTCTAGTGTACAGCCTCCTGGTCGCATACCGACGATGACCGCCTCTACACACGGAACATTTTTTCTATTCACGATTTATGTGATATTTCCTATGATTAAAATTATTCAACAATACAAAAAAATGTATTAAATAGAATATAACGCGACCTTATATATTTAAAACAGGATCGAAAGGAAAACTAAGAAATTAAATATGCTATTATCACGAATCGATTAAAGAATACGACCACAACGGTGACTATTGGCCGTCACTTGCCCACATGCCAGACAAGTATTGATAAATCGCGATTTCCATGGAAATGTTTCTAATCTGCCACATTCATGAAAACGATTTTTTGGTTTCAAAAAAATCCAAATTTGATTAAAAACACTGTGGCAAATCGACAAAACTCTTTTTGCAGCAATAGCCAAGTTATTGAGGCTATCAAATTCGCGATTAATTAATTTAATCCGAGTTATTCAAATCGACCGGTAAATTGACGATAATTCGATAGAAACATTTACTATATTGTATATATTAATTGAAGAGACTTTTTGCGAATATAACACATTCGTACAGTTGCTTTAAAGATTTCAATTGTCTAGAATCATATCTATTTTTATCTACGAAGGAGCAATGTGCCCAATGAAGTTTTTATACAATTCAATTAAGCCATACTAAACTCTCCAATATTGATGACCCTTATCATTTACCAATACTAACTAACCACATACCCGTGAGAAAATTGAAATAAAACAATTTTTTTTTGCTCTCCTGAAAATTTGCCATTTTGCTGATCGAGAGTTTGCTATGGATGTGACGATTAATGGAATACGGCATGTGGGATATAATGCAGCACATTAGATACAAATGATTTTTATGAATACTGCGTATTTTATTGATTGAGTAGGCATTTACTTGGTAGAACTCCATTATAATACGGAAAGAAAAATAACAATGTATTTTAATTCTACATAAATTATTTTATATATTTGTTGATAGCTATTTCGGCTTACGCCTTCGTCAGAACTATGTTTAAAACGTGTATTAGAGATAGCTTATATACCTTTAAAATAGATGCACTTAGACATTGCAGATTTTAAGTGGTTTCACACGATCCAATAACCCAAAAATACCCAAATTATTGTTTCCCACCATTACTTTAGACCAATAAATCAAACTTATTTAAATTCTTTCTTGTGACGTAGGTATGGTTTCAACAGAAAGAGATTATATAGGGGGCACCGTGTCTAGCAAAGGTATATAAGCTATCTCTAATACACGTTTTAAACATAGTTCTGACGAAGGCGTAAGCCGAAATAGCTATCAACAAATATATAAAATAATTTATGTAAAATTAAAATACATTGTTATTTTTCTTTCCGTATTACTGCGTATTTTATTTCACAAAATTAAAAATAAAATTTTAGTTTAGCTATATTTGGTACAATACGCTATGTAGGCATTGTCTTGTTTTATAAATGTGATTCTCGGGAAGTTTGTTTTATTTACCTTCATGATTTGGAAATACCAATGGAATACATAGTCCTGTTCAAATATGTTAAATTCATCATCTAAAAATGCTCCGCCGCTGAGTGAAACCGATCCCTATAAATATACAAAATTTTATAATGATAACTGTAAAATTTGTTTTATTTCTATGAAGATCCCAAAATAAGCTTATAAGATTCAAACAAAGCACATTGTGGGTATTTAAATAAATTAAACACACTGTATAGTAATTTTACACCTCTAAGAAATTATTGATCGATTATTTGACAAGAAGTACGATGCTTTTCGATTGAATATTTTTTGCAAATAGCTGTTATATGACATCACTAATCGCAGTCAAACTGGATGGAAAAGCGGAAATTTGAGCATTGAAGTAGTCATAATTTACAATCCCGCAATCGAATATTATGTAAAAGCTCTTAATTACGACTAATTCTAGTAGCCCGTCTTGCTGGTACATCTACCCACTAGTAGAGACTCTAATAACACGATATCTGAACTACTCGACGATCGAGTACTCGAGTATACTCGAGTAGTTTCAAATGTACATAAATACATCATATTTGATATATAAATAAATAAATAAGCTTATTTAATTTCATTAATAAATTGATTTTAATTTATAAGACATATATAATATATATAAAATAATAGAAAATAAAACGTTTCAAATTTTCGATTGCTTCAAAGTTTTGTTTATTTAATTGCCACTGTAGAAAAAAAATCCCTATACAAAATATTAAATTTAGACTCAGTTAAGCGCAACGGTTAAACACATTTTTTTAATAATGTAAATAAATCTTCATTTATAAATTGCTAGTATTTTGAAAAATACTCGAGTATCGAGTACTTGAAAAACTGACGAGTATTCTCGAGTATCGAGTACTCGGCACCCGAATTGTTGTCTTTAATCCCTAGTTGTCACTCATATGAGTAGAATATGATAATAGTTCTTCAAGTGAGCTAGTTTTGAGTGAGTGAGTGAGTAAAAATTAATTGGACATAAACCACAGGACGTTTTTTCCTATTCGAATGTTCATTTTGATGAATTCCCGCGTAACCGATTCAGACAGGTAGATGATTTTGCAGTAGCAGGGGGCGACTTGCTACTGCTACGATTGTTGAATTGTTGCCTCAATTGCTACTGGCTGCGATGCCCTATTATACTTTAATTGGTTGACAACATAATAGCGCGTCTTGTTTAACTCCTATTACAGCGTGTTAAATTGGATGCTTTTTATTTATTACTAGTATTGTTACCCGGCTTCGCTCGGACTAACTGAACAATAATTATTTAATGTTATATCATTTCCAACGAATTACAGACCCACAGCATACATACATACATACGCCGTTTCGGTATTTCTAGTATTGTTACCCGGCTCCGCTCGGACTAAGCGACCAATAATTATTTAATGTTATATCATTCCCAAATAATTACAGACATACATACATACATACACCGGTTCGGTTTTATATACAAGATTCACCAATATCAAAGCTTCCATCAAATATGTGTCAACATTAACATGTATTGACCCAGTTTGCTTGGTGTATATTGTATCGACATAGACTTGTTAAAAGTTAGTAAATGGTAAATTTGAGATCCGTAAAGTGTTTTCTTAAATTTAGACTTCTATTTATATTACATACGATTTGAATGTAAAAATAAAATCATGCAAAAGAGATATGTAAACATACATTTGTTAACGACAAATGTTTTTGAGTTTCTTCTCAAGGTAAATCTATAAAAATGAAGCTAATAAATATAAATATTCACTAATTATTCTACTTCACTACTTATCCGTAGGATGTAATCAGGGGAGCTACGGGACGCCGGAATGACCTGGGAAAAAGCGAGGAAGTTGGCGGGTGATAGAGAATCCTGGAGGCACCGTGTGGCGGCCATAAGCACCGAATAGGGAGCGGATATGAAGGAAAAAAAAACTACTTATTTTGCTGGTTGGGAATTCACATAAGTATTTCTTTTATTACAAACTCAAAGTTCTAACTGTTTTGAAAGAAATAAGTATGTGCCTTCCCAACCACCGTAGCGAAGTATAATGATTGGTGAATATTTATGTTTGTAATAAATTGAGCTTAAAAATGATTTCGCCTCAAACGTGAGATTTTTGCGGGACATTCTAAATGAATACCGACCGTTGAAAAGGATGAATTTCTCTAAGATGTGAATTCCACCAAGTGTGCTCAATATTGAATATATTTGAATAAACGTCCGGCTGGTAATGTCGAAAAAATATAATTTTATAATCGAAGCGTGAGACTCTAATAATTGAATCTAATAAACTCTTTCACGAGTCTTTAATGAGGAATAAGTTTCACACATTATCTTAAATGTCACAAGAGCGTCGAGCGTCGAGCGGAGTAGGAATGAGGTTTGTATTATTATGTTAAGTGTAAATAAATAAATAAAGTGATCAGTGATCAGACAAAGTTACAGAGGTTGAACTTTTACTGACACCGAATAGAAAGCTCGTTGAACTGTTTACGTTTAAATTAGTCACGATGATGCTAATTACTTCACGTTTCCTTCTAATGCTTATACGTGAGCTTTGAATCAATTTTCAACGCGAGATTCCTAAACAGCGATAACAGGGATGCTTTCAGAACTCGGCTAATTTAATGTCAATAGAGGATTAACTGTCGACGACTAAATATTTCTAATCGATGAAATCTTTCAACTTTTATGAACGGATAATCCTTAAATGATTTTAGATTGCCTTTCAATTTTTAATTATTAAAAAACTCCCATTTATTTAATATTCAGTTAAAAAAACATTTGTTGTACTTGTTCCACAATTAATTTATTATCTCATGCGGATTAAGTAAGAACGAAATTGTATACTGTTTTTAACATAATACTTTTCCACCAAATATTAAAAGACACCTCAAAAGTGAGTAAATGTTCCTTGAAATAATTTTGCATCAGGGCATTAGGGTTAAAAAATATTATTGATTGAGTAGGCATTTACTTGTAGAATTTACTGTAGAAAAATAACAATGTATTTTAATTTAAATTAACCGTATTGAAAAATACTGTCTATTGTCGAAATTTATTTAAACTAACTCATTTTTTTTTCAAGTAGGTACTCAGTTTATTTCCCATAGTGGTTGGCAAATATTAAAAATTGATTCCTATAACGTTCATTTTCATAATTCTTTTCATAAATGGTGGCGTTCATTCTTTTATTTTATACACTTATTCAATATTATAAGCAGTTGAAAATGCACCGTCGCCAACTGTTTTTGAAATAAAATTATTAATTATTAATTACTATCATTCATTAAGTTTTCAATAGTTGAACTGAAAATAACATTCCATCCAAATTATATTATCCATTACTTTTTTTTGAAAAAAAAAGGTGCCGGAACGCACTTTTTTCATAATATACAACAAGCCCTTTCCAAGAAAGTACATACTTGATAATCTTATGCATGACATTGATTTATTGGACCTATGATACCCTATATATTCAAAAGGGATTAACAGTCAATGGCTTCCAAGAAAAGAAACGAAAGTTTTAAAATAGAAAAAATAAAATTTTACAAACATTTATTAAAATTTCGAGAAAAAAAGGTGCCGGAACGGTTTTCCGCCGCGTTACAGGGTTAAAAAATGCCCTGATTACTATCCAATTTTGTACGGATGAAATAATGGCTTAGTGGTGACATAAATAAATTTGGCATTTTTTTGCTATTGTTTGTTATTTGTATCTAAGCAGCAATTCTGTCACCAAGTTTCCAAATTTGAACATGTGCGGCTTTCATTAAAAATAAACATGCAATGTGTCTTTAATTAGATGTAATTTGTGACCAAAACGTTTCATCGAGAGCTTTCGTCCCCAAGTTGGAGAATCAATCTTAAATGCAATCTCGTTTGCGATTTCCTCCTAAGAATTTATTGTTTTAATTGTTCGCTAATTAATTGCATTGTCGAGATAGTCTTTGTGTAGGAAGCAACAATACAACACACCGCAGCCTCTCCGTGCTTATTGTTTAGTAAATCGCGTACAAAGTATTGTCATTTGTGACTGTTATCACTTGGAATGTCTTATAATTAGTATTTCACCTACTTAGGCAAGCTTCACTAACTAACACGCCTTTCTAACGAGCATCTTTCCAGCACAAATAACATTTTGTCAACAATATATCGTTATCACGATTTTTCTTAACCATCGAGACAGTCGAAATTATTTCTTAATATCAGTAATATAACCAATAATAATAAACATATTAGATCCAGATTTTTTTTGTTGTTGATACCAATTTGACGGAGCATCAAGTTCTAAGGCGTGTTAGCGCCAAAGTACTTCCAGTCTCATTCGTCTCTAAATGTTTTAAGCTTTAAATTTTTATTTGTTTACATTCCCTTCCCGTCGCTGCCGACAGGAGGGGCGCTATCGCTACAGTTGAAGAAGTCAGCGTACTATTTCGTCTCTAACCTGAACAAGAATAGTTCTTGGTTTATATCGTTTCTCTGATGCCTTATCGTCATAATTCTGCAAGCAAGATTGTTGGGCTATCGTGAAGGCCCACATCCTTATGATGATAAAGCATGTTTTCTGATTAAAACAACTGAATTTATTTATCCGTCACAACTTTTTTCATAATAATCCAATATTATTCTTATTAGAAGACACATCTTTAGAAGTTAACGTTTACTCTGTGTCTAAAATATTATGCTACTGGAATGCTTTTTTTATTTTGTTATATTTAAAATACACGTGAATGGCATCATATATCTGACAGTGATCTCCATATCCCGTTTTAAATGCGTCAGCTTTGCAGTTTGGCTGCGATTAGCAACAATATGCATGTCGATTAGCAAACTGCAGCGCTCATACATACATTAGCTACTATATATTATATATATTAGCATTAGCTACTATATATTAGCATTTTTTTTTCTGAATCTCATCATGAAAAAAAACAACCGTAATTAATTTAAAATCTTTATTACCATACAAATATATAAATTATCTTAATTAAAAGTAAAGTCATCTTTTTTAATATCGCTACATCAATGCAATAGTAAGGTAATCAAGAGGAAACGTGTTTTCTGCTATAAATGCCATTTTGAGGAAAAAAGGATGATGAATCTAATGTAACGGTTAGTTTTACTGTAAATTTAAAATACAATGTGAACTGTGTCACTCTGAATAAAAAGAAAGACCATCAATTCAGCAGCACAACAAAACACTTTTCTGCATCTCAAATATTGTCTCTTATTCATACAAAAAAAAAATATGAAAATATTAGTTAAAAAGACACCTCTGTGTAACAAAATATGTATACGATTATGCAATATACTAAGCAGCGATTATCTCGAAACTAAGATTTTCAAATTGCAACTGTATTTTGAGGAAATATTCATTTAAATTTCTCAACGGTGAAACGGAGATTATCAAGGGTGAGTTGCGCTGCAATTAGGGTTTATAAAATGCCGGGTATTCAAATCAGGTTTTGAAAACCGATAAGCTTTAGCCGCAATCTTGATTGATTGGTGATTTGCACCTCCAATATTGCATGCTCTTAGTTTTCATAAACGTATATTGTTTAAATATTTTCGATAGTTTCGGCGGTAACTTTGTGGAAGTTCATTTTAATATAAAATTTAAAATAACTTTGATTATTCCACGTATTGTGTAACTAACTGTGACACGTGTTTCGCCTCTTTCAGGGGCATCTTCAGACTTAATATAGCAAAATTTAAGTAATGAAGCAAGATTACTATCGCAATTACTTATATTTTTATATTTATATTTTTATATTTATATTTATATTTATATTTTATATTTTTTTTTTTAAAAAAAATATTTGGCATTACAGCTTGCGCCAATGCGCCAAATATTCTGAGTTGTGAAAGTCACACGAGATTAACTCAATGGTAAATAATGTATCAGTTGTGCACAAAATCAACGATAAATAACATAACACCCAGCCCAAGATCTTTTTTTCAATTGAAAAAATCTAACCTTGCCGGGGATTGAACCCGGGCCCCCCGATTGCTAGGACAAAGCTCTTGCCACTAGACCACAGGGACCGACAAAACAAATATTATGCAAACTTTGCGATAGTAAGTCTGAAGATGCCTCTGAAAGAGGCGAAACACGTGTCACAGTTAGTTACACAATACGTGGAGTAATCAAAGTTATTTTAAATTTTATATTAGTATATTGTTTTTGTTAAATTATTTACTAATTAATAAAGATTATCAAATCAAATCAGCGGCTAGATTTTTACTAATTATGACATAATCACAATGTGGCGGTGTTCATCTCCTTGTTTAAAATTGATATTTACCAAAGCGTGTATACGAATGTTTCGTTTCAATATTTCGTAACGCAGTTTTAAAAAATTGTTATGAGTTTTTTGTTTTAAATGTCATTCCGTTTTCTTTTGTCATTAGCGAATGTCGCAAGAGAGGTGCTCCAGTTGGGTGGTTGACTGGTTGCATCACGTATCACGAATATGACAACGACCGACAGCGACTTCAACCGATCGATAAAACGACGGCCGAAGACTATGGTAGTACGAATCATTTATACATTACATACCATGATCAGGATCTTAATGTCCGTCTATCGCTACCATCTGAACAGAGACTCCAATTCGAGTATACTCGTCCATTTTTCAACTACTCGACACTCGAGTAATTTGAAAAATATTCGAGTTAGTACTCGTTATTTATAAATGAAGATGAATTTCCATTTTTTTTTAAACAGCGGACAGAAAAATTCGAATTGTTAACTTTTAAGCAGACGTCCACAGCAACACATTCTAAATAGAGTTTTTCTACTGCGGGAATAAAAAAACAAAAGATAGAACCAAATTAAAATTTGAGACGTTTAATTCTCTATTATTTTCGAAATATATGTTTCATAAATTGAAATAAATGTATTAATGCAATAAAATAAGCTTATTTAGCATCTATTTATATCCACAGATTTGAATTAATATTATATATTTTGGTTCATCTGTAACTACTCGAGTATACTCGAAATTTTAAAACTTTACTACACGATACAAGAATAGTTTAACATCAATATATTTCAGTTATGCTTAGACTTTGATCGTAATTTTTCTTAAAATTTTCATGATTATTAACACATATGGCATTTTTCCTTTAGTTATAACAAGAACGCGGCTCGCATCTAATAATGATTCATAAAGTACCCTGCATGAACTTTGCAGATATCACTGCTTTTCAATATTATGATGTAGAATAGAACCAGTATGCTTAGTTTTGATACGGTTTAAGACCCCAGATGAGAATTTTATTGAGATATGAATAGATAAGTTTGTCGTAAAAGTATAATTAAGATCGATCTTGATAATTTCAAATTGAAAGATACACCACTTATTTGAAAAAATCGTCTTAAACAAGATAATTGCGAGAATAATAAAAAGTTTTAAAGTAAAGTAACGTTGATATCCCATCAGGAAATATGAGTAATAATATAGATTTTATAGAAATTATTTATTAATGTAAATTTTCACATCATATATGTATATATTCTTGATCATAAATTGAGACGAAAATTTACGATATATCTGAATTATTGAATATTTATTTACTATTATTAGGTTAATTTATTCTCAAGTAAACCACTTTTATTTCACTCTGCATTTCCATAAATATATGTAAAACAGTTGAGATAAACTAAATTTGGAATACGAATATGGCAATATTATTAAAAAATCAATTAATATCGTTAATTATTAACGATTCACTTAAATTGTATGTTTATAAAAAAACTGTGGAACCTGTCGAGAATGCACTTTAAAACCTTGATAAATTTTTCCACAATTTTGGTGCAAGCATAATCGCACGGTTGGAGTCTTCTACGAGAGTTCGAGAATATTTTCGATGTCTCCGTTTTCAATCGGTGAATTCTCTTTTTGGTATGTAACAACTTTTTAAATACGGTTAGTGCTCTTGAATGGAGGTTTTTCCTCTAACCTCCAGAAAGATTGCTGTCCAGATCATAGATCATTGAATGAAAAAAATATTTTATAACTTATTTACTATGTGGGGGAACAAATTGGCGGAATTTGAAATAAAATGACATAAATTTTCGTCAAAAAGGGCAAATTTTGCTCACTGTTCGTGCAAACGAAACTGTTTGTGATGAACAAATATATAATATATTTAATTAAGGATTTCGACTGAGGGTGCTTGATGGAATTTCAATATGAAATTTGAATTGTTGGAATTTTGTACTTTTCCATGAGTTTTGTCGCTAACGGCCCGGGTTTTGCCTTTCGGCATCTTCAGGCATTTCAAGTACACGGATGTACTTGAACTGACAGTTCAAGTTCAAAACTCATGGAAAAGTAAAAAATTCAAACTATTCAAACTCCTCATATATATATATTATAGAATTGTTTCCATTATATCTCTCAGAGTAAGTTTGAGATTATAAATCAAAAGAATGGGAAACTTTTTTACATTACACCATTTCCGGAATAGTAGACCCTGAGTTGCATTTTTAGTTATACCACCTATGGCCATGTTAGTTTTTGTTCTGCCTTGCTTACATAATGATAATAAGTGTTTCATACAAGTTTAAATTATAAAATGACACTTTTTACTTTCCCTCTTTTAACCTTATTCACTCTACTTCTTTTTTGTGGTTTTATAATCGTCACTTATCCATTAGTAAATTCTGATTTTATCACCGGGGTCACAAAGCTGTTCAGCGGTTATTTGAGTGTTGATGGAGTGCTTTCATATTTTCCATGTAGATTGTCACATAAGGTATTTGTGAGTCGCTCATGGCTCAGGGATTTGTCACGACGCGACGCGGCCCGGCCGGTGGCGAGCCTTCGGACTCGAATCGAGTCAAGTCGCGGTCGTCCATTATGCTTTTAAGATAAGTGAGCGACCGCAATCACTCGTGCTCACCAAAATGGACGCCTTTGTTAAGTAATTAGGTAGCTTGCCACACCCATGACGCAATGTCACAAGACGCAAACGGAAATAGCTACATATTGCACATATTGCGAAAAAAATATATAGATTTTAAAAAATACGAAGCTATGTAAGTGGTATTGAAGAAACATGCCGATATAAAAAAATCTTATCAGTTATTATAGTGGTTTCGGTGAAGTCATCGCGACCGATATATCAAGCGCAATGGATAATTTGCAACGAAAATAGAATTTTGTTATCTATTGTAAGAGAAAATGTGAGTGAAAATATACGACGATTCTAGAAAAACCTCGATAACCAGTAAAAAGCAAATTTTTATCATAATGCCAGTTATAATTTGTAAGAAAATTAATCAAAATTAATTCCATTTTTTTTCCGCTTCGCCGTTACTCTTAATAAATAGAGTGTCTGTTAAGTTAGAGTTTTTTTTCCGTTTCCCGGAAATCAAAAAGAAAATGACTCTTAATCAATAATTATTAATAAATACCGTGTTAAGGATTGTAAGAGGCAAACAAATGTAATATTTGGTAATATAATATGGTGAATTGTGTTAAATTTGAGTTATTGTCATATTTGTACGTTAGATGGTTAGATACTAACTAGCACTTCTATTCTATTTAAATGAATTACAATTTCAAACGAGAATTATTTAGAACATAACTCCGTTATTATTTATTTTCAATTATTTACAGCAGAAACACACGGAAGCTTACAATATTTGTAAATTTTAGGATCCAGAAGAAAACCACAGTATATATAAAACATCTCAAGAAATATTCGCACAATAATTTACGACTTTTTCGTGCGAAAACGATTCTCTATAATTGTAAATTGAGTAACCTTGGATAATTCGAAGTTGGTTTTAAATTAAACTACTCATCAATATCACAATGGTGAATGTAGCTAAAAATTATTGCGGATTTCCTCCCAAAGTGTCTCTAATAACAGTCCATTCAAATTTGCCGAATACTGCTGATAGCTTTAACGCATTCACTTACCGCAATTATTTCCAATACAGCCTAACAGTGATGCCTCAACAATAAAGATGATTTCTTTTTCCATAGAAGATGAAACATTATTTTGGCGCAATTTAGGAAATGAATAAGTGTCTTATGTTAATACTGTATTCATTTCCCATAAAGAATTATGTAATATAAAGGTTGCTCGCCACTGCTTACTTTATTTCCAATAATACTGCTTAACCAAACCCTTTTTGATTGATTGCATGTCATTAGTTAATATTTTGTAATGCTTACGTCTTTAGTAGTATAATTATTTGTTTGCTTTATTTTGATTTTATAACCCCCTTGCTTCTCGTAATAAGGAAAAATCTCAAGCTCCATTTTGTAATTTCACTATTTTAAAATATTAGAATAAATCTTGCTTCATTACTTAAACTTTGCTATATTAAGTCTGAAGATGCCCCTGAAAGAGGCGAAACACGTGTCACAATTAGTAACACAATACATGGAATAATCAAAGTTATTTTAAATTTTATATTAAAATGAACTTCCACAAAGTTACCACCAAATCCATCGAAAGTATTAAACATTATGTAGCTCATTCCGAATTAATAATAACATAACAGAAAACGATCTTTATTTTTTTTTATATATTGACGTAATCAATGTGTATTTATTAGAACTAAACAACTTTGTGGAATTCAAAATTTTTCGAATAATAGGGTTTATATGTAGTTAAAATATTACTATTTCTTTTTAGATGCGTTACTTATCTTGGGAATTATTATTTATCACTTTGTATTAATTAAACAATTTCCGTTCATGTATATAATTTATCGTAAGTTTTGTAATTAACTGTTAAATATTATTTTGTATTTTTATTTATGTATATTTCAACTTTATACCCAGGCCAATTTCTTTGTACAAAAGTTTTTTGTGTTATGTATGCCCTGACAAATTATGATGAGATCTCTCAGAAGACCTTTAATAAAATATCACTTCAAAGTGACTATAAAAAACGATTTTCTAAAAAATAATATTACATACTTATTGACGTTACCTGCAAATTCAATATCCTCTTCTACGCCTAATTTTAAATCAGTTACAAGTTAAAGGTAGCAACCCTGCTAATGTTATATTCAACTTGATGGAACATACCAAAGACAGTACAAAATGTACGTACAACTTACGAGGAATTGGTGAAGAAAACGAAACTCTATCATTTATTTATTGTTAAGGCCGACGCCGACGCCAGCACCTCACTTTTCCTTTCTTGTTTTATTTTAACAACTCGCCCCAGGCGATTGAGGTTCCCAACAGAGAACAATTCACAGATGAAAACTAAAAACTCAAAACGTCTGGTCGATATTACAGTGTAGTATAAAAATATTTGCATGAGGAACTTGTGTTTATTGAATTCACGAATATCGACAATGATATTTGTCTATGTAAATAAGTGTTTATCATAAAATGCTGCGATATTTCAACATTTATTAAGAAACTTAAAGTTTAAACATCATAATACTAATAATCGTACAGAAAAAATGCGCGTGAATCTTGTTGTCTATAATTGCATTATTCTCGCATTTGCCTTGACTAATGTATATTTTTACAAGATTCGCGTGGTTTACCCGGTGATAAAACTTGGATTGATTGAGTAGGCATCTACTTGGTATAACTCCATTATAATACGGTAAGAAAAATAACAATGTATTTTAATTCTACACATATCAAATTTCCTACAGATTTCTGTAGAATTAAAATACATTGTTATTTTGATTACCGTATTATAAAAATTGGGCTCCAGAATGCGTCAGCGTCAGCGTCAGCGTCAGCGTCAGCTAACTCAAAGAACAACGTAGACTAGTAAAAACATTTGTTTTAGTTGCTACTAGTTACTGCTAGTTACTGCTAGTTACTGCTACTAGCATCATTGAACATTTGTCAGACCACTTCCGGGCGAAGTTTCAGTTCTGTATTGCTAAATTTGTTTCTGCAGAAGTCAGAAGTATATTTCGACTCTATTTAGCCTACTTATCTTTACTGTCATAAAACCACAATATGACTACACTAAAAGATTTATTTGTTTGATATCTGATTGAATCGACACAATAATGTATTTAAAATGCATAAATAAATAACATTAAAATTACAAAAAACATTTTTCGCCCCAAAATATAATGTGATGAAAATTTGATCAACGATGCTTCAGCTGGATACCGATATTTGGAATGTTCAGCGAAACGATCCGAATATGGCGACAAGTTTGTGACAATGTGACTGTCACAATATCCATCTGTCAAAACTCTTCAATAATAAATTGATATGTTGTCAAAGTGGCGACACAGTCATGTTCCAGTGTCATCTCGTCGCCTCACCGATATTTTACGTAATTACGCGTAGTAATAATTAATCATGCGGTGAACAATGTACGTCGAGTCGAGAACAAAGCGAGCAGACTCCATTTCGAAATGACATGACGCGCAGCAACTTTTCGCAACACTTAATAAGGGTTCATTATGATTCACGAGAGCCGCGCCGCGGTCATCTGAGAGCCGATAAATAAATATCATTCCCTCCCATTATATTGTTGTGATCTCGTTCGGAGGTGAGACATACATAGGTGTATTGCATTATCGAGATTGCGGATTCTTTAATTTACGACCGGGCTATCTTTGCTTTTCGATTATTTCCACTCGGATTGATATCGGATGAAATAAATAAGTCGACTTTTTGCGCTCTCCGTTCCACGTACTGTAACCCATGGGTTACTCACCTTTTTGTACATTAGAGCACATTTTCAAATATCGGTCGGGCGGCGGGCACCACCAAGCAAATCTTGCGTTGAAAAAATATGTGAAAAATTGGTAATAAATAATTCACAATTTTTTTTTTAAAATTTTTGTTTATATTCTATTATATAAAATAAATATAAGTCAGTGTGATCTTTGGCATTGCATTATATTGACCATTGCCTCATAATTAGAGGAGTATGATGACGTTCCTGTTAACAAGCAATCATAAAGATGTTCATCGGTGAGTCGAGATCTAAATTTTCATTTTATTAAATTCATTGTTGAAAATAATGATTCACAAAGGTATTTGGAACCAAAAAATGATTAAATCTTATATGCCGCTTTTTTAAAAAATGGGAACTTTTTCCGTCCACTGTATTCCAGAAGTCCTCATCTGATAGTAAGGATTTTAACATAATATCACTCTGAAGGTCCAAAATCTCTAACTCCAGTTCTTCTGCCTTTACTTGAACAAGCTCTGCAACAAATGCAGCTATTTCCATTATATTCATTTGGCAAGTAAAATGATTCTAGAGTTCTACTACTGGGTTACTCTAGCAGTGATCTATGTATATCGATTTATGGAGACAAATGAGTTCGAATTACGTAATTATTTAATTATTTTTGAAAATATTTTATTCAATTATTTTAGAAACTTTTCAAATATAGTAAAATATATGAAAATTGAAATGAAAAATTATTGTCGCGGTCGAATGGGAGTGGGCGCACACAAATCGGCCCGCGGGCGGCATGACGCCCGCGGGCACGGGGTTCGTAATCCCCGCTGTAACCGATCATAGCGATGTCACACCTTTTCCGGAGAACACAGCATACTGCAACACCATTTGATAAAAACAGCAAAAAACGAATGAATTTAATACTTATTATTTATATTATGTAAACATAGTAAACTATTTTGTTTCACTATGTCTGCTCCCAACTTCCAGCATATGGACTTCTCACGGAGTTTATCTCAACACATGTTTTTCTACACGAACTGCTTGTTACTCAGTTGCTCAACAGGAATCGTGGTTAGCTAATCGCTGTCACTTTACGTCGCTCATTGGGATCGGAAAGGTGGAGGGAAGGTATTATTAACAATACAAACACCTATTGCCTCTGAGCAGAATCGATTTATCGACTGAAAAAATCTGCTCGTACCGGGAATCGAACCCGGGCGGTCCGACACGATAGCCAACGACGTTGACCACTGCAAACTATTACATGAATCTAAATACATATATGAATTATGCAAAAATTTCAATTTTGCATATCTCTCTAGAGATAAAGCAAATAATACCCCATTGTTTTTAAAAAGAAATACGACAATTTACTATGGTAAACAATCAAATTAATTTGGACCTACGACATCTTGTGTGTAATTGAAAAGAGGTTTCTGTGGTGCTTGTAGCCTCATGAATGCGAATGGATATGGTACCACTTGGCTTCTCAGAGGCGTTGGATCAATGATAAATAGATACAAATTAAATATTCAATCCCTCGAAAACATTTTGAATTAATTGATATTTACTTGGTAAAACCCAAATTTAGCACAATATCAAAGATTTTTTATCTGAATATACATAGCTCAAATATCTTATACAGTTCTTGCTGATGTTTTAACTTTATTTAAATAGATGTCAACCATACAAACGACAAGCTTAACCGATGTCACAAGATACAAAAAATAATTTGGTTATTTGAAAGTATTCGCTGGTTCACCACTTCTGGATTACATAAGTTTTATTAATTATATTTAACATTTCGCAAAAGACAAAATGACTTATTGTGCGTTAAGACTTATATGTAGCATACATATATGAAAAATAACATCAAGAGCCTAACTTCATTTTGAAATATTCAATAAAATACCGGACGTATGTAAATATAGATCTCTTTTTTGACTATAAATATTTTTATAATTATCTTTAATTGATTTTTTCTTTTTCGTGTTTTTTTCTTAATTTTTTTATTAAAACCTTTGTAAATTGTGAATAGTAAAATATTTACAGTAAATATAACTTAATTTAAATAAAAATACATTAAGAGAAATTAATATTGTTTACTCCAGTCAAATATCGAGTAATAATATTTTATTACATACATATTGCACATTGTAAAGCAGGGCTTAGTTGAAAATCGTTTAAAAGAAGTTCTGGAATGGTGAGTGTTAGGTTTTTCAGACAGTAAAGTTAAATGCATATTCACGCAGTCAACCTTTTAACCTGCACAGTGCTCGGGGCATTCAGTTGCTCTGTTCCGAAGCCTCTTCTGTAATAGTACCTTACTACATAGAAGAAATGTACATTTATTCTCTTATATTACTTCTATTCACTCGCAGAAATATGGCAGAGTGCTGCAAAGTCACCGAGTGAAACAGGTCACAGGTTGAAATACCAAATCACTACTCAATTGGCAAGAGATGACGTTTAAGCTCCTAGTATGATATTGTGAACTTCTTTAAATAATTATATCATGTCAGTAAAAGTAACGCTTTGGATTTTTTTATATAAAATTAGTTCTATTGTTACTGATGAGTCAGGTTTCCTCAAATGGGTATCTGTAAAAATTTTCACAATTTATAGAAAAACTTTTGCCCATTTTAGGTTTAAAATGTTACAGATGCTCTTGTGAGGTGAGTAAGATATTAATAAAGGTTTTGTTTAAAAATGTAAAATTTTTAAACATATTTAAAACAATACCGACATTGTTATTGTTTTTTACTATTGACATTGGTTGTTAAGATAGAAGGTATGTGTACATATAGGAATAATGATTTTAGTTTGGGGCTTATCAGTACAATCCTCACTTATTCTACATTGCTCTAATTTGTGTGCTCGTAAGTGTTTAATAAAATTCTCCGTTTTTTTCTTTAGTTTATGATCAGGCAGGATTAATCATGCTCTAAATACAAGATAAAGTTGTTCAAAGGTTAATTCGATAATTTCTTGTTGTTTGATACTTAACACGAATCGCTAAGCTTTGGTTCACGATTCAAAAACCTTTTTACTGCACACTGTGCTAAAATTGGTTGTTGCGGTTTTGGGCAGGGTTGGCCAATCGAAATTTTTGTTTCAATGATTATTCAAATCGAGGTTTTTGTATTTTTAATTAAATAAAAATGTTATTGAGTTTATCTCACGTGATTATAAAATAACTGCCGCTTTGGGAATCTTCATAACCAAATAAAAATCGCTTACGAAGATAATTTTGCTCTTTTACTTATAACACATCCACGCTGACCCTAAATAGTGCCAAACGGCGTGACCGGCTATTGTTGTATATACTTAAACTTTTACTACAGTCAGTCACCGATGGCGAAGTCAAAGTGGTAGTTAGTTGGTGCTTCGACATCATCAACTCCATTGGGATGTCAGAACCGTCACGAAGCGCAAACTCGTCCGACCACTTTGTCACTTTTAAAAAGCTTCAAATTGAGATTACCGACCACTGTAAACATGTCACAATTGAAAACAACACTAATAATTATTATTCGGTTAAATTGCTACACTCTACATTAGTCTGTCAAGATAGCTTATGTTTTTCTCACAAGGCTTTCATCAATGATATAACTTAATTATTTAGTACGCTGTGGCGTTACAAGTATTTATTTGTGAACTTTGTGGTCGAATGGTAACACTCAAAAGCTGACGTTCCGCTTGAATTCAATGCCTATAGAGTCAAGAGGCACTCTCTAGCATGTATGATTCAAAAGATTGATGGACTTGTGATATTTTCTTCCATTCTAACCTACAATTTGTGATCCTGAATACAGAACGTCATTTTATAAGCTTATCATCATATTCTTTCTTTTTAAGAAAGTGAGTATGAGCCACAGAATGATATCTCTGTAAACATCAGCTTATGAAATCCTAATGAGGAGTTAACATGACACAAAAATGCTTAAAATAGTAAAGTGCTTTACCATAATATATTTATATATAAAAAAAACTGGTTATATTTTGTGCTAAGAATTTTCAACATTCATATACACAACGAATCTCCGCTTAACTGTATTAAAGTGATTCCTTTAATTTAGTGTCTCCACTTCACTTTTGCATGCTTTCTACTTATTTCTTCTGGCACGATTCCTAGTCTTTTATAAGATCTCGGTCTTATGAAAACAGTGCTACTAAAGAATGACGTTTATCATGGCTGGGAGACAAAAAGTGCGTTTTTTAGATATCCAGTTCCTGCATTATCAATGTATTTCACTAACGAAACCATCAGAATTTGCCGAAGACATTACTAACAGAATCACCGATGATCATTACTTGTAGAGGCTTCAGCAGCGTCAATGAATATGGAAAATACTATACCAATGATAATATCATACATATCAGAATGGATAAAATATAGGTATATTATTCATGAATTATTCCTCAAATATTAATAAGAAGTATATGAGAAAAAATTGAGACTAAAATCATCAATGCCAAGTATTTTTTATTTTAATTTAATTTATTAAAAATACATTTAATACAACATTTTATTATTTGACCGAATTTAATTAAATTTCTACAGCGTACATAAACACTTACTGAGACCGGCTCTAAAGTAACATTCAATGGCTTAAAAATGAGTCAATTGTATGTATAATATCAATAGTGGTCCATGTAACAAAATTACTATTACTTAGTTTTTAATATAAGCTGAAACTTAAACAATAGAATTAACTTAAGTAGCTTGGTACCAATTCGTACACTATTTTTCATGTAAATATATCTTTTAAATATGATATCAATTCACTGAAATTGGGAAACACGAGTAGCTAAAAGAAATGTTTCATCCAAAAACCAAATGCGCCATTACAAGAGAACGTAAGCGAATCTTCGGATAGACACGATTCGTAATAAAGATGTCCAAAAATGGATCAGCGACTACGTAAAAGTAAAGATCTTTATCTAAAATAGAAAGCTGAAATATAATATATTTGAGATGTCATGCGAAGGAATAAATTTAAAATGTTTTAAAAAAGCACACAATGAAATTTGTATATTTTATGAGAAGCAAATCGATGACCACCTTCAAAAATCTACCTTTTGATCATTGAAGATAATAATAACATGGGAATATCTAAGATAAAACCCTAGATTTATTTTAGATATTCCCATGTTATTATCTGGTAATTAGTATTTTCAAAAATCCCTATAATTATAACTAACCCACTTAAATCATTGAAACTTGTTTACATTAAGTTTTCGCTAATTTACATTTTAATAGCAATTTAACTTGGTGATCCACTTCTATTTTTGTATATAAATGATACAAACTGTATACTACGCGTCAGTTCAAGTAAATCCATGCACTTGAAATGCCTAATGATGCCGAAAGGCGAAACCCAGGTCGTCAGCGACGAAACTCATGGAAAAGTATAAAATTCAAACAATTCAAATTTGATATTGAAATTCCATCAAGCACCCTCAGTCGAAATCCTTAATTCTAAAGGAGAAAGCTGAAATATAATATATTTGAGATGCGAAGGAATAATTTTAAAATAGCACACAATGAAATTTTTAATTTTATTGATTGAGTTGGCATTTACTTGGTAGAACTCCATTATAATACGGTGGGTAAAATAACAATGTATTTTCTTCGTCAGAACTATGAAGGGCGTAGGCCGAAATAGCTATCAACAAATTTATAAAACAATATCTGTTGAATTAAAATACATTGCTATTTTTTTCACCGTATTAAATTTTTTATGTTTTATGAGAAGCAAATCGAGGAACACATTCAAAAATCGATCGTTTGATCGATGAATCTTATTCATTTCTTTGTAATAACTTGATTAATATTGAAATCCGAATTCTATCCGCATTGCAAAAACTTTGATTAAGAATTGAAGTGAGTCGTGAGAAGTGAGAAGTGCAACTCGAGGAATCGCTTTGAGACGTGAGTTCGTCACTCAGGTGTACGATTCAATTACTGGGTTTCGCTTACCTCAGGTGAGCCGAGGAGTGACTGCACCGGCCAACCCCGCACGACCCGCGCCGACTCATTATGCGAATTTATACAGTAATCGATCATGCCGGCTATTACTTACCTTAAGTTAGATTCTAGAGAAGACCACTCACCGTATCGTTAAAGTCTAGAGATTTATTGTGGTCAGAGTTCTGCATCTATAATACACTCAGTAGGATAAAGGTTTATTGCAGTCTCACTTCAACAGTGACAGTGACTGAATACTTTTGCTACTCAAAGTGGAATTAAAATGAATATTTACTCACTCAATAGTAGAGATTCCAACTATTCGTCGAAATCAACTATTCTAAGCTATCCGGATATCCGGATAGTTTTGACATGGCTAAAATTTTGTACAATAGCATTAAAATTATGATTTAAAAAACATACTTTAATAAACAAGAAATTTCCAGTTGCTTTTGCAAGCTGACAGTGGTCTCGATTTCTAAGATTTTAATAAATAATTGTATAACTCGCACACAATTAGATATGTTGCACGATCAATGTTTATTGCTCACTTACATATATACATTTGATAATAATTTAAGACTAAATCTTTTCCCACTTTTGTATAATCTTAGATAGAGACAAAACATATAAATACACATTTCAATACCGTTCCATTGTATTACAATATTTAAAATTTGCAGCTGCATAATAAATGAAATTACGGCAATAAAAGTTTTTTTTAGACCCGACTCCTAGCCGGTTCGTTAAAATAAAGTATTAAGATAAGATATTGATAGCACCCGAGTTGGGTGAAGTCAAAAAAAACCACTTCCTGGGATATTCATAATTATTCTTTAAATGTGGAGAAATTGTGATGTGATCTTTCCTCGAATACGAATACTATCCGGATACTTTCCCAAATATCCGAATATCGAATAGCTTAAAAAGAGCCGAATATATCCGGACATCGTATATTCGAATATCCAAGTTGGAATCCCTACTTAATAGCCGTGTTAGCCGAAGTAAACTTCATTTAAAAATTCTTATTTCGACAATTAATTAACCATACATATTGGAAAATTGGTGGTGGCAGTAAGATTTTAATTAGTATTATTAATTGATTAACGATTCAAAATAATGTATGGCGTTTTAATTCAGTTAATTTTATTGGCTTTAATGAAGACATATAATAGGATGATATTTAAAGATGATTTAGGGAATAGCTATCGCTTGATGAAATGAAAATGTGAGCTTACTTATTTGACACTTTTTTACCTTTAGGTAGCTAAAAGTAGACACTGATACTTTTCTGTCGTCGGTTATTCATGTGAAAAACCGTTGGTTATAATATTTCTATATTTTTAGTTGGAATAATGAACTATAGTAGATAAAATTACCCACTACTACGAAGAGATGAGAATTGAGCACATGATGCAACATGGTCGGCGTATTAACCCTCTTAAGCGGTAAAAGGTCAACTAAGCTATCAGAAAGTCCAGAGCTCAAGCATTGTGGGAGATATAATATTTCAAATGTAGATTTTTCATATTACATATGAGATATTAGTTGTGGGGTGGGCTGTTATGATATGTTTTCTCTTACAGTCCTCAATTAACTAAAAATCTGGCGCATTATTTTCTAAGGTTCGTATTGAAAAACATTTTTCAACATGATAAATTTGGAGGTCTCACTGAGAACTTGTGTTTCGCAAAAGCCTGCGATCATGATTATATCTTAAACTATTACAGTTGAGCTTTTTATAAAAATTTTCTCCGAGTGATTCAAAAATATCTAGTGTAAAGGTAATTTTACGAATAAGGGGCCGTTTTTGTTCCAATTTTTTAAAATATTTAATGAAATCGTTCTTTGTACTGCATTATGTCAAATAAATATTTTATGCTGTGTAATGAATAATGCATATTTAAAAATGATATGAAACTAATTATCTTTAATTTCACTTTTAAGATGTTCACTGACAATACTTGGTGGAATGGCATTATAATAAAAATAATAAAAAAAAGTACTTAATCCATATATAATTTATTGGATCAGGACCGATTTCGCTCATAGCGAGCATTGTCAACTGAGCTCAGAATCAGTTTACTGGTCTATCAGTATCTGAGTATCAGTTGACAATGCTCACAATTAGCAAAACCGTTCCTGATCCAATGTGGACTTAATGTGGAATAAGTACTAAAAATGTTTTATTATTTTTATTATCTTGAATATCTTGTAATATTTTAGTTAAATTAATAAACTTAGAAGAAAAGAGTTCGTTTGTTTATGATCTTATTGATAATAAAAAATGTAGCCGTTAGATCAGATCTATTCTTCGCATAATAGTAGTTAAACATTGGTCAGCAAAAGTTGTACAAAACGTCTTGTAGAAATGCTTCTACCTTATCAAATCTCAAATCGTAAATTGTTAGTTAGATACAGACGAGTCAATAGATTACTCAACGACACATGCAGTATTACAGAGACGTATGATTTTGTACAGATAAGTGAGTATTGTAAACGTAGTAATAGCGGATACGCATTTTGCGAGACAACATATCGCAGCGAGGCTGGTGAGTGCAGGACAACTTGCTGAACACTGCCTGCACCGTGGCTTGTCGTCGGCCGTAAAGCCAAGAGCGAAGCCGTCGGCGCAACACACGCGCAGACGAAGAGCCTCTTAGCAAGGATACACGTCGTATCTAACTACTACGCTAATACGTGATTGTTACCAACGTATAGAATCGGTTCAAGACAAAGGGATACTTTATACTAAAAAACTTTAACTTATAGAATTTTTACTTTTTATCATTAGATTTTATGAACCACTAGTAACAACGGGATACATTTATTTTCCTTAGCTTGGGAAATATAAACTATCAAGCATCTAAATTGTGTATAACTGTGTTTATTTGTTTATCTTAAGATTAAGCTTAGAGAAAGCGAATAGGTTTATACTCGTTTTTTTTCATACACAGATCTTTCTATCTAAATATTCAAAAGTATCCAAATCGGGAAAAGATATCTATTATTCAGTCATCCGTCTAATGCAGCGGTTCTTAACCCTGTGCCCGCGGGCACATTTGCGCCCACGGAGCTAAGTTTTTATTCAAATATAACTGTATGGTGTTTTTAACATTAAGATATATTAAAACATAGTTAATGAATGCAAAACATATGTGAAGCTTCCCAGGAACAAATTATAAAAGTTACTAAATATGTACGAAGTACTATTTGATTTGTTTTTTTTTTAAATCCAGCCTGCGCCCGTCACTGTTCTCCTCAATCTCAAATGCGCCTGGAGTTGCAATAAGGTAAAGAACCCCTGGTCTAATGGAGCTATACGCTTGTCTGAAAAGACTGAACTTTTATTGAAATTATAATGAAATTGTACAGGTTCAAAAGTTCAAAAATAATCTTTTTTAAAATGTGACACTTCACACAGTGTGTCTAGCCCTTTGTTGTAGTACGGCGATAACTTTCATTATATTTTATTCTATGAATTTCACTTCAATTATAATCGCACCTAAAAAATATATTGGAATTTCGCGGTAATAAGTCGATGCGGAGAGTGGGTATCATTTTGCGGTGTGAGATAGTCTTGCTTATTCTACGTTCGTCGATGGACAGACATTGCCCCTTCATATAAATAAATCTGTATAATACACAAATGCCGACGGAATCTAAAATTCACTATTGTTAGTGTTATATCCGGGCTTATCCAAAACAATTTTATCTCGTCAAGGAACTTGGACACCACTGGTCCGTCACAAATACATATATATATATATATAAATATTTTATTCATTCGCTATCTGAAGATCAAAATGAATCAGCTAATTAATATCAAACACTATAATTTTTTGAGTTTAAAATGGCTTATCACTTACTTATGCTGTTATCGTAATGGAATATATAAGGATTTGTCTGCGTTATTTATAACTACTTCTTATAATATAAGCATGAATATTTTCGCAAAATAAAACTTCGTCGACGTCACCGATTAATTGGAGTGAATAAAAGTCACATCTCTGCGCTTCTCACTCGCGCTTACTTATTACACCTCATTTTTTAATTTTAAAGCCTTCACATATTTCCACGAGCATCGAAACAAGTTGACACAAGTAAGAAATCTGGAAATAATATGAAAAAACAAATGAAGTTGGTATTATCCCTACCTCATTATAATGACCAGTTGAAAGTTCCATTTCCAATTTATAATTTTTTTAAATAAATCCCATAGTAGTTTTATGATAGATCCATTCAAAATAGTATGGTTAATGATATGGACCGTCAATCAACAACTTCTCTCATTAGTTGCCAATGCTCGAGATGAGCGAAACCGTTCCTGATCTTTATCATATAACATGTGGAAGAAGTTCTTAAAAATGTGTTTTATTTAGTAAAAAAATGAATTTTCACCAAGAACTGACATTTGACACCTTAAAGTGTTTATTTTATATTTAAATATGTATTTATAGTATACATATCCATAAGAACATAAGGTGTGGCGCGATAGAAACTTGAATAATCCGCAATATGTTTTTTTCATCCAAAATAAGATATTATGATGACATTGCAGTTTCCAAATGAAATATAACGGTAAAATAAATGTATATATAATATTATGGATAAACGATCAATAATTTATTGATAGAGTTGTCAAATAAATCCACGCGATCTCTGCTAAGTGTTTTTGATGGCCTAAATTTAGATGCAGAAAAAACATTTTTCGACGGTATTTTGTTGCGGATTTATAAATCATTGTCATTTTACAAGACGATCAACTTTCCAATTTTTTCTTGAAATTTTAAGTTGCGATGTTATATTAGAAAATTTCAATAATTTTAATATAAAATGAATTCAAATAATAATGTATGTTTTCGTAAAGCTGTTTATTTCCTTTCACACCTATTTTGTCATCTGCCAAAAAAACATAAATAAATTGGGTTTATTTTCTCTCTAACATTAACATGTTAGCTTACACTTTACAATACCATAGCATAATATTAATGTTCTAACAAGATTAATATTCACCAAATTTTGATTCCCAGATTGATATATGTTTTGAATTACGCTATTTTTGTTTAATGCGTTGTGTTATTTGGTTTCATAAAAGCCATATTTGTATGGCGTAAAAGTGTCGTTAAATGTGATCATATTTTAATACTTTCGATGGTTTTGGCGGTAACTTAAATAAAAATAAGTTGATTTTCATATAAAATTTTAAATAACTTCCATTTTGTAATTTCATAATTTAAAATGTTAGAATCAATCTTGCTTCATTACTTAAGCAAACTTTGCGATGGTTAGTTTGAAGATGCCTCTGAAAGAGGCGAAACATGTGTCACAGTTAGGAAAACAATACGTGGAATAATCAAAGTTATTTTAATATAAAATTTAAAATAACTTTGATTATTCCACGTATTAGTTACTAACTGTGACACGTCTTTCGCCTCTTTCCTAAATAGGAAAAATCCCAATCTGATTGATTGCAGCTCATAAGTATCATTATCTGATTGCATTGTTTCGATTCTATCACCCCTTCCTTGTTTCCTTTAGAAGGAAAAAAACCCGAAATCTATTTTGTAATTTCATAATTTAAAATGTTAGAATCAATCTTTCTTCATTACTTAAGCAAACTTTGCGATAGTACGTCTGAAGATGACTCTGAAAGAGGTGAAACACGTGTCACAGTTAGTAGCACAATACGTGGAATAATAAAGTTATTTTAAATTTTTTATTAGTGATCATATTTTTTTCAATTAATAAGCATGATGCAATTGACCCATTATACATACAGTAGCATAAACATATTTTTTGAGAAATATTTATTTCATATACAGAGGTTAATTTCTGTATTTTAATGATTTTTACTGAAAAAATACCTATACAAAGAAAATAAAGAAAAATAATAATGGTTGAATGGAAAAAAGGTTGTGCGAGTTATAAACTAATTTGGTTGATGTTAACTTCTGTCAGTGTTCAATTCAAAGAATAATAAATATATCGGTTTTAAGATTTACAAGAATTTTATAAATATTATATTGACAATATTATAAAACAAACAAAAAAATCTCTCTTTCAATCAATAACATTAATTACGTAGTAAAGATATGATAGCATCAATTCGAGTTATTATTTAAGTAATATCTATGCATAACAAAACCATCGTGATAGATATTTAAAATTATCCTTGATAAATTAAGAAAAAATAAAGTTGTAATATTTGTTGATGAGGTGTCACATTGAATTCAAGTGGTCGAGTGAAGAGTGTTCAGTCTCACGCCGCAGACTTCAGCTTCATTCGAATGATGGAAATATAATTCACCAAAGTGGAACACCCAACCATAAAAGGTATCAAAAAACTGTCATTCAGATGGCACGTCAAAAAAGTATGCGGATACCTGGTCATCTTTTTCCATGTAGGCAATACTGCCCTGTTGAACACAGTTATTGCGTCTGAGAATTTGAGGTGTTTTGAGTTTTTGACAATTCAATTTTACGCTGGGTGTATAAAGAAAATATAAGTATCATACATTGTAATGTAAAAATTACTCCCTATTAAATTAAAAGTCATTGAATTCTATTGTATGAAAGTAAAAGTAGCCATGTAAATACTTACTTTTAAGGTGTTCACTGTCAATACTTGGTGGAATGGCGTTATAATAAAAATAGTAAAACATTTTTACTACTTTTTCCACATAAAATTTATTGGATCAGACCGGTTTCGCTTATAGCGAGCATTGTCAACTGATAAGAAATACAATGAAATAGTGATACTTATACAAAGTTTAAGTAATAATTACAAGGTATGAAAAACAATTGGTGTTATAACTAAGCAAATAAATTGAAGCAAAATGTAAGAAAATAGATTGTAATTAAAATGTTGAAGACCTCTAAGCAATGCAGGCTATTACATAAAAAAAGCAATTAAGTGTGAATAATCATTTATTTCTTTATTATTTTTATTGCCATGCACTTAATTCCTTAAAAACTTATTCAGGCGACTGAGTAGCGCCGAAAAAGTTACCAATTTTACCTTACCCTTATCAAGTAAATGCCAATTAAACCAATCCATAAAAAAAAATACTAAGTATGATTCGTAATTATTTTACACTATTGATGCGTAACCGTTAAGAAAAACTGCGGTGATTTCCAACAAAACAAGAAGCACAGTAGGTTTCTCAATTTCACATAATTATAACTTGGATACGTATGTTAATAGTAGTCGGGTTGGACACTTATCCAAGAGGAAGATATATTGAGATTTCGTTCGCAACAAACAAGAGACAGGGTTGGAAGACGCATTTCAGCTTACAGTGTGACTACTACTCGCCAATGTCGCAAGTCGCAACATTACAAGCCACTTCGGGCATATAAGGATACCAGAAGCTGTGGTTTGTAGAATTTATGTTTAAAATATCTACTTAACAATTCCTATAGATACCACTGAAAGTAACGATGGTAAAATAGCGACGGTGCTCAATTATAAAAACCGGTTATCTTCATATCGTATTCTAGAAATCTATTTCAAATTGTATATAGAAAACAATGCATGTTTTATTTGCTATCGCAATTTTTTGAAGACATTTTATTATTTAATTAAGGATTTCGACTGAGGGCACTTGATGGAATTTCAATATCAAATTTTAATTGTTTGAATTTTGTACTTTCTCATGAGTTTTGTCGCTAACGACCCGGGTTAAACCTTTCGGCACCTTCAGGTGTTACAAGTGAACGGATGTACTTGAACTGACGTGTAGTAAACAGTTTGTATCGTTTATATACAAAAATAAAAGTAGATCACTAAATTAAATTGCTATTAAAATGATAATTAGTGAAAATTGAATATACACAAGTTTCAATGATTTAAGTGGGTTTGTTATAATTATGGGGATTTTTGAAAATACAAATCACCAGATATTATTTTATTAGATAGTATTTTAGATATTCCTATGTTATTACATAGGAATATCTAAAATACTAAATTTACTAAATACTAAATGTACATGTTACATCAATAAGCAAGAGATGTCGGGGAAATGAGGCTTGCCCTCGGTCCCCCACACTCGATGAATAGACAAATGATCATCATCCATATACTCCCAGTAAAGGCCGTGAATCTTGAACGGGTGATGGCAGGTACAATGTCGAGTACCATGGATAGAAATAAAATTGCTAGGTTGTTTTTGAACAGATATTTGATTGTTACATATTGATCAGGAAGTTATTGGTACACGTGCAGTGTTATAAATTGTTTTGGACTATCCTGTTTCGATTAAAATAAAGACACAATCATATTATTTATCAATAATTGAGTTTACTTTTACTTCATCTTATTTTAGTCCAAATAATTATTTTTTACGATAAAATTAATCCTTTTAGAATAAACAGTATATGGCTTTATGCAGAGTAGAGAGAATGAATTAAATATTACCAAATTTTTAATATCGTAATATATTTTTCCAATCAAAATAAAGCCATTCTGAGATGATCTCATTGATGAGCTGAATGTCATTTAAGTGCCAAGCCCTTAAAAAAAATTCCAAGTCACGAAAATAATTGCATTTATTTTTATTTAGCATTGTGATAAATAAATGACAGGTCTTCAATTGCGATACAATTATTACAGTTATCAAAGTGGTCACTTAAATTAATTCCATATTGCATTATTAAAATCCTCTGATATGTGTAAAATATTGTTTCATTGAAAAAAAATCTTTTTCCCGTTGAATCACTACATAATAAATTCAGCACCATCATAGTAATACCATCATATCCGCTAAGAATCTTATTCACAGTCCTTTTGTTAAATAAAAAAAACTGGTTCAATCTCTCGCACCAATTCTTTATGGATTTATTCGAGAAACTATGCTGCTGAAACTGTTTTAGTAATTATAACTCTTATAGAAAAATGACAAGACAAACAAATAATGAATAATGCTAATCAATTTAACGGTGTCGCTAAGTGAAGATTTTTTGGTATTTTTAAATGATTTGACCTTGTATTAAAAAAAACAAACAGGGAGCTCAAAAGCCGCCTCGTTGTCCAAATTGACATTTCTTTCAGTAAAACTTTTTTACACAAATGTTTTTTTGTAATTCTCAAAAAAAATGTAGATAACTTATGCGATGTATGTTTTTGTGTTTTTGTGTTTTCATAATTTCTATTTTATTTCAATAAAATTCAAAAGACGACAAAATAATAAGCGAAAGCTGCTCAAAACTGATCATCCAAAAAAAATTATAAAAAACGATCAAATATGAAAATAGAATCCAGTTTAAGAAAGCAACAAAATATATTGTAATTTTAAAAGTTCAGATTTGAAATCACCTATTTAATCATCGTCCCACAATATTGCCAAACAAATATTCATAGCGTGATTCCAAGAATAACAAAAAGAAGTATTATTAAATATTATTCTTAATACGACAGGTTGCTTGCCACTGCTCACATTATTTCCAATTAAAAGGTTAATCCAAATGTATCTGATTGATTGCATCTCAGTAGTTAATATTTTTTAATGCTAACGTCATTAGTAGTATAATAATTTGTTTTTTTTTTTTTGATTCTATAACCCTTCATTCCCGTAAAAAGGGAAAATCCCAAACTACATTTTGTAATTTCATCATTTTAAAATATAAGAATCAATCTTGCATCATTACTTTAGCAAACTTTGCGACTGTAAGTCCGAAGATGCCTCTGAAAGAAGCGAAACACGTGTCACAGCTAGTAGCACAATACGTGGAATAATCATAATAAATAATAAATAATTTTATATTAAAATGAACTTCCACAAAATTACCGCCGAATCCATCGAAAGTATGATTCCATTTTTTTTATTTTGAGTTCTTTTCAATTTGTTTAATATGATTGAGCTTATATTAAATTATTATCAATATTTCATTGGAACATATCCACTGAAATTTTCTAATAACAAAACAATGTAGTAGTGCAAATGTAGTGTCTTATAGAAAAAAATATTTGAGTATCGCTGACTGACGCAGCGGCGCGTCCCACAACGCAGAGCCTAGTGTAAAGATACTGGCTGCATCACATCTAGCACTCATCAATATTGCTGCGTTCACAATTATGCGAGGAGTGCTGCACACTGTTCAGCTGGTTCAAAACACTTCCAGAAGTACCAACATTAATATAATAATATGTACCTATTGCGATGCCGAAGAATTGCGACCAGAATATTCTCCCATATTTCTGTCGCTTAATGACTCTATAACATTTGGCCGACAGCTAATCGAACGCGTAGCTACTCGGCTATGTCAGCATGGAGTTATTCATTGATATGTATTATTAATATCATATTTTATAAATTGATATAATATTCAATGCAGGCGATTAATTAAAATTCAAAATATCAAAACGATGTATACTAATAGTGTGGATAGTGATAATAAGTAATACAGCTACCGTGCACTTTCGTTAATGTTTTACGTCTTAACCATAAGTTTGTATCCAATGAATGGATAAATTTTCGATGAATTTTAGTTATGCCATAACAATTTAATCACACCGTTACAGCAAATATTAAAAAAAACGTCTGAAGAAATATGACTAGTATTTTTGAGTGCTGTCTTCTTGCGATTTTGTTTAGCTATATTTTGAAATCCTTTATCTAGCTTTTTGGAAATAACTAATCCTATTTTAGACATTGAAATAATGATAACAACCATTCCTTTCGACCACATCGTAATATCTGCACCGTATTTGAATTGATGATTATGATGTGATCTCCATAAATCGACGAAATTAATATTTCTTTATGATCTTACATCAAATATGCCAATAACTTTTCACGACACACGTTATTCTAACCCGCAATGTCCGGGAGTTTTTTTTTTATTAAATTCACATATTTATCAAAAGCTTTGCTACAATGTCCGCAGTAAATTTTCCATCGATTATATCATGGTATTAAAAAAATACACTATAAGCGAATGTATTGACATCAGTCAAACCACAAATCTGATTCATAATTCGAGCAACAGCTAACAGTCTAATCAAAGCGTTTATTTACCCCTCGATTGTTTGTATCAGGTGCATTGTAGTTCCTCATAAGCAGTGGCGTACATTACAAAGAGCGAAAGGGAATCAACTTCGTTTATTTGCTTACATTTAAGCATGCCCGATCCGAATGTGAAACATATAATTTAAAGACTCCGAATGGACCAACTTGGCAAAAGTTAGAGAACTCTCTATATTTTTGCCGTCATATTTAACGAGTGTTTACTCAATTTGAATCCATGCTCGGACAGTGTCATAATTGATTTTTTAATAACAATCAGTCCTCGTTAAATATTTTTTTCTCTCCATGTCTGCTACCTATTCGGAGCATATGGCCGCCACACGGTGCCTCCAAGATTCTCTATCTACCGCCGACTTACTCGCATCTTCCTAGGCCATCCCGGCGTCCCGTAGCTCCCCTGAGTACATCCTATGGATGGTCATCAGAGGCGTTCCGCGGCGTCGGGATCCATCAGGTTGATAAAAGAGGCAGGCAATTATATTGGATAAATCCGAAAGTCACGAAACTCCTAAAACGATTCTTCATGATGAAGTCAGGAGTAGTGGCTGTGCACTAGAGACTCCAATTACACGACATCTCAACTACTCGTGTATCGAGTGGTAATTTTTTTAAAAAACTCCAGTAGTTTCAAATGTACCAAAATATGTATTATTAATTCGAATTTGTGTATATTAATAGATGACTAATAAAAAAAGAAGCTTATTTAATTTCATTAATACATTTATTTCAATTTATACAATATATATTTCAACAAAAATAGCGAAAAAACCAGGCCTGTGGAGTCGGAGTCCTGGAGTCGGGGCTTTTTGGCCGGAGTCGGTGTCGTCGCGGCGTTTTAGCCGGAGTCGTACGCGGAGTCCGAAATTTTAAAAAGTTTGAACTTTTTATTTTTACTATTGTCAAATTTTTCTATTGGTCGGATTGGTAGAGTTGATATTTAATTGAATACACATATGTAAGTAGGAAAATTTGGAAAAATGTGACGATACTAAACTTTTTTAAGTCGAAAGCGGAGTCGTGTTTTTGGTCAATGTTGGAGTTGGAGTCGTGGTTTTGGTAAATGCTGGAGTCGGAGTTGGAGTTGGAGTTGAATTTTTTTTACCGACTTTACAGCTATGGAAAAAACTCTCGACGATTATTACCAAAAGAATATTACTCGAGTGTTTTTCAAAATACTCGAGTAATTCGAGTATTGAGTATTCGATAGTCGAATTGGAACGACTGAGCACTAATAGGCCTGTATTAAACATCGATGGACGCTACTGATCGAAATATCTGTATTATTTATGCATTGTATAGGCGCGCATTATATTATGCACTAGTTACCAGTTTTGATAAGGAAACACAGCGAGTGCACAATGGTTGTGTGTAATCTGACTTACACAATACACATTTTGATTACTACATTTCAATTAATAATCGAAGGCAGTAACAGTCAGTGGATGAATTTATTGTTACAGCTTGTAATCTAATCTAATAATGCAATGACACGATACCATTCTGTTCTATGACTAAAATTATATGCAATAGTAACCTGTAACGGTAATTATTAGCATTAAATCAAAAGTGTCACGTCAGATTAAATTAACTTCATAACATCGCGGTCATAGCATTGCAACTTACAAAATACCTATGCCTATTTCGGTACATATAGGTATTTTGTGTCTTCTTTGTGTTACTTAACACTTAAACTGCTGTGTTAAGCATAGTAGTTATAGGGTAATACTTCAAATGTGGGGTTTAATCAAAAAAATTGCATTTGGAACATAATTCAAGATGGCTGCCGACAGTGTTCCCTATTAATTAATTACAGATGTATGGAATAATCAAATTATATATTTAATTAATTAGCTAATTTTAATTTTATTTTTGGTCAGGTTTGTGTTAGGCTAGTTTTTGTTTGTTAAGTTAGGTTAGGTTTGTTAAGGTTAGGTTAGGTTAGGTTTGGTTTGTTTAGGTTTTTTTTTAACACGTAGAAATATTACTTGTCCCAACACGTAGAAATATGCATACATAACGATTTTCCTCTTGCTGCTCTTGGTGCAGCGCACCCGCTACTGACATGGGGTATTAAGACATCCATATGGAGCATCTCAACACAAGTAAAATATTTTTTTTCGGTCGTTTTATCAGTTTATTTTTGAGAGGACTTATAGTTAGGTTTTCCCTCTGGCTATGCACTTTTTTTAGGTTGAGACTGTCAACATCATAACACATAAATAGATTGAAAAACCAATTAGTGGGATTGTCCGAAATTGGTTTTTTATGTGAACACCTGAACCGAAACGGAAGACGTTGATTACTCGGCTTCAGTGCTGAATTTTGCAGATTTTTTGATCATTATTACAATGTAAAATCGTGGTGATATCAATATAAAGTTAGCTGATTTATCTCAAATGTAAATAACTTAGTTTGGTTTACCTGCAGTAATTTTTTTTCAAGAAGTAGTGGAAAAGCGCAAAAAAGCTGTCATCCATGTTCTCTTTTACGTGCACAGATTTTCTGCTAAAATAATGATAACTATCATGAGAAATGTTTATCCGAATTCAGTTTCTGTTTCAAATGATTTAATGTTATAAATTAGCAAAATACAAATTACAATTTCTAATAAAAGCACAATTAAATAGAAACTGTGCATGTTCCATTAAAATAAAATACGCGATAAAAAAAAAATTATAATCAAAAATTTACAAATAGCCTCCTTTTCAAAATATTATAAGTTGCGCTTTTCACAGCACAACCAACATTGATTAAAAAATACTAAATAAAAAAATATTTGTTAATGAAATTTACGATCGTAAAACGTTATTGTTCGATGCTGGGCAATGGTTAATTACACGTAGGTACCTACCTATATTCCATTCATGATTAAACGTGCGTCATCAATCAGGTTTCTTACGCGATTTCAAATATTAATACATAAAGTGTAGGCTCCCAACCTTTTTTCGATTCACGATCCCCTACTGTATTCATGTAACCTACGACACTGTATTTATTATATTATATTTTTTATTGATTGATTGATTAATATGTAGAAAAGAGAGTTTTATAAGTTGTTGATATATAATTTTAAGCAAATGCCATCAGTCAATATTTTATTTTGATCACAAAAAAGTTTAAAAATAAAACCCATCACAACTTTTAGAGTGACCATTGTCATAGTGTATAAATTATTACCTAACGTGATGGAGATAGGTATTGAAACGTTTTATGGTATTTTAATAATAATTGCATAAGTAATATGTACTGCGAGTTTCATAAAATTTAAAAAATGAGGCTTGTTGCTATGCAAACTTTTTTAATAACCTTGGATGCTAAACCTGAAATCGAACGTAGCACATTTTTAGATTTTTTATTTTATTTTTGGCGGAATAAAACAAAAAAGATGCGTATTCCCAAATATATTTTATTACTAACTCAAAAGTAAAAATAGACTATTGTAAGACGTGATTGATTTTATGGAGGCGCCGATTAACGATTCATGTTTTGTGTTTTTTTTGTTTGGCTGACTCAATATCGATTTAATAAGATGTTCTGTTTCAACAATGGTCAATAAAATAATGTGTTGAAATTTTTAAATATTCAAAAAATATTTACATTACAATCATAATATCTTTAATTCCTTTATTAACATCCTTGGCACCGAATTAAATAAAAAATATTTACGCAAGAAATAACCATTGTAGGACTCAAGATGCAGGGTAAAATGTGTGTTGAATTCTTCAATACATTTTCATTCCACAAACATGTTCTTAGAAGTCAAATAGATTATGCCAGTCGCTTAGTGGTGACAATCAAGGACGTTGGTTAATAAGCTTCAAGATTTTCTACATTTGTGATGCTTGCAAAAAATGGTTAGAAGAGAGAGTAATATGATAATAACGAGTCCTTTTCTATCATCATCACTACTCTCGCCAAAACAGTTTGTACGCTCTAAGGATAGCAACCATACTCTTTTTAATGATGTTCTGTTCAGATAATTTAGTAGTCCATTGGGAGCGGATATATTTACAAAAAAAGTCATTTCAATATAAAAAAAGGTGAACATCCATTATATAACTTTGATTATTCCACGTATTGTCCTACTAACTGTGACACGTGTTTCATCTCTTTCAGAGGCATCTTCGGACTTACTATCGCAAAGTTTGCTTAAGTAATGAAGCAAGATTGATTCTAACTTTTTAAAATGATGAAATTACAAAATAGAGTATGGAATTTTCCCTTTAACGGGAAGCAAGGAGGGGGTTATAGAATCGAAACAAAGCATACAAATAATCAAAATACTAATGACGTTAAACATTACAAAATATGAAACTAATGAGCTGCAATCAATCAGATAAGTTAGTGATTACTCTATTAAGTGGAAATAGTGTAAGTAATGGCGAGCAACCTACTATTAAGAATATTATTTAATAATACTTCTTTTTTTTAAGAATTTTGTTTATTTTAAATTTTTCTTAAATTTTATTTGTGATAGTAAGTCCGAAGATGCGTCTGAAAGAGGCGAAACACGTGTCACAAATAGTAGCACAATACGTGGAATAATAAAAGTTATTTTAAATTTTATATAAAAATGAATTTCGACAAAGTTACCGCCGAAACCATCGAAAGTATTAAAATTTTTGCTCATTTTACAGGCTTGCAAATTATTAAATGTATCTCATAAATTTGGATTGTTCATGTTTTGGTTCATATTCAAAATACTGCAAATATAATACATGAAACAGATTAATTTTATATAACGTAATATATTTTTATAAAAATAATGTTGATGCGATAACCGTTTTGTGCATATTTAATAATAGCAATTAAAAATCAAGATTAACAGTGAGTTGCATCATAACTTAATTAACTTAATTAACCGGCATGTTAGGAGTTATATATAATTAGTTTCATATTATAAGATAATTGCTATGCAATCAAAACAATGGAGCTTAAATGTAATTATAAACGCCTATAATTATTTTTTTGTTTTAATGAAACAGCGATGACAAGTTTTTTATAAAACCTTCTGAATAAAAAAACGATGTTCATCGATAAAAAGAGTGGGTTAATTGTTTATGAAATCAAAAATAAAAGTACAGGTGCTTTTTATAGTACCAGCAGACAATAAAACGGTGACAATATTCTTCAGACGCCGAATTAAAATGAATTTAAGTCTCGATTCAAGTCCATTGATGATTGAACCTTTCACTTTGATAGAATGTTAGCTCAACACTACGATAATAATAATACCATCGTGTTATTACAAGAGATGCCGGATCACGCGCCACTCCTAACTTTGAACAGGATTTGTAAATTATTACTTAGAATCTTGGCAAATCCATCAAAATAAAAGCAATGTAAATCTTTGTTGATAAATAATCATGTATTTGGTGTATTTTACATCCGTATATTGCAAGATAAAACAGTTATGAAGGTCTCAACCGAAGGTTTCGGATTGCCTAATCTGTGATTGGTAAATGCGATGGTTGAAAGCAAAAGCTACCCAAAAGTTATATCGTCGTAGACAAAGTATTTTTCAAAGAATTTTAAATATGATTGTGGCTTAGAATTTTTCTCACGCCTTTCCCACATCCTTATTTCTATTATCTAAATGTTCTGTACACTATTTTTTCAACTTGTAGAATTAAACGAGTTCGCATTAAACAAAAGAGTATCAAAAACATTGACATTGAAATACTTTACCAGCCAGATTTGGAAGTGGAGTTAAATAGTAGTTTTTAAATGATAAGTTAGTAATATATGGTAAGTTGAAATCATTTCGAAATAATCTAAAAAAGCTAAAATGTTGTTCGAAGAGTCATTCGCTTTGTAGAATTTGTTATAATGTAATAAAAGGATAAACATAATATCGTTTTGAGCTTAATGAAGCAACGTGGAATATTCCAATAAGTAATGCTTTGTCTTCTTAAAGGAAGAGTTATTTATATTGAGTGTGCTAGGTACACAGTGTATGCATGCACTCAAAATAGGTTTACATACATATTTATGACATCAAAATGAATTTTAAATTCGACACGCGACACTCTTTCCAATTAATTGTGATTTTCCGGTACATTTTCATGAATACGTAAGTATTTAGAACCAATTTCATACACGTAAACATCATTAATATCCGGTTCATTTTACATGACCGTACTTCTAATTCTCGGTATAGTATAATCATTATAAAGTAACTGCGTGCACTAGACGTCTGCACGGGCTAGGGCCGAGTTTCTGGGTTCGAGCACGGGCAGGGCTCGAGCCTGGATATACAAAAATTCAATCATATTTTTGGATGTTCACGCCATTATCGGAATTTTAAATTAGACACATGATTCATGAACATTTTCGAACTCTGATTTATTACGGTATATGTTGGAAAATTTCGTTTTCGGTCTGGGCTCGCACCAGGTTCGGGTAAGATATTTGGATATGAACCTCGGGCTCAGGCTGGATAGAATTATAACATTTTGCTCTGTGCAGACCTCTAGCGTGCACTTACAGGCAAAACTGCGAACATACATACTATTTTTATAGCACTTGGTTTTACGGTCATAGGGGCCTAACAATACAAATTAATAATTCGTCTCGTGTCCAGTTTTGGTAGTGATGAAATCACATTTTTAATTCATAAAATTTGTCCGGTCCGTGGCGCAGTTGTCAAATTTATTAGCTTTCGTGCCGGACCGCCCGGGTTCGATTCCCGGTACGAACGCATTTTTTTAGTTGATGAATCCTTTAAAAGGCATGGGTGTTTGTGTTGTTGAATATCCCTTCCCACCTTTCCTATCCCAAAGAGCGACGCATAGCGAGAGCGATTAGCTAACCACTAAGTCTGTCCGAGTCCTCGTATCCTTTCCACCCCCTACTACTATTCGAAATAGAGAGGTTGAGCAACTGAGTAACACGCAGAAATCGTAGAAAAATATATGTTGAGATAAACTCCGTGAGGAGTCCATATGATCCATGGTGGGAGCGGACATAGTTGAAAAAAAAATTGTCGAGTTAACTATCGATATTATTACTGCCCATCTCCAGAATTAGTGTAAACCGATATAAAAAGCTTAAAATAAACCTATTCGCTTCAATGATTCAAAAGTGCAATGTCGAAGCATTTTATAAACGGATTTTTGATGAGGTTTGTCGACAGTGTCAAGATTTTTTCTATCATTACAGAGCGCGTACCTGAGAACAATAATAATTAGTGGGCAGAGCTGAACGACAGGTGTCGCCTCGCAACCGCCAACCTCTCACCCGTCCATTTTTATCGACTGTCACACCTCGCTTTCATATATTTTTTTTATATTTGAAATTCTCCCATACAAATCAGAAATGAATAGAATGTGTTCAGTAGCGTATAATTTCAGTTCTCTAATAGAACACGGTGTAAATGTATTATATTATACAAACGGCGTTTATACAACAGACAATGTAGTTTAGGAAGAGAATGGGGGAATGTCATATGATTGACATATTTTGTATGCACCACTTCTGTTGGAGTATATATACTACTAACTTAACTAAGAGAACTGATTGTTTTCATGTGCTATAGCCTTCTTTGTCGAAGCGAGTGGAAGATTGAAGAATATGGATAGAAGATGACTAGTAGATACTATAGATTTATGATTTCCCGTAGAAATTATAGGAAATCAGCAGAAACTGCAGAGAAATATTGCATGTACTTTAAGATACAAACTGAGAGTGCTTAATGGGATTTCAATATCAAATTTGAATCGATAAAATATTGAACTGACATCTGTGCACTTAAATGCCTGAAGATGTCGAAAGGTGAAACGAGTTGTGAGTGGATAAACGATTTAAATTTAATGATGACTTAGTTTGATATCTTTTTGGTGAACCATCAAGCCTTTTAAAAAATATTGTAATACAGTGTGTTACCGACGGCATAATGGCAGCAGCCAAGATCGAAGAGAAAGCTTCCATCTTCCACTTACTTCAACATCCAACGACCTTACCCGACGGGCATCGTCATCTTCCAGCGACAGCAAACGCAACAGTTCATCTCATCTGCTACTGGCAGAAACTGCATCATTAAATTGAAACGATCGCTGGCAATCATCTTTTCGGGTTACTGATTAATTTTCCGCTCACAATATATACAAAGAAAGTGTGAAAAGTATAACGGCTCGTACCAAAACAATATTTTTTATTTAAATAAATAATATTTTGACCGGTGAGCATTTTTAATGACATATAAATAGAAACAGTGTAATTTATATCAAATTGAGAAAGACAAGACAAGATGTAATAAAAAAATTGGTTTACAAAACTAATTTCCTCAAAGATTATACTATGAAACCAATGAAATATGTTGTAAGTTAATTCTCAGAATTACAGCATGATTTCAAGTTGTTCTCGAAGATAACCATGACCAATGTAACGAAAAATGATTACACTTTACATATTTAAAACATATTTTTTATACAAATGGAAATAAATCATGGTGACGATCAAAATATAATATCACAATTTCAAGGGGCCGTGTCAGATGCGATAGCATGTATTCATACTTGGTTATTTTTACTATGTGTATATATACCCTTACTAAGACGTATAACATTGTATTCTATGCAGGTTTTTTTATTTATAGCAACACTATTAAGACATTAAAATTAGCATAATAAACTGTAATTATTATATATGGGCGGATCATTATAACGTTAATACGTATGTATAAGTGCAAGATTTGCCGTAGTAAATAGTTTTATAAACTGAAAACATACATTCGTTTACGCTGCACCTACAAACAAAAATATGTTCTTTCATTATCGAGATGGAGCTTGTAAATTGTGAAGTTTTGGTCGCATGCCGTGACTTAAAAGTACTGTTATATAAAGCAATCAGGGCTACGACAGGTTTATGACATTTTTCTTTATCACAGACATCTTCAAAAATAAATTAACACCGTGTTTATGGGCCCTTTTAACTAATTTGGTAGTCAAATTGTTCTTTTGAAATTGATGTCAATTAAAAAATATGCACAAATTTTTGCACTTCTTAAAAATTGACATTGTAATTGATACTTTACTCAATAATATGCCCTTTTATTATCTTTCGACATATTTCACATGGACGTGAGTGAGTTCAGACTTTTTCAGAGTTTTTTTTTATGCATAATACTTGATTTTGTCGGAACTCACTCTATTGACGTCTTTTCCAATTTCCAGTGTAATTTTTTCACTCTATTATCTGTAAACTGTGTAACTTTTTCTTTCAATGGTTAAATCTTTTTTCACATTGCTAAATCAATAAACTTGTAATTTGTGATTTTTGTAATGTACATATTAAATTTAAAAAAATAAATAAAAACTATGCACTTTCAGGATTCAATAAAAGCTTTGGTGGCAACCAACTCTTGGAAAGTGTCAATTTTTAAATAATCTCCCTCTTCCCCCAATCCCAACATTCACATATTATTGTCACAATAATGCACTGGCGCAGGATATATGTATTGACAGAGAGTGTATGTGTGCGTCAGTTTGAGTGCTGGACAAACTTTGACAGTTGTAATTTGGTAACTATTTATTTATAATAAAAATGCTTTTTTTTTTTGAATTTAACATACATTTATACATATATTTACAATAAAATTAGTCAAAGCCTTGTATGAACTAGAAATATATATTCTAAATTCTTGTTTCAGTAAAAAAAAAATCTATTTCTCAAAACGGATAACTTTAAAAGCATAATTATCATAATCAAAAAGAAAACCTACAGCAATATTGCATAGGATGGATAAAATAAATATTTAAAAATATCAAGTCCATCTATTCTAGAGACATACGACCTACAGATAAATCCTTTCACGCAGTCAATATAGATAGCTATTGTAGGTGTCACACGTCGCTTAAAAAACCAAGTAATCAATTTATAATGCTTTTATAATCCGAGAAATGCTATTGTCAAAAGTCGGTCAAACATTATTAGCGATGCCCCTCGTAAACATGTCAATACATTTGTTCGCGTCATTTAACATGTGGGAGATTCTCAAAGTTTTTTTATCAACTACACGACACTGTGAATAAATATATGCATCGCACTTGACGTTACGTATAAAGCACCATATTCGTGTGCGGTCGACGTTGCGTGGATGAAAATACACGACGACTTCCGAAACCGCAACGGTTCGATGTTATTAAAAATCAAAATATCAAATAACCGTCGTTGTACACAAAAGAATTAATCATTGTAATGCATCAGTAGTTTTTATTTTATTCTTTGACGCAAGATATAATTGCGGCGAAAAATTATCAATAACTTTGTTTGACGGAATAGGGTAAAAAATAACAATGGGCAGAATGGGCCTCCCTATCATTGTGAATATAATTTGTAACGGCACAATCTGTTATTAAAAATACGATAAATATGAATGATTTCTTTCTTTGAAACTCCTTAATTGCGGAAAATCTCATAATATATGGCGCTTCGTTCTAATAGAATACATCAAATATTGTTTTAATCAAATAATCGATATCCGTCATTATTTCATTGGTTGATGTATATATTAGGATGCTGTTACTGCATTGAATTTTTATTTCCCGCAGTTAAAAAGATGATGAACACTATTTACTAGTATCAGGATTTTTGTAATGAAAATAAAACTCAACTTCGCTGAGAATATTTCACATGGCAGCATTCAACTCAGAACGCTTCATAAGATTGTAATATAATACATTTATGATAAATGGGGAGGTTTTGACATCTATTTGATAGAGCTTCAAGTCCTAAGGTAAGCGTAAAAATTCTTCCTGTCTCCTTCGTCTCTAAGCAAAGTTTTTATATTTAAGTTGTATTCTCTTCAAATAGTTGCTGACAAGAGGGTGCGATCGCTGTAGTGTTGAGCAATCCATAGTGAAGCCAGTTCAAGAGGTCAACTTATTTTATCTTTTTACCTACATACATCGATGTATGGATTTTTATTTTTCGACTTGGATATCTTCTATATATTATCACTTCCCACGCGTTTTATCAAATCCAAAAAATATAGATTCACTCTCTAACTAATTACAAGTCTGCGTAGCAGAATCATTCTTGTTCTCATTATTTATCTCTGACGAGAGAGGAGGATAGACATATTTATAGTCAATCTGATTTTCTTTTTACATCTTTTTGTATTCAAGAATTTATATTTCGTTTTTTTTTGCTGAAACTGAGTTTATTATTAACATAAGCCGACAATGAAGCCTTGGTTATTTTTTATACATTACTTTTACTTGGGAAGATTTAAACGTTCTCTATAAAACGTATTATATTGCTATTAAGGTTTATGTGTGTAGACGATGAAAATGTGTAGGCATTATTGATAAAGAAACTGGCTAATTAAAAAAAGTAAAAAAAAAAAACATGCACATATATTTTACTGCGAGATTTATCGCCGTAGAAAAGGAAGTTATGAGTATTTTTAATTGAATATCGAGAATGTCGTTAATATTGCAAGAAAGCGAGAGCGAGTTTTGTCTTGGAGAAGATGGCTCAGGCCTCAGGCCAAATCTGAGCCCATTTTTTCTCTGAGCGAGAAGACGTTCCGCCAAAAAACATACCTTTGACGCAACCATCAGCGAGCAGGGACGTGCCTTATTAGTTTTGTTGCCATAAGATATTTATTTCCACTTTGAATTTGGAACATATGAAGAAAATATGTCGGCAGCGGTTCAACGATAATACTTAGGTCCATATATGCATGCATATTTAATACAAAAGCTCGTAATTGTATAATTAGTAAGGTATAATTTTTAACTGAATATCTATTATAAAATAACTCAATATTTACATAGATTTAATGTATCGGAAGACAGAAGATTGCTTTGATAACGTGCATTCGTAACACAGAAGACGCTGTATATATTCCAAAAAGTTCATGAAAATGTTAAGCATAATGGTATAATAGTACGGTGAGAAATAAACAATGTTTTTTAAATCTACATAAATTATTATATTATTTATATGCATATATATGTTGTAAGCTATTTCGGCTTACGCCCTCGCCAGAACAGTCTAGTTCTGCCGAAATAGCTATTTCACAAATATATAAAATAATTTCTGTAGAATTAAAATACATTATTATTTTTCTCACTGTATTTTAATGGAGTTCTACCAAGTAAATGCCAATTCAATCAATACAATGGAATAGAATCTAGGATCAACTACGCGTCGCATCGATTGACATTTGAATTCACGATTAGATTATTGCTTTAATGAAATAAAGACATGGGTAGCAGCTTAAAATTTTACTTGCTTACAGAATTAAGAAGGGTCGTTAAATGAATTAAAATTAACTTAATGTGGGGTGAGTAAATTTAACATACTTTATCATTTCAAAACAGGCTTTTCTTAAATAAATTACACACAAAATGTCCAGATTAGACGAATGTGAGTACGCGTTTTTGTATTCATTCCACAATTATATAATTATATTGCATATCCAGGTATAATTAACACTTTGATATGTTGAAAAATATTTAAGAGCATATTGACGACGCCACTGGTATGAAGCAAGCTGTTTTTTTTATACGAGTGTAAAATTATTATTTGAATCAAAAGCCGGTTTCCCAGGGACCACCTCAATCTCAATATGAATCTCAATGATTGGCGAAGAAGAAGAAGATGAAGAAGTAGAGAAGAGGGCCGCGTTGTGTTTTATCGAATATGGTGGCGTTGGGCCCGTTTTTTATTTATTTAATCGTTTCGAAAATACTACTTTTTAAAAATATTTACATGTTTATTGCTTTACTGCGTTGGTGCATAAATCACTATAGACAACTTCTTCAATATTCTACTCTACTCCATTGACCGATTGGTTATATATTTGATCATTTATTAATAAACTATTTTCTTCCTATTCTTTTATATTGTATCCCCAAAATATAAACTGAGCTAATCGAAAACAATAATTATATTTATCAACAATGGTGTTAATTGTGTATACGGAAAAAGAATACAATAAGTGGCATTACAGCCATCGCCAATGAGCCATAAATTTGACTAATATAATAAAGTACTTTTAAGGTGTTCACTGTCAATACTTGAAGGAATGACATTATAATAAAAATAATAAAACATTTTTAGTACATAATTATTCCACATAAAATTTATTGGATCAGGACCGGAACAATTGACAATGCTCGCCATGAGAGAAAGCGGGCCTGATCCAATATTTTTTTTGTGGAATAAGTACTAAAAATGTTTTATTTAATATAATAAAGAACATGTATCGAAAAAATCATTCAACAGAGAGGGGTATAAAAGACACAATGTAGAAATTATTTAAATATTTATGCCGCCTATTTTTACCAGCTTTTGGAAATCAAACTAACTGTTCGCTGGAAATGTATGTGAAATAAAATAATAAATTATCAGATGTGTCCCAAAGTAAATATCGTTGACTTAAATGAAATCAGAAATGAATACGTATTTTAATATTAATTTTTCATTTTGAAATATATAATTCAACAATAAATTCATCCCACATGACTTCTCGACTCACGTGTAGATTAATATCTGCCGAAACACCTAAAATTTCTCACTTTTCACAAAAAGTTAAATAAATCTAGATTCAAAATTACTGATAATATATTTAAATATACAAACCATTTAATTCACCTCAAAAATTAAATGAACTGAATATGCAGAGCTTTTTGTTTTCACGATTTGAATACATTTTGCGACTGAAACATTTCCGCTTATTCGGAAAATTTCGTCTATTTTATATATATCCTATTGTGATAAATCTTCAATGGCTATGAATAGTTTCACCGTACGTTCATAGTATGTACAATTTCCTTGTTTGATTGATACGTATTCGGCTTTTTCATAGCTTTCATTCATGAAATATTTTTCCGCACTTCCACATAAGATACCCTTTATTTAATTTTTTCACTAAAAGTATGCTATAATATAAATAAAAATTGTACCAAGCGTAAAAAAGTGAAATCTCGTCGAACCTCACATAATATTTTTAAAAAATCCATGCAAATTTTTATTTGCATTTCAATATTTTACATTAAACAAAATACACTCGAAAAAAGTAAGGTAGAACGTTCTGATGACACATGCTATATAAGTTAGGTTTATTAAATAGATATAAGCGATATTTTTTTCGCAGGATGCCAAAATAATTGTGCAATATTTCTCAATAATTATTATTAATGAAAATATACTATCTTTTATTATTCGATAATATTTTTTTTCGTTGCATTATAATTAAATATAATAAGCTATTAAAACATTAAGCGCGCTATTTGATATAAAATATGCTGTCAATCTGAAAAAACTGCTTTCACAAAAAAAACTCGTCAAACATCAAGTTTTATTACTAAAAAAATATTTGCATTAGAATTGCATCCACGCAACGTTCCACATACAAAATATATTTCAATATTATTCAGTGAATTCTGCCCACGTAGATAATTTTCGTCCGTTCAATTTATCAATTTGCTATAATTTGGTCGAAGTATTCATTTTTTAATTATTAGGCATCCAATTATAAATAAACGTAATAAAAAGACTTCTTTTACATAAAACGTTCGGTAAAATAATATATTATATTAACGTTCCTCTAATAATAGAACGTAGCGTTTGATTCTTTTTAACCAGTAACTAATTTTCAACCCGTTCCTCGAATCAATAAAACCAATCCTCAGATTTCAGCTTCTGTGTATGGCAGATTTAAAACCATCGAATCTATTGTACGCAGGGTGTCTTGAAATATAAAAGACATACTTGCATGCATATTGTATGCTGTTTTTTTGTTTATGAAGAGTCCAGCAGAAAGCGCTACGCTTAGCAGTCAGAGTGGTGCGACTTCAAGTCCTGGCAAGATAATTCTATCCATAGTTTATTCATTTTTAAAATGGAAATTTTGGGGATTGGATATCTGAACATGTGCGAATTTTTGAAATAGCGGCTTGAATTTCATCCAATTACATTATTCTCAATTTAAAACAAATAAATTCATTAAACATTAGCATATATATGCTATTTTTTAATGTTTGCATGAATACCAAATGATATTACTGCCAATTTAAAACCGTTATTGCTTAATGGACTAAAATTTATCTCAGAAAAAGTGTATTGCTTTAATTAGATATTTGTTATTTAGATTCATTTTTCAGGATTTTTTAATGAACATTTGGAAGCACTTCATTGTAAGATATAATAAATTTTCATTTCTTATTCAAGAAATTATGGAGATTTATAGTATAATATTATTAAATTAAAAACAGCTATACTTTGAATAGTATAATAGTGTTTATCATTAATCATTTTGAATTACTTCTGCCGTGCTATTGTGAAATTAATAAAAAAAAGAGTGTAATTTGTAGAAGTTCCAATTTTTGTTCGCATTGTCAGCTGGGTAATTGATATAAACTTTCACCGTGGCAAGTTATCACGTCAAGAAAAACAAATGGACGGCGTGAACTCTTCGTTCGCGTCTCCTTTGCTGTAGCCCAAAACGCTGCAGCCAATTTTGTAGTTAGCATATTATTATTTAACTGATGATGCACGATAAAGCCAAACACTCAAGCAGCGGCTCGGGACGTACCTGGTGCCCATTCAATCATCTGATATAAATATGTAAAATTCAACAGAATATAATTATGTATAAATAACAATGATGATTGGAAAGAGTGCTTCTAGTTTGAAGAGTAATCAAGTAAGATTTAGAATTTAGATGATTGACGTGGCCTAAGAATTTCAGAATGCATTATATGTATTTACTATTAAAAAAAGGTCCCTATCACTTTTTATTTCCGAAGCTAGTTTACTGGCCAATTTATAGTATTTTTTACATTCGTGGCTCACTTGTGTGGAACTCTACAACCTGCGGTAACTTTGAGGAAAATACAACTATCTGTGACAGTTATTTCAGAAAAATCTTCAGACAAACTCTATTGAATGATTTTTATTCAGTTTATAATTTTAGGAATAATGGCTATCTATTGAATAATCATTGATATGAAAGCGGATTAAATGGATTTAGTACATTTTATTGCATTACGATCTAAAATTGTAGAATCTTCCTTCAATTCCAATTCAAGCTATTCTTGTTTTATTTTATTATACAATTAAATTTGATTACTTTGTTATTCCATTGATTGAGTTCGGATCGATTCCACTGATTACGCTCAAAGTTATCAAATTAAATTTTGTGTTAAAAAAATATTTTTTATAAAGCTATCACCAACTGCATCAAAAATATCATTTTAGTAAATTATTAAACCATAAATTGTTTTATGGAATGTTGGCTCCAAAGCCGTTCGGTCAAGGCCTTTGTGCATTCGTGCAAGAATAAAAACGTACACAATCTGGTTTTTCAGCTGATTTCTAGAAGTGTGTTCATGATGCTTACAGCCCTTCCCACAACTCCCACAACTCCCACAACTCCCACAACTCCTACAATCGTATAAGCGGTACATGACGGGAGTGTTTAGTTACGATTATATTAGTCCCTTCTTTTTACAACCCTTTCTCCAAAAATGTGTGATTTAGCAACCGAATAACATGATATTCTTGTTAAACAATGTCTGTTTACGTACTCTTTCTATCTGTATTTCTTTTTTTGGATATCTGTTTGACGGAGCATCAAGTTCTAATGCACTTTAGCGCCAAATTTTTTCCAGTCTCCTTCGTCTCTAAGTGTTTTTTTAATTTTATTTGTTTGCATTCCCTTCTCATAGCTGCCTACAGGAGGGCGCGATCGCTACAGTTGAAGAAGTCAGCTTACTATTTCATTTCTACATAGGGAGGGTCATCGAGAAGAATAGCTCTCGGTCTATATCGATTCTCTGATGCCTTCTCGACATAATTCTGCAGCCAAGAGATTGTTGGGTTACTGTGAAGACCCACAGCCTTATGAAACTTTTTAGAGGTTTCAGGAACGAATTCGCGAACAGTGGGTACACTTAAATCTCTGTGTAATTGCGATCCACGCACGAACCATGGACCATCACAGATCTATATGTCATATTGTTAGTAGACATTTTATTAGTAGACGTTTTTCACAACGACTAAAAAGTACACGTGTAATGTAAAACCTTAATCTCTTTAATATAATATATTAAATATAAAGAGAAACTTCGATATTTGTGTTCTTCTTCTCCACACATATTTACTTTACACTTTAAGTGAAATTGATAGACTGAGGAAAGCCGGAGGAAGCCGCAACCCCATGCATAGCTAATAACATATCCGGCGGCAGATTTGTGCGTGGAAGTAATTGGTGGCTTATTTTACGATTAGAAATATCTTGTCTCGACGAGAGACAATGGCACGAGAATAAAAAGCGAGCGTACATACCTGTGATATTATTATAAATTTAAATTATTACTGTTCATCGTTTCATCCATAGTAAATAATTACCAATACTAAACACGACCTCCATTGTAATGTCATTAAATCAAACTTTTATAAAGCTCAATTATATATTCAATTTTATAATATATATAAATTATGCCACCGTTTCACTTCAACAAAAAACTTTCATTCGCTGCATTGCATACAAACTTTCAAGGAGCAAAATTATATGTTATGTCTTCTTTTCAGCTTGTCATATAATTTTGAGACTTTCGTTTGCAAGGATTTCCCTCATTACACAATTGTGGACATATCCAATGCTAGAAATTCTCGGCATTAAATTAAATCTATGGAAAAATATTACAAGTCATTATTGAATTTCAACATACTAGCTAAATAAAAATAATAACACATTTTTAGTACTTATTCCACATAAAGTTTATTGGATCAGGAGCGGCTTCGCTCACGGCGAGCATTATCAACTGATTGTTTTTTATTTTAATGCCATTCCACTAAGTATTGTTAGTTAACACCTTAAAAGTGACCATACTAGCTTTTAGACACTTGTATAGTAAAATTACTTCACAACAACAGTATTTGTTCTCCATTGTTGTTGAGTATAGTTGAAACATCACATTGAGACGACCAGGGTTTCTTCCTCAATCTGACAGCAACATACAGCATCCTCAATAGCGTTCGATGAAAGGAACTTAGGGACAGGATGGGAAGACAGGTATCTCTAGTAAAGATTTCAATCGGTATTCTCTTGACCGTACTCTATCGGAGAGTCGGCTAGTTTATTACTCAATTTAGATTACAAGGAAAACACAGATACAGCATTGCAGTTGAAACTACAGACATGTAATTGCAATTAAAACTACAGAATTGCAATCGCGGTTAAAAAACGTAAGACCAAAACGATTATATTGCGACTTCCTGCCTCAGGAGCGACACGACTGTCGACTTTCGATGAGCGAAGATAGCTGAGCTGATTTTGGCTTTAAACATGCGTATTTATACAGTACGATTCAAGGGTGCGAGCGGTACTTCTGACAGTCGCGAAACGGCTGCTCCAGCACCGACTGGGAGACGTGGTTTGTAAATATCGGTTACAAGATTTTATAACATATTAGTGAATTTATACGCGTTATATTAATCGTTTAGGTCTTATTATCATTGATTGAGGTGATAATAAGATCGTCCGAGAGAGTTTTGATAGCCTAAGACATCATGCGGTATCAACATTAATAATTACAATTGTGGGTATTTTTAATGATCATAAAATTCGGTACTGTGAATCGAAATACATATGTTTAAATCACATCTGCTCTAAATGTTATCGATATAAATTCTTACTGTAATAAATCAACATAACTGATCAGTTTAGTGGTTTGTAAAGAAAGGACTAGTCTAAAAGATCTCTCTAATCCACTTTTCGAGGATCTGATAAAGTTCTTGTGTTTTTCAAATGAGCTGGTATGAAAAAATTGCAAATATTGATGCCTATAAGTTAAAATCACATTAAGAAAGCTTCCAGTCCATTTCGAGCGCGTAACTACACAGCCACAGACAATTTCCAAAGAGTAATGGAGAAAGGAGTATTTTGGATCTACTTTTTAAATAACCGTAGATTTTTTGCCAAAAACTGCGTAAAGCACATATAGAATGTCTTATGCCACTTGTGCTTACTAATTGTGATATTATATCTTTCCAAACATGATTATCAGTAAACAAAATCAAATTTAAATAATCGTAATATTGTTATGACGTGGTTATACTTCGGTATCATAACATTTTATTAATTTTCCTCGTATAATAAAAAATATGAATACTTTCAAACCAATTTAGAATGCATATTTTGAAATAGTTCTATTTTAATATTGCGTGTCGTCCGCTGCAGCATTTTACCGTATAAGAAATTCCATCCCACCAAAATGAGACGGCGTCAAATAAATTGATTGAATCGCCAGATACACGAGTCCAGATCGACATCTTGTCACCCACGCCGCGCTGCTAATACAACAATACGGATTACTGACACGAATAAGTGCGGTCCCACACACACCGACACACGTCGTATCACATCACGGCCCGAAGGCCTCTGAGAGGCTTTTTCTTAACCTGCTAGGTGCCGGCTAGGATTAGTATGGCCGTGCACGGATGGCCGAGATTTTCTTTCACAAAATAAAACCTAATAAATATATACTTTTTGGATATATTTTAACAGTACAACACTTACTATAAAAAATACACGATGTGTAATTTACACTATCATTTATTAAAAAACCAAACCAACAAACGTTTCACAAAATTTCAGGGTAGTAAGAACACTCACACAGAAAATTCGTGAACGTGAGTTTAAATCGGGACTGATTCATACTAAATTTAATCTGCAATGTAAATAAAAATACGTTTAAAATTCTTAGAGCAAATTAATAGTGTACCACTGAGTGGTATGCCTCAAAACAAGGTTCTACGCATACCCTGCTAGCGACACATTCAACACAACGAAACAGCTCTTTTTAAAATCGATATATTACAGATTATTATTCAATATATTTAAAGTTCAAGTATTACATCACGATTTCAAGAGATTTCACTAAATGGAAGATAGTTTAAAACTGTTATAAACGTTGCTCGTGGCCTTTAAACCACGTATCAAGTACTGCGTGTAAACACGCGCATTTTAGTATGGCCGGCCTTACGGGCACAGAATTGTTTGGTGTGTAAACGCGGCCGCGGCATCGATGAGATTAACACGCTTTTAGATTGATGGTCTGCTATTTGACAGATGCAACTCTTCCCATGACATTAACTTAATCTTCAACACCAATTTATGTCTATGCTGTGAGATGCAATGAAAATCAAGTTTTTAATATCATTATTAAAATTGTAAAATAGTTTTATAGATATTCCAGTCCGCTTCAAATTTCCATAATTCACAAAAAGAATGACATAGCAAGAAAATGTTTACTCTCGCTGATATAGAAGGATGTCTACATAGCGTGGGTATAACTTTTGAGAAACTTAAACTTATTTTACTTCCAGATCCATCAGCTTAACCGATTGATTATTATATTCTGTAACGATAAAGAATATTTTTTCATATGTTTCTTAATAATTTATATATATTTTTAAAGTACCTATCTTTATTCACTTAAAAAAATACAATAATTGTAATTCAATACATCAAATTCAGTCGTAATCTGTGATATGCAATCTTTCTTGCCATTTCATAATTTCACATTCGACATAAATATTCAGAATCCAGCATCAAAACAATTACGCAACCGGCGATAAATTTATTAAGATCGTTGTCTAAATTTCTATGCAGGCTATCATTTTATTTAAATACATCAAGTTATCCTTGTAAGCGCCGATTTAATAATACTGTATTCACGTCTTGATTTGACAATGATTTCATGAGATAAAGTCTGATCGCATGCATTACGAATTTGACGTTTTTTTGTGTTATTTCAATTTGATGATATAATTTTCAAGTACCCAATATGTTGCATTCAACTTTTCGGTTGCATCTCTTTTACTCTATTCTTTTTCTGGTTCCACTGTAAAATAGAAATCGGGCCGAGCCTTGAGCAGCATTTATTTATTTTTCGCTTGAACTTTGTCTGAACAATCCACATTAGAAATGGGCTGAGCAGAAATATACTTTAAAAATAATTACGCTTATTTTCTACACCTCTAATTATATTCTCAATGAAATATAAAAACATATACATATACACCGATTGCAATGAATAGTAACGCTATTTGTATATTTGGAATCACACGTTAGTTTCCGCCAGCAAAAATTTGCATACATTATTATTCGATTTGCATCAAACACCATTTATGTTGAAAATGTATTCAGCCCTTAAAATCTGCCCTTCTAAATTTAGAATCGATCTGTTTGAGGAAAAATTATGTAGTAATTAACTGTGACTGTAGCTTGATTGGTTTCTGAATTTTTAATTCGAGGATTTGAGCTCTCAGACACGAAACGGATGAATACAGAAGACTCGGCCGAAGCGATAAATAATAAAGATTGTGGATATTAGGATGCTCATTGATTTTTGAACTGAAAAAATATTGACATTCTATGAAATATTTCAAAATATTTTAGTTTTTCTCATTATAATATTTATTAGTCGTCGTAGCTCATGTCCGCTCCCTATTGCACCACAACACATTGTCAAAAGCGTTATCCACCATCGCTAAATTTATTCGCTTCATTTTCAAAGTACTCGTGCCAGAGACGGAATCCGTCCAAAAGACGAGATTCAAGCCCTGTTTCTCCGGTGAATGTTCTCATTTTTTAACGTTTTAAGAGGCTTTCGAGTATTTTTGATTCATTTTTTGAGTTAATTTAATTTTAGACTAAAAATAAATCTCTGCAAAGTCAACGCCAAATCCATCAAACATCATTATTTTTTTACCCCAAAAAATATTTACTCTCAACGTCAAACTTTTGCAACAAATGCTTACTTGGCATCCACCTCTGGCCACATTTAGATGTTTTATGAATGGCGTTTGCTTAATTGACTGCATATCAATCAACTGTAAATTTAAAAGCTGTTAGTACGAACTGACCAAAATAATTCGTGACTTACTTATTTCAGCCGCAGTCATTATTTTTAACTCTGTTTCAAATTTAATGTTGAAATTTAAAAAAATAACAGTACTGCATGAGAAATTCATTGAAAAATTAATGAAATAGTTTGTATGAAGCCTTGCAATTCTTCATTTATTTTTGACAGTCGACATCGTGGTAATATATCGTATGTATATTCTTTCGTAAAACTAGTTTTTACATAACTGGCTTGCCAATTCTTTGAGAATGTTTATTTTATTGTTCATATAAATTAATAATAGCATAATCAAACGCTGCGATGGCGAAATTTTGATTTTTGTTTATTAATATTTTCAATAGCACAACAAATAAATCACATAAATGATTTCATATTGACTACCACATCGTTGATTTTACATGCAAAATATTTGCCTAATTGAAACGTATATTTTGAATATGGAGGCTTCAATTTATTGTCTTATTATCAATAGAAAATTCGTCATCATTTTTGTTATTTGTTGTTGTAAGTGAATGATGAATATAATAGGGACTGAACAAAAATATAACTAATGAAGCAAAACCATATTTCAGAAGCCCATGACAACCATCGTCAAACTGCATGCAGCGTTTATGCACTTCTTCATCCACACTGTTAATTATTGATGGTCAGAAAACCTTAGTGGCTAGTCTGTCGCAAATAATAGGTAAAGGCTGTTAAGCAATGCTGTGGGGTGACCAAGGGAAAATATCACTTTTAAGCTGTTTGTTGTTGTTGTGTAATCCATGTTAAATGGAGACAGCTGATCAAAAGCGGGCACGGTTCTTAAATAAGATGAAATGCATCGAAAGAAAAGATTTTTATTTTACTTTTACTGTAATTAGAAATGAGTAAGTGATTCAATAGGCAGATTTTCCATATTATACATCAGTTATACAGAACCAACATAATGGAAAAAAGCTCTGTCGACTGTATAAACATATTCATGGTGACACTGTTAGTGGCAACCATTGCTGGTTTCACTCTCGAAGGTTGTAATAAAAAATGAGAAAGTTTTATAAAATCATAACATTATAAATACAAACCGTGAGAGACTTAACGTTGTTTATTGTGAATCGAAGCGCATTTAAAACACACATTTAATTTGATTTCTGTAATATAAAATATATCATTAAGATAGCTTTAGCACGCATGAAAAACTATTTTTATTTCTTTAATAGAATATTTTTCTAGTTGAAGTGTTTATTTAATATAACTGCAAACATTTAAAATTGTATATATTATTTTGAAAACATGCTAATTATATAACATTGTCTTTTTAATAGCTAGAAGGTAATTAATTCATACCGAGAGTTTCAGCTACTCCAAAAATTTATAATTAATTAATACAAAAGATAAATAAATATTTATCAAGGAAGACTCGGTCGCCGTTTTATTTTTTAAATAGCAAAATAATGCATGAGCAGAAATAATAAAAAAATATTCGGATGGGTGCGGTATGTCTCATCATCGCATCACATCGTGTCGCTCGGTCGTCGATATCTTCCAAATAACATCATTTTATAATACAGTCAAAGAAAACAAAAGAAAGTAGGACCATTACAATAATTTATACTTTTTTACGACGATTTAAAGATACCGCAGTCATATATTAATTATTTAAAATAGACATCGAGCATAAGAATCGCATCATTATATGTTTTACTAAATTTAAGGATATATTCTTCGGCTCAATAAAGATATAGAGAAGTCATGTTGTAAAGATTACCAACATTAAATAAAGACGTCATCAACAACATGCACGAATGGTAAAATGATATTTCTAACGATTAAAAAAAAATATAATAAATTCGTGTTCTGTTGGCAACGTCTCAGTTGATAATCTTTATTGATTTTACTTTTTCTCCATTCTGCTGCTGCATTAAAGAGTAAAATCCTAAATCAGTTGCTAAAAAACACGTTTGAAGAGTTTATTGTCAAAAACTTATTCAAAATATATTTAAAAACGTCTTATTTTTTTTGTTGTTACTTTGTACATATGGATTTTTGAGAATGTCACTGTCAACACGAACATTGTTTGAAATTAAAATAAAATAGGTTTATTCGTCTCTCTGTAACTCACAGCACAATACTGAGTTTGCATACGATCCACGATGCCCAGATGAATAGAGAGAACAATACCGTACTAAGCCCAAAGTAAGACTATGCCGTTTTGATGATATTTAATAATATTTTAAATCACATTAGGTGCACTTGATGAAAAAGACAATTTCCCAGATCTCAAATATTGAATTGAAAAATAAATATGTATTGACATTTCTGAGATTTTCTGTTATCCCCGCTAAACCACAAAAGATTCTAAATTATTCAACTGACTGTGAAATAAGAAAATAAATATATATTTTCAATTATTTCAAATCGTCACGATACATTTAAAACACTTTACTATGGTTTTGTCTGATGGCTAACACTACTACGATATGTTACTTCTCTAGACGGCTTTTGCATTATCTTAAATTTAATATTCATGAAAAGCCAAACTTCGTGCATTCGTAAATTTGCCGTTTCACATTTCATAAATCTATGATCTTTATCTGTGTTTTCCTTGCAAACTTTGAGTTTTAAACAATATATCACAGTCAATAAATGACAGACGTAACACTGCGGCTTAAAAGTAAAAATATTTATTTCTGCCAATTAAATTTCCATTTTAGTATCCTCTAACTCTTTCGCAATGATCATGATAGTTAAGTGGCCACTGCAAAGTGGTACAAATGCATTAAAGCTTATCGAATTTTTATTTATTTTGCTTAGTTCTCATATTGACTATCCATCAAAAGCATCATTCATCAATTTCCTGTAATGTAGAGCAAAGCTAAATTTTAATTCATTTACGTGATTGTTTTGGTTCAATGTCATATTTTAATGGCGGTGTAACACTATTTATATGAACACAATAAATGCAGTCTCTTTAATTTTCTTGGGCTATGTTCCATCACATTATTGACCATAAACCAACATCAAATAGGAGTGGGAAGGATAAATGTTAACGATAGCTAGAGTAGAATAGATATTAATTCATTTTGGTTATATGACGACATAATAATTTAAGGTTTATTTTTTACAATGATGCTACTACTTTACATCGAGTGACCTTATTTGAAAGTAGTAAGCTTTATAAAATTCTAGTGTTTCTAACGCTTAATCTGTCCCCAATCATAATTGATCCTGAAATAAGGATTGTTTTAAATAATCCTCTCCTGTTATTAATTCTAGAATAATATTGTTGCGAGCTTTACGGAGAACCAATGAACAGTGTTAGTTATATAAGTTAATTATATCTCTCAGATACAACAAAATTTTCCGGTTAAGTTTTAAGAGAAGCATAAGAGTAAGATTGTATAAATTAAATATCTTTTGCGATATTGATTGACTGATCCGCCTCAAACATAATTAATAGTAGAATATTTATCAACAAAACAGGTTAATTATTGAAGAAAGTCTAACACCATAACATAATCATAAAATTGATTACTTACTTTAGTTGTCAGTCCATACATTGATGAATATGGTTCACAATTTTATATTTTTAATTAATCTTACGATTAAAAACATTTAGTATTTATACATCAAGCCTGTTTTCTTTAATTCTATAAATGGTTTTAATAAATATTATTCATATGTAATCAGTATCATCATTGCTAGAGGCACATCATGATATTTTATTAGTTTTATATTAGTAATATTTGAATGAAGCTTATCTTAATGAATGATTTTAATATATCCTTTAATTATTTAATCCTTCCATGTGGGTGGGTGACTTGAATTCCACTCTTGTCATTTTTCGATGGCATGCTACATTATTATCTATTCATCTTCTTTACCTCCTATTTAAAAACTAACACTACTAACAAAAGATCAAAACAGGTTTCGCTCACCGAGAGCATAATCAAACGGTGAAATAAACACATAACAACGAATTTGTAATAAAAATAAAACATGAAAAATAAACTAATTGAGAAAAAAAATATTAATATTCATTATCAAAATTATCAAATGGGAAAATTTTATAATAAAATTGTGGCACATTAAATTAATATCAAATCTATGTAATGAACAGTAATTTTAAATAGCTCTTGGTAAATGTGTGAATGAATATTCATTAATTATTTCCTCTTCTTTGACAGATAGATATAGCCAATAGGTATCTGAATAATTATTATTCCCCAATATCTATTCAAACGACACTCTTTTTAAAAAAAGCTCATTTTATTATGTTTGTCGAAAAATATTTGTAGATTAATTAAATGGATATAGTAATAGCGATGAATATTTTTTCATTCAGTCAAATTCAATGAGACAAGAATTTGTTGTTACAATATTGCATCTTGTTTATTTTGTATTTGAGATTTATTAATATTTTATCGGTTTTATCAGGGCTGTGGAGTCGGAATCGGATTCGGAGTCGGCGCGGCGTTTCGGCCGGAGTCGTACTCGGAGTCGGAAATTTTGAAAAGTTTGATCTTTTTATTTTTGCATTTAATATGTGAAATTTGGCTTTTGGCCGCATTGATAGGGTTGATATTTAATTGAATACACATAAATAGGAAAATTAGGGAAAAAAAGTAACGATATTAACATTTTTTTAGTCGGAGTCGGAGTCGTGTTTTTGGTCAATGTCGGAGTCGGAGTCGGAGTCGTGGTTTTGGTAAATGCTGGAGTCGGAGTCGGATTTTTTTTCACCGACTCCACAGCCCTGGGTTTTATTTATGATAAAAAACAACCCTGATTTATATGAAATATATGGAAGTAGTACAGATAATATTTTATTTTATTTCCATGCCTTCCTAGCGAGAATCTGCAGTGAATTAAAATTTTTACGAAAATGATTTATTCTGCTAGTGGAACTTGTTTTAAAATTGGAACACACCACTGCTTTAATCAAGAAAAATATCAAATTCATTTAATATATGCTGGCGAAATATTTCAACAATAGATATTTGACAATAACCCGTTGTATATTGTGCTTAATGTATAAGATTTCATCCAAGAAAGATTAAGATATAAAAGAACGTTAACTTATGACACGTTTTACGGCTGCTTTTTCAGCATTCAATATTTGTTTGTTTTTAAATAACTATAAGATATAATTGATTTGAAATATGAATATTGAAAAATACATTTAAATGTTTCTCGTTGTCCTCCGTGCTCGAGTGTCAAAATCGTTGGCATTGGTTGCGGAGCCATCGGGCCCAAATCGTAGTACGAACAGTCTAATGTCAAGTGACATATTGATTTCTGTTCGAAGACATGGTTGTTTATGTTGTCTAAAATTATTAATCATTCAATCATAAAAACAGAAAAGAATCGAGAGCTATTATCAAACCATTACTCCTGCCATCTAGCGCTATCCTTTCTATTCATACTCTCCTCGAAAGTTACGGCGAAGCAACTCTCTTCTGTTGAGATAAACTCCATTATAAGCCCTTATGAGAGTCCTTATCCACCTTGAGAGAGGAAATGGTGAAAAAATGTATTGTTTTTAACCTGTTTGCCAGCAAAACGCACAATACATTAAAACGACTTACGTTAATTAAGGGTTTAGATGTCTTTGATCCCTTATTAATTACCATACCACATGGCTTTTAGAGCGTATTCACGAATCGTCGATAAGGGTTGTGACATAGTTTATAATATTATGTCAATTTTGCACCCCGATTGGCTATCATAAAATGATTTTTTTCTTGAATTTTTCTTTTGATTGTATGAATAATTTATATTTATTCAATTCGTTCGAAACATATATACATGCAAAATAATATTAACTTAAATATTGTGAATATTTTATCAAAAGTTTTGACAGCCCTGATAACCTCTATACACTTTTTGTTGAATATCTTTTAAGAAAACTGTTAAAACTAAAAGTTTATTTTCATGTTGTGAATCTGAATCAGATCAGATCAGATTATATCATATCAGATCTCTGATACATATTCGATGTGATAATTTGAGAAATATTATTTTTTGACGCCTTAAAAGTATGTTATTGCCCACCGGTGTGTCGTTAGCTTTAGAACGGTTAAAGTAAATTATTAGTACATAATAAAAGTTTTCGCTACATAAATATGAAGCTGAGGGCTGACCCTAAAAAGGATTGATGTGGTTGTTGTAGCCATCTGCTTTTACGTAACAATGTTCGTAGCCTCACGTAACAGCAAAAACGTCTCATAGAGCGGTGTGCGGTGTGCGGTGTGTGAGGAGCTTCGACACACTTGACTTGAAATTCACTCGCCCGCAAAAACTCAAACAATTTTTACGACATATTAAGAAGACAATTAAAGAGGCAAGGCATGCATTTTGTAAACAGTAAATATCAAGAGAAAAAAAACTTCACCGCATTACTTTCGTTCGCCGGTGTTTCGTTTAAACATATTTACAACGGTTTTTAACATTTCTGCTCGAAAATTATTAAGTGCGGATATATTATATACTTTTTACGCACTTTTACCGACGCACAAATTACCACAAAATTGTCGACAGCTTTTTGGAATAATGTCCATTAACACTCGCTCATCTATTATTCCAGAAAATACTCGACCCGTCGTTTGAGGTATGCCCATACACCGTATTGTATTATTGCGTTATTCCGAATCGTTCAAAAGAAGCGACATAGTTTTGAAATATGTTCCTCGAAATTATTAGAGAAGAATCGGAGTACATTTGTTTAAAAAAGAGGACAAGTAAAGAAATAACCTCCGAGCACGTAGTTACTGCCTTTTTATGGCGTGAGCACACTACCTACTATACTTTTAAATATAGAAAAATATAATCATCGGAGTAGGCTTTATAAAAAAGGTGCTCGAGCTTTTGTTAAGTACCATATTTTATACCACGGTTTTAAAATCAAATAGAGACAAGAAAATATGTCAAAATCAGTCATCTTCAATTAAATCAATTGCACACTTCGTGGTCAATATTTTTTTATTTAGCATATCTGACATGTTTCTCATTTTTTAATTTTTCGGCGAAAAAATCCAAGCCATTGTCAAATTTCTAGTCTATCTGGTGTTTTTTTCATATCCGCTCCATATTCGGAGCATATAGCCACCACACGGTGCCTCCAGGATTCTCTATCACCCGCCAACTTCCTCGCTTCTTCCCAGGTAATCCCGGTGTCCCGTAGTTCCCCTGAGTAAATCTTATAGATGGTCATCAAATCCCTTCCGGGGCGTCGAGATCCATCAGATAGAAGAGGCAGGTTCCCTTGGGGCATCCGCAGCACATGTCCAAGCCAGGTTCATCGTTGCCTTTTTATTTTGGACATAATAAGGGGCTGGTTTGTCCTATCCAGTGTATAGACATAATTTTGCTGCATCAGGGTCTGTATAAATGCAGACTTTCTATATATGTAAGTAAAATTTTGTAGAATAAATAACTGTTTGTATAATATTATAATATTTATCAGTATAAGATTTACGATAAAACGTGTGCGGAATTGCTTAGTGCTTGAGTGTTTTGACATTAGTTTAAAATAGTTAAATATTAAAAATAGCTGTTTTGAAGATTTATTTTGAATAAAAACCAAAATATAACTTAATATTTTACTCTAGAAATCTTAAATTCGATTCATTAATGTAGATATAAATATATAGTTGAATACTTTTCATATTAAAGTCAGAAATGAAATATTATTTTTTACCAAAGTGATAGAGATAATAGTTATTTATCGTCATAATCCTTCGGTAAGTGGTGCTTCTTTCTAGTATTAACAATCGGACACATTAATAACCATTAAAAAACTTTGATAATAATAATAGAGTATTTTGAATTTGATTTTCTAATCGCATTAAAGAGTATATTTTGCATGCAAATCTTACATTATGTTACTGGCACGAATGTTACGCGCAATAAATCAAATAAAAAAGAACAAAGTGTACAGTTTTCCAGTGGCAATTCAAAAAGGCTTATATACAATGATAATAAAACAACAATTCTGTGCCCGAACTCTCCCGCATCAAATATTTGAGTCCAAAATTGAGAAGTGAAACGAGAGATGTGCAACAGCAATAGCTATAAAACATTATTTATGTTGACAACACAATAAGGCGAAGCTACCGCTTTTGTTGAATACTGTGAAAAAGTTGAAATTAAAGGCAGACTGGTCCAAATTATTGCAGTTACAGGTCCGTGGACAACAACGAATATGATAAAATTATGCTACCAAGCATCCTAGATAAAAATGCTTCAAGCCATTGAATCCGAAACTATACCCGAGTAGTCAACAAACATCACGGGATTTGGTTTAAGTACGGATAATTTCAAAAATTCCCTCCCAAACATCTGATCTAATGAAACATCTCTGTTGAGATATATCCAATTATGAGTCTAAATCCTCCATATTGAAAGTTGACTTGGTAAAATCAATTACATCTGTGCACATATGAACATTTGAACAAACGTTGAAAAAAAACAATATTCCATTACTTAGTTCATTCATATCTGAATACTGTTTCTATATTTCGTTTCAAGGCCATATTAACTCTATTTTGGTGTGAAAAGGAATTTAAAATTGAGCTTTTTTAATTAGGGTTGGTTTCGATTAAATTATTTAAGACAACGGTATGACATTATTTGTACTGTGTAACCTTTATTGCGTTACATTTTACACAATCAAAGTAATTTTTTTATGGATTATTATTTTACTTTTAACTTTAAATTGATCATTTTATGATTTTCCATAAACAACACCTTAAAAAATAGCGTCATTTTTGGACAGTTTTTTGGTATTCGTGCCACTTGTGAAATTGGTTCTATTTTAACATACTTTGAGAATCCCTGCCGAAAAGCTTCTTCGCTATGCGCTTCTCTGAACTTTCTCTTGTCGCAGGTGACGAATGACATTTTTTCCATTAATCAATCATTTTTTTATGCAAAATAAATTAACAATAAATAATTAATACTTCCTTGATCTATTTTCAGTGAACATTCATATATCTTTTATCGAAGAACGAAAATTATTTTACTAATTCTATAAAAACGTGCTGCTAGTATATGACAGCGGTCATTGAATCTTGATTGTCATTTTTGGAGAGAAGAGTCAATTTTGGATAAAGGCTTCCACTACTTCCTTACTATATATGTATATCACATAAAGTGATATTATTAGTGTCAACATTTAACTATTGCTATTTTAACCATACTATATTTCACTTGTAATGTGTTCACTGTCAATACTTGGTGGAAAGGCATTATAATAAAAATAATAATACATTTTTAGTACTTTTTCACATAAAATTTATTAGATCAGGACCGGTTTCGCTCATGGCGAGCATTGTCAACTGATAAGGAATACAATAAAACAGTGATATTTATACAAAAGTTAAGTAAGAAATACAAGGTATGACAACCAAGCAAATAAATTGAAGCAAATTACAAAAGAAATAGACTATAAATAAAACGTTGAAGACTATTTTTCTTGTAATTTGCTTAAATTTATTTTCTTAGTTGTAATACCAATTGTTTGTCATACCTTTTATTTCTTACCTAACTTTTGAATAAATATCACTGTTTTATTGTATTCTTTATCAGTTGACAATGCTCGCCATGAGCGAAACCGGTCCTGATCTAATAAATTTAATGTGGAAAAAGTACTAAAAATGTATAATTATTTTTATCATATGTAGTATATTTTGTTGGCTTTCCATACCGGTAATACAGTAGACACGGTTCGGCTGAAAATATTGTTTATACAAAATAGGTTACACATCAAAAATTGTATAAAGTTTCTAATAACTAATAATTCTTTTGTTACATTAATTGTTCACCATTGATAATTTTGATCAAATATGAAATTATCTTCGCCTGCCAATTACTATGCGACTTTCAGTTACTATGTAGTTATTGTACATTACTTTAGCTATATTACATCATACAAATGGAATGGGGAAGTACACTTTAGATTTTTAGAACACTTAATTACTTTTTGAATTTTACTATAGGAAGCATATGGGTACATCATTTATGAATTATTTTAGAGATAATCAATTAAATCATATAAATATATACATACCTTCAGAGAAAAAATCTCTTATACTCAACTGTTTAGTTTCGTTAACGGAGCTTTAGTTTAGGGCGTTTAGGCAATATGCATACCTACATTGATTCTAATAATAATGCATTTTGGAAGAAAATAAATTGAACTTTCAGATATAATTTCCCAATGCTCCAGATATATAAAAATCATTTAATTGATAATATAATTGAGTATATTCAATTTTATATTTTCTTGCCTGCTAAATTTTTTTAAATATTATTGACATACACAGGTTGTTAGTTCTTAGTTTCAAAATGTTATTTTTAATCGAAAATTAAAAATAGTGGATTAAAACATCGTTACAAATAATTGAAAAAAGTGGATTAAAACCTCGTTTAAAATAGTGGATTGAAATCTCGTGGCCGAGTGATTAGCCCTCGCGATCTATCGTCCTATTCGGTAACGATGTCCACGGGCTCGAATACTAGTATGGAAAATTTACAGCATTGATTTTTCAAACTATTTATTGATTTATGTTCAACTACACACATTATGAATATATATTTTCGTTATCTTATTAAAAACAGCTGTCGTTAATAACAATTCTGTCTGATGTTCAATTCAATATCTATAATAGATATTGAAAATGATTTGATATTACGCATTTTTTTCCATAGCGTTTAATATTTAATTATGTTTATTATTCTCAACTGATAAAGTACTTTTCATAACATGTCGAGTTGAATTTAAAATCGCCTTGACTTGATTCATTAATATGTCATTTATTCGTAGAGAACGTCCGTTCCCAACTAATGTAGGATTTAAATCATTTTAATGTGATACATGATAATTTTAAATGACAAACTTTAGACACTCATTCATTAATCTCCTTCACAAAACGAATCAAGATGATATCTTCGTCTTGTGATTATTGAAACCGCGGGGTTCCTCTAAACATTATATTAAATAATATTCATCATTTTACTCAACCGTGTCAAAAACCTTTTTTAATATAATATACGAGTGGCGAAACTTATCTGCGCTGTCAAAGAAAACCATAAAAACCGACACCTATGCTACAAATCACAAGCCGAGAAGATATTGGCTGTCATCCATTGTCACTATTGTTATTATAGAATTATAGATGGTTCAATTTTCATTTCTTGGCCCTTGTGGTCGTGTGATGTGAGCTGTACCCTAGAAATGAGATAGACATGAGTATCGGAAAGTTCCCTAAAATTTGATAACTTGGGCATGTTTGTAATTGTAGGTGATATCTTTTTATCATGTTAAAATGGTGTGGAAAATTCAAAATATATGATGGCTTGGTTATTGTTCTGCTGATGAAGGCACTGCCTGTTAATGTGGAAATCTTCAGCAGTGAACATGGTGCTTCGGTGGTTTGTATTTTTTTCTTTTTATTTAACAAATATGTTCCTATTCTGTTTTATATACTTTTTTAATTTTGTGTAATATATTTTGTGATATTTTTATAAAATTTGTCTAATGCATGGCGCATTGGCGTCAGCTATAATGCCATGTATTACATTTTTAATTTTTCCAGTAAATTATTAGCTATAATTTCACAAACAACTTCTTCATTTTTTTATTGTCAGGAACCGTATACACATTATTATTAAATTTAAGCTCACTTTTTCTTGAAATTAAATATCAGGGATGAATTTTAAATTCCTTAATTTGATATAGACTGAACGCGTGGGCATAGTGCGGTAGGTGGATTCTTATGTCAGAGGACAGAACATTTATTTAGTATCAACGGCTGCCGCAAACTCGAGTGAACTGATAAAGAAGTCAGAGTGTAATATACTCAGAAGAGCAAAATAATTTGAGAAAAAAAATGATTATGGAGTCGGGATGACGTGTCACAAATATATTCTTTATACTGCTTATAAAATCAAGCACATTATTTTCACTAGCGATAACTACATACTAGTCGAGTAATCATTCTAAATGTTAAGTCTAATAAAAAGAAGATTCAGTAACTGGCTGACAGTCGGTATTGCTGTAAATACAAAAAATCGTGTGCACATTTTAAAAACATTTTCAAAATTTTATCATTAATGGGTGCATGAGCTTTTTGTTAACGTCGTGACTCGTCGAAGAAATAAAACCTTGAATATTTTTTTGTCATAACTTTTACCTATATAACTACTCTCCATCTGCCGCTAGATTAATAGGTAATAATAAATATTTTGAAGGTTGGTCAGGTACGCCCACTGCCAATTTCAGTGTTTACCCAGATTTTTAAATCTGCCCGTATGTATCTTCGTCCGCAATAGAAGCGTTCACCGCAATTACCGTTTGCATTATGTATACAGTGGAACCCCGATCTTACGTTCTCGCATTATACGTTTTCCCGCGTGGTGCGTTCATTTTCTATAGTCCCGGCATTTAGTTCATATATAAAACTTTCCCGCATTAATCGTTTGTTTTAGACGGTCTCTTGAAAAACGTAGAATCGGGGTTTCACTGTACTTTGATATCCAGGGCTTTTTTCCATTTAACGCGGTGGACCGGCGTTCCGGCACCTTTTTTCACGGTTATTTTTTTCAATTTTTTTAAATTATCTAGACGAAGCAATGTTTGCGCTTACGTAATTACTATCTATATTTATATAATTCGTCGAAATGATAAAACATGGTATTGTAATGAACCGGATGAGATGTGGATGGATTCAAAATTGGTGCTTTCCTGTGGTGACGAGGGAGAAGGAGACTTGTCCAGGTTCCCATTGGTCACTCGTGCTCAAGGACTGATAAAAGCCAGTAACGTCTGACGTTTGTGATTGACAATTTGCGGAATATTTTATTTTCTTACTTTTACAAAAATTTCATCAATTTGAGTTCCGACACCTTTTTTTTCAAAAAAAAGCCCTGATTATATTCATTATTTTAAATATCAATATACAAAGACATAATATATTTTATTTGGCTCGCAAAATTATATTCTGTGATTTATGTTATAACAATAAACAAATCTGAAAATTAGTTGAACAATGTTGAATAATAATTATCATAATATTATAAAAAGACATAAAATACAGATTCATATTTACTTTGACGCGATAGATACTTTCATAAAGTCTGAGCCCATCATTTATTTTTGTGCAACCCACGATGTCCGTAATCGATGACAGATTATCGACATATATTTTGTTAATATTTTCAATTATGAATCTCAATCAGGATCGACTTGGCTCAACGGAGGAGTGCTTTATTTGTATAAATACGTTTTAATTTCATCAGAACATAAATCCAATAAAAAAAAAATATTTTCAAAGTAGAAAGTCACTATGAGGATGACAACACAATGTTCCTTAACTTCTTTCTCAAAATATTTCTGAATTTGATTGATACAGAGGGTCCCATAAATATATATTATAGCAATATTAAACGTAAAAAATCTTTATATACAAAATATATACTTTAAGCAGTTATATTATTAAGTTTTTTTTTTCACTCATTTGTATTGATTTATTCCTCTAAATAATAATGTCACTAATGAACTTATCTTTGATCAGTAATACAAAAACCCGCCAAAACTAAAGTAATATTGTCTTTTTTGCCTATTATAAAGTAATTTTATGTATTTATAACAATATTGTAGAACACATTGTTATAATCCTTTCAATGGTTTCGACGGTAACTTTGTGGAATTTCATTTTAATATAAAACTAACTAGTAACTCGTAATGCTAACTTCATTAGTAGTATAATTATTTGTTTGCTTTGTTTCGATTCTATAACCTTCTCCTTGCTTCCAGTAAAAAAGAAAAATCCCAAACTCCATTTTGTAATTTTATCATTTTAAAATATTACAATCAATCCTGCTTTATTACTTACGTAAGCAAACTTTGCGAAAGTAAGTCCGAAGATGCCTCTGAAAAAGGCGAAACACGTGTCATAGTTAGAATCACAATACGTGGAATAATCAAAGTTATTTTGAATTTTATATTATTGTTATTATCGTTATAATTATAAATAAGTCTGCAAAATTCAAAGATGGCTTAAACATTTGGATTCTGCATTTTATTAACTTCTTAGAGTGATAAATTTCATGTTACAGTGACCAAGTTTTTTGCTAGACAGATTATATAAGTCGAATTTTATGTGATTTTTTATGGTAATAAAATGAAATGAGAGGCGAGTGGGCGAGAAATTTAAATTCATTTTTGTCATCTTTAACGGACGTTTCGCAACCGGTTCTCGATCATTAGGTCCGTATCTTTTTTATCAATCTTCACTAGAAATGGTAATTTGTTTAAAAAATAGAATTTTATTTCAATTTCTACTAATGAAATGCAGCGATAAAAAATATTTTGCATGCATGGAGTTGCATAGATCTTTATATATCTGCATTCGCCGACGTCTACGAATTTATATATTTTTAAAAGTAGCAATCTTGAGCCAAGCGACATTAAACCATCTATTTTTAATTTTTGCATTTCCTTATCAATTTATTACACAATAATTATTGAAAGAACCATTGCTTACGTCTATTTTATTTTTCTATAAACGTCTTCATTACATATTTCCATTTCATTAAACTTTTTTTGTCCATCTGAATTATTCAAAATATATTTAAATTATCGTAAATGTTTAGTTATTCTGTAAAAAATATTGTTTGTTAACATGTAAATATATATGATAATATCAAAACACAATTTATATAGCTTATAAATTACATTGATAGTCAAATTTTCAAAAGCAGTTAGAACCTTACTATAAAATCTAAAATAACTTTGTTTATTCCACGAATTGTACGTAGAATACGTAGAATAATCGACGTTATTTTAAATTTTATATAAAAATAAATTTCCACAAAGTTTCCGCCGAATCAATCGAAAGTAGAACCTTACTTTTTATTTAAGCACCTTGTCAGTATTAATAATAATGTTCTATAAACAATTCCGTTTAACAGAAACATAAAATACTATAAAAAAAACAATCAAACCGTTGTTCAAAATTATTTAAGACGAATGACAAAGATATATTTAATAATTTGAAATATGACAAGTAACAAGTAAAAACAAATCGTATATATTCATCCGTAAATTTTTCAAATGGAAAATTTTACCATAAAATTGAGAGCCACTCAAATAATTAGTCTAATGAAAATGGTTATATTGAATGACTCTCAGCAGCACACGTGAGATAATTTAAAGTTTCTATAACGAGCGGAAACTTTAGGGTCTCAAACTCAAACGTTGAAATATTTTTTTAGATAAGGTAACTCTCAATAATATTTCAGTAGAATACTCTACAAGTATGGGCCCACAATTTTGATTCATTAGTATTTAAAGTGCTGCGGTTGTGCAGCACCGACTGGCGATATTCGATGTCGATTACTTGTAATCTAACCCTTCGTTAACAATGACAAGAATACTTTTTCACTTCCTATAATTTACAAACAACCTGAAGGGAGAACCGCAGATATCTTTTAATAAAAATTAGTTACAAATACATGAACAGAATAAAAATTGAATCCTTTTTTTGAGAAATCAGGCTTAAACGTTATATTAATGCTTTTAATGTGTTCACTGTCTATACTTGATGGAATGTCATTAAATTAAAAAATAATTATACATTTAGTGTACATATTCCACATAAGATTAATTCAAATCAGGATCGGTTTTTCTCATCGCAAGCATTACAACTGATCAGTTGATAATGCTCGCGATTATCGGAACTGTTCCTGATCTCAATAAATCTAATGCGGAATAAACTCAAAAATGTGTTATTATTTTTATAAATAATATTAAAAATTAAAAAAGTGTTTATGTTTGTAAGTATTTAGTTGTTAAACCAACTCCGCACTATATATGGATCATGTGGGCTTCGTGTGAAATATATCAATATAAATTATAAAGAACAACTGGCTATTCACACAACCTCGTGTGATATGTAAATATATAATTATATATAAGACATGCAAATACATATATCACACATGCATAATCTCTTCAAATTGATTGTCTTCAAAAATAAAATACTTCGCCAACTCATCTCTACATTCTACACGAATCTAGAGTAAAACATGAAATAGTAACGTTAATCAATTATTATTATGCAATCGAATTGGATACATCATCATGATGCACCCAATTTAAAAATGCAAACTCAGTGCATGCACCAGCAGCCGCAGTAAACGATACAATATGTAGGTGTCTTACGTAACATATGTTTATACAATCATAATTTGAATGGTAATTTACAGACATACCGAAAATCATTTAAAATTACATGATCAAAATTCCTGTCACGGGAAGGAGCATCGCAGCAAATAAATGGCCACTATCAATTCGCCACCAGCGCTCACTTACTTCATCATTCATAATTTTGATGGTTCATCAGTCAGAATAATGATAACTAGCTTTCTTGATCCACTTACCAATCTTTACTGCTCGTGCCATTCTTAATAATAAAAGCATTTTACTTGCACCTAATAGATTAAATTGTTCGCATATTGCTGTTTATTTCTGGTATTCCAACAACAGAATAATTAAGCTATATAATTATAATGTTAAAGAGGTGTTTCTATCATTATTTCTATAAATTAAATAATCATTTCATTTTGTTAAACACCTCAAATTATCTACAATAATTCACTACTACTTAAAATGTTAAAATAATTGTAAACGTCAATGTGAGATAACAAGAAGCTTTTTCACAAAGCCAAATTGACTTAAAAGATGGATACGGTAAGCTAGTTCCAGTCCCAAGATAAACCATGAAAAATAAAATAAGAAATTGTTGCGAATGCTCCCTCGCGTTGAACAGTCAGCGTTGAATGGTCCAAAAGAAACCAACAGTAAGTAATCAGTATGCTAACTTTTGCCAGGCTGAGGGTGAAACCACCACCACTGCTACTCTATCTTAAATATACATATATCTTAATATTAGAGATACAATGTGTAAACTTTTGGTATTCTTAAATCATTGTATTTTACACCTTTTGCAGTAAAAAAAATGATTTTGATAGACTAGTTACGTCGCAATTAAATAAAAAAGAAAATAAGTCGGATGATTATTGGCCGAAAACCATTTATATTGTCGCTACCAATGGCCAGGATTAAGACTTCACTGCCTATACGCGATGAGATAACGATATCTTATCTCAAACGCGCTTCTTTCAACGAACATTCCAAATCAAGTGGATGCCTTTTACATTAAAAGGTGTAGATAAAAAATCGCATTCACAGTTCACATCGCCAGTCTAGAATAAACAAGAACACGATTAGGTTGCCTCATTCATGCGTGACTTAAAATATGAATAATTATGGGAAAATTATCGATTTCCATATATTTTTTTATAGAACGATGTATAAAGATACTACAAAGCATAATCTATCATTTTGTATTGCAGTCTATGCCAATAAGGCCATACCACTGGGGTCTTTTTTAGAAAAAGTTAGTTTTCTTCTGGAGTCTTTATTGCTTATTACAGTATAAGTCTTATACTGTAATAAGCAATATCAATTGTCATATTGATTTAATAAGAGTATTATGGTGGACTCCTGGGTTGTCGCCGCATGTAATACTGTCATGAGTGACCAAAAAGCTCTTGCTCTCTCTCTTCTCGAACAAAAAATGTCAAAAAATAAAAAAGCAACAACACAGTAGGCAGGTATGCCTCAATCCATATCTAGCTGTTCACTTGAGATTTATCATGAGCTGTAGAATAATATTTGTCCTGACATGGTTTTTAGGGGCAACCTAAATAAACTGATCACAGGGTTGCCGACCACTTCCACAAGTAATAGTATAAATATTTTAAATATTTTTGCGTGTAAATTGCATTATAAAAAAAATGCTGTTAATACTTTTTTATAAGCTTTATGAAAGCTAATAAAACATAAGTACCGTGGGCTTATTTTACCATAATTCGTGATATTAAAACACATATTTATACGTCTGAAAAATATTTTATAATATATTTAACTCCGTTGTAATTTTATTTATCTCCAAGGCAGCCAATAAATTGAATGCCTTGGGTGGTCACAACACATCACATTATCACACATTATATGTTGTATAGTTTACATATTATTCATAACATGAATATATTTTGCAGTAATACGTGTTACAAGTCTTATCTAGGACGATTATTTTATGCACATAAGTGATAGACGATAAAAAACATCTCGCCAGCTCGAGCCTGGGAAAAAGTTGTGGATTACAATATTTTCGAGCATAAACAGTGTTATAAGATCGTGCATTGGCATACACATCTGCACAAAAGAATGTAGGATAAACAAACACATTTCGCGCACATGCTGTAAACGTTTTTTTATTCTTCGCAATTATTATGTAACGGCAAAGATACTCCTTACTCACATTCATGTTACATAAATAATTGCAAGGATTTTTATCGAGATATTATGCAAACGAGCGACGACGACTGCGAGCGATGTCTAACACAAATGGTCATCGTTAGAACAAGCTACTTTGCCAATATTAATTACCAAATATTTATTATTAAAATCATTTATATGTCTAATGTAAAAACCTTCCACTTACTAGAATGGTGTCAAATCTTTGATTTCAAAACACTATTTCGTTGATCTCAACCAATCCTGATTGTAACACAAATTCAATTTAACAAATAAATCACTAACGAGGGGGAAAAATTTATTAAATAGATTTTTCTTAACCATGTCCTCACCCAACTTGGAGCATATGGACCCCTCACGGAGTTTATCTCAACATAAATTTTTCTGCGAAAAATGCTTGTTGCTCAACCTCTCTTTTGCGAAGAGATAAGGGGATGGAGAGGATTCGAGGACTAGGACAGGACTAGTGATTAGCTATTCGCTATCACAATTCGTCGCTCTTTGGGATAAGAAAAGTGGGAAGGGATTTTCAACAATACAAACACTCATGCCTTTGAACAGATTTATGGTCTGAAAAAATCCGCTCGTACCGGGAATCGAGCCCGGGCGGTCCGGCACGCAAGCCAACAACGCTTACACTGCACAACGGACCGACCTATTAAATAGATACCTGATATTTATTAAAATATATCACAATTTGTACACACACTTGACCCAATTGCACGACTCTTGACTAAACGAATGCTCCCACCCTTTCGGCTAAGCCGGGCATCAAAATCATTAGAAGTTCCATTATAAAGCCTAAAAAAATAATTGTATACTGTGTATCTATCTGGAATATTGTAAAATATCGAGTGCAATTAACGAAAGTGTAAAAAAATTCGTACCAAAGATCCACCCCGTGATATATAATTGCTTTGACTGGCCATACTTTATTTTCGATACAACTTAATCATTCAGTAGGCACTTTTCAATGCAATAATATCATTTTTCTCCAGTAAATTTGTACAATTGGATTCCAAATAAATATGATCAAAATCTTTCAAATTATATACTTAACAGAATAACAACATGTGTTCCATTCATCATGCAATCTTTTTGACGTTGACTGACAATCATGTAATATATGCGTCGAATTCACGACTATCAATAATTATACTCATAATTGAACCATGACTAAATTACTAATTATAATTTATTCAACAAATTAATGGATTTTGCTTAAAGTCTCACTAAGATGAGCAAGTCAGCACATTGAGCAGAAAAGAGATTCAACATAAAAGTGGTCTTCAAAGTGTCGTTATTGTAAATTATATATGTTACAGTGAAAATGTATCAAGTAATAGATTTTTATGACAACATGATTTCACTAGTCACGATCATTGAAATTATTGGCCAAAGTCGATAATTTGCCAGCCTAAATTGGGTTTGCTTCAATGAAACAAAATCAGCAAGTAGTCCCTTTCATAAAAAGAGAACCAAAGAAAAACACAGACAAACTTAGCGCTGAAGATAAGGCGGTCAAATTTAACTTCAATGACAGCTTGGAGAAAAATATATATTCACTGAGAATACAGTAACACTGTAATATATATGTACATATGTATTTATCTAATCACTTGTAATGTGTAACAGTCTTGCAGGTTCAAATGCATTATATTGAAATAAATAGAATATTTTTTCAAACAAACGCCACACAATGTACAGTTTTCCAGTCCTGATCATTATAAAAATAAATTGAAATAAGAACACAAAAATGTGTTCTATTTGTTTAAATATTTATTTAAAAATAAGATTTCTTTTCATTGTTTTTATGAGCTCATATTATCGGTGTTCAATCAGTGGACATATTTTCAGAAAATTTTATTTTTATTATAATTACTATAAACAAGTACTGGTCATCTATCTGGACGCAGAATATATTGAATTTAATTATTTTCTCTGACATAAATCTCGAAATCATGCATTGCGTTCTTGTCTGATTTTAATCTTATCCTACACGATCTAATTCACTTGCATCGCTTGAAAAGTAATAACATATGCACGGAATAATAAAATACAAGATATACCGCTTTAAACTGCAGCCTGCTAAACAAGTTTTCAGATAAATAAAATTCTGCATCTAATGGTGGCATCATTAAATCAAGGACAGCCGAATTTATCAATTACGTCAGTAACGCATAAAACAGACATGCTTCAATATGCAACGGCAAAAAATAGTTTTATATTCTTCGCTGCCCACAGAAGCGGTCCGCAAAATAAATTTAAGCTCCAACCTACAGGGGCGGACGGGCCAGCCTGACGCTGGGCTAAATTTAGATACGCCTAACAGCTGCAAATGCAAAATATTTATCATCTTTTTTATCTAAAGTAGTAACATATAAAATAAAATGCGCATTAGATGTAAAATAAACGTACATAAATACATACACTGTCCATTAGCGTAGTATACTGCCGTTCCAAGCAACAAGGCAGTAAGAAGTTCTGACAAACTTTTGAAAAAAATTACATAACGTGTTTTATGAAGTTTTAGTGTTTGTAATTTTATAAAGCGATAGTGAAACAATTTCTTTGAAAAAAAAAACTAGTACTTCGTTGCACTGACTTCTTCTATGCTAAGAAAAATAGAGAGCTGTTTTGGTTTAGTTACTATAAAAGTGAGCAGTACATATAGCTTTCCAACATATTTACTTTGAGTTACAGCCTCCTTCCTTGAGACGGCAGTATATTAGCGGTAATGTTTTGAATTGTGACTGACAAAACTTCGACAATAGTTATAATATGGAAAAACCATGTATATTTTTTAATGTGCTTACATTAGTATAAAATTTAAAATAACTTTGATTATTCCACGTATTGTGCCACTAACTGTGACACGTGTTTCGCCTCTTTCAGAGGCATCTTCAGACTAACTATCGCAAAGTTAGCTTCCCTTAAAAGGCAAAAATCCCAATCTGATTGTTTGCAGCTCATAAGGATCATTATTTATTTGCCTTGTTTCGATTCTATCACCCCCTCCTTGCTTCCTTTAAAAGGGAAAAAAACCCGAAATCCATTTTGTAATTTCATAATTTAAAATGTAAGAATCAATCTTGTTTCATTACTTAAGCAAACTTTGCGATAGTAAGTCTGAAGATGTCTCTGAAAGAGGCGAAACACGTGTCACAGTAAGTAGCACAATACGTAGAATAATCAAAGTTATTTTAAATTTTATATTAAAATGAACTTCCACAAAGTTACCGCCGAAACCATCGAATGTGCTTACATAAGTATACTAAAAGTACTTATAATAGAATGCGCAACAAATAAATATATTCTTCAATGTGATATGTTTTTTTTTTACCATTTCCGCTCTCAACTTGGAGCATGGAACCTCACGGAGTTTATCTCAACATATGTTTTTCTACGAGAACTGCTTGTAACTCAGTTGATCAATCTCTATTTTTCGAAGAGAGTAAGGATGGAAAGGATACGAGGACTAGGACATGACTAGTGATTAACTAATCGCTGACACCATGCGTCGCTCTTTGGTATCGTTAAAGTGGGAAGGCATTTAACAACACAAACACCCATTGCCTCTAAGCAGGATCGATTCATCGAATGAAAAAATCTGCTAGTACCGGGAATCAAGCCCGGGTGGTTTGACTCGGTAGCCAACGGCGTTGACCACTGCACCTCGGGCCGGGCACATATGTATATAGAAATTAATAGTTCGATTGAAAAAAGAAACTGTCTGATGATGCTTCTCGCGAAGAGGCAAAACATGTGTCATGATTTGTAAACCAATAAGTGGAAGATTTATTTTATATTTTAACAGTTTCGTCTCAAAACAACCGATTTCGCAGCGTTATTCAGCGGACCACTCATCTCTTAAAAATATCAATCATTTATCCGCTAAAAAATAGCATCGTGGTGTACAAAGAGCACAAATGAAGGAAACACTGCCGGGTCACAAATCCGTCTCTGCTTGTTGAGTTATTAAAATGCAGTAGCAATAAAACTAGCGATAGTAAATTGAGAAAAATCCTTCAAGATGACAGTTTAAAAATATGCCATAAATTTTACTGTAAAACACATATACCACCAAGTAGATTGTAAACTGTACATTTTTTTATCATCAATGCAATATAATATTATTCGCATTATAGTATACGACATACATACATACACTAAATAATTGCGTGACTAACACGACACTATTATCCTAAAACACAATTTTACATTTGGTCAAATTGAGCTATTAAATCCCACTGACAAATGATTTTTTTCGTCATAAAATATAATATATGTATATTTTACGAAATCAATATGTAATCAATTATTCTTTATACGAAGAATATCACTTATAAGTGACGGGATTTCATATCGAACGCTGATAAATATCAATTAAGAAAACAATTATTATGAAAAAATTCAAACATCGTATCTTTTTTAAAATAATTTTTTTATCAATTTAATCAGTTTATTTGATTCGAACCAGTGGAAAACATAACTCAAGAGCACAACGTAGCCCATTCGACTATAGACCCTTTTTTATGTTGATTAAGGCTTCATATATCAATAAGAACCGTTAATTATACCTAGGTACATGTATATATTTTTTTTCGTTTTTATGTATTTTTTTTATTGTAAGATTTTTCCAACTTTCTTATAACACGGTCTAGATCAGAGGTTCTCACGTAAAATTTGGCTGTGGCCGCATTATGAACATCAGCGGTAATACGGAAATGTCTTGTGGCCGCACCAAATTTTTGTGCTAAGTCTTCTTAATCAAAAACAATGTATGTGTTTGAGTTGTTGCTAGCTAACAATTCTTGATGCACAATAGAATACATTATTTTCAATTTCTTTGTAGACAAATTAACTTGTAAAAACACATTTTTACTAAATACCAATATTAACTATGAAGCTGTTGGTGGCCGCACATGAGAACCACTGATCTAGATATCCAATAAAATATTTTTTTTTTTTGTTTCTATGTATGTTTCGGTTTACACAATTCCAATCAGACATCTCAAGAATTCAGCGTACTTACTTTTTAATTTAATTTATTACATATGTATGTATTAAAATAAAAGAATATCAAAATTCGTCAACAATTTGATGTAGCGCCAGTTTATTTTTAATAAAAAACAAAATCTGGCTGAAATAATGATCTACTTATCAGATGGCAATACTGGCTAAAAAAATCTAAATTCCAAGTCGATTGACTCCAAGACTGTGACTGGTAAGTTTTTTCCTAATTAGGTAATTTGTTTTGATTAATCATAATGCGGTTTGTTAAGTCCCTATGATTATTTATATTTTTTTTGTGCATCGCCATATTACGAATGAATGAATTATAATTCCTTTTAATGCCCTTCCATCGAGAATTAACAGTAAATAATATCAATCAGGGCCGGCTTCGGATAGGATCAAACGAAGCGAGCGCACGGAGCGCTGAAGGCGGTCACATTTTTTAAAAAATTTAAAATCGCACATGTAATCACAAATTGCGCTGTCAATAAATATAAAAATATTCATCCATTACATAAATATCCAGGAAATTTAAATTAATCAGCTATAAATATCTTAATTTTCCGAATTTTGAGTTATGAACATAAAATTCAATTTGGTGAATTATTCCAATGATACAAAAGAATCTTTTTCGTTATAAGAAAACCTTTATAGTGTAACTTTTATTACAACTGTATTTGTGTGACCGTAGAGTCGTTTTCGTATGTACCGTCATCGACTTTACCTTACAATTAACACTCTGGCAACCGCATTTAGTGGCCAAAGTTACACGTAATACCGCACATTTTTCACGATTTTGGTTTTTCGCGCGACATTTAGAATTATGCTTATATCTTTTTAATCAGTTGAATAAATTGGATAAAATAAAGTGTATTGTATAGTATAATATATCTATTCAAAAACAATTAGTTCAAAAAAAAATTATTAAAGCTGTTAACACATGATTTATTTATATTTTTGAAAGAAAAGCGAAACAAATATTTCTTTTCCATTCATAAACACATAAAGCAAAGTCAAATTCTTTTGAAATGTGATCTGCGATCATTTTACACAATATTGTATGCAAATATTTGAAAAAAATAGAGTATTTATTGAGAGCCGCTTGACTTACCATTCATCCATCAATCGTATAAATTAGGAACATTAACTTGTCATCACAATGCCACAATAACATTATAACTATTACTTCTACCAGCCAAAAGGGGTTCATTTATTGTTATTAGTTTTTATAAACACTTCAACAGCAAAATTCGAAATTGACTGTTCACTGTTTTTAGCAAACTACAATCATTACATAACTGATGACTCGCACGTTCAATTTCTGACTTCGTCTCCACAGATTTGATATTTTTTTAATTCATTATTTTATATATTTATCAATAAAGCAATGCTTAGTTTTACTTATTTTTGCAACGTAATATTATAACAATACTGCTGCATCCAAATGTATACAAACATTTTTTCTTTTACATCTTACCTATCGACGGTCCAAGTCCATAAATAAATACCCATAAACACAAATTTCAAATACGCTATATACCAGAAATCTAGATTTCATTAATCGGTTTATTCCAATGCACTTTTTTTTTAAAAGCATTGTTGGTTTTGTGGTAATTGTTTCATGTTTTTAAATCATTATGGAACAGACACCTTTTGCGCTAGATAATTCTGATTGTCTATGAAAATTGTAATTTTGTTAAAGAGAATCGATTGTAGAATAAGCTACCAAGTATGCATTATCAGTATAGTTTCGGCTCTTTGAAAAGCTTGTAATTAACTAACTATCGTAAAGTTAATTAAATAATAATAGTCTGACAATATTTTAAATTTTATTTCAATTTTATTTTGAAATTAAACTTACATAAAGTTACAGCCGAATTCATCGTAATTATAGATTATAGGATTACTGGTAAAGCTTCGCGATTTCTTCCTCAGTAAGTGTTATTTATTTTATGTTTTCGTGAAGCATTTTTAGCAATGCTCTAACTTTGAAACTCGTAATCATTGTTTCATAATTTGTTAAGGAGTTATTTTATTTTTAATTTATCCAAATACAACATACAAGGAATATTAATTTGTTGCATAACTTGATTTGTTTATTGCTCGCTGTGCTGGGGGAACAGAACCGGCTCTGATGTTAAATAAAAAAGTTTCATCTCATAATTTGATCGTTTCCTGAATCAATAAAAAAAAGTCCCAAAAGTATTGCGAAAGATTTATGCAGTCTTTTATGAATTAATAATTACGATTATTGCCGTCTATATAAATAGTGCACTAATTAATTAAACGAACACAGTTCGCCATACATGGCAGACTTACAAAAAATTGTACCAAGGTCGCACACATCACAGTCCGCCTGAACATATTCATTTAATTTTTTTCATCACACTTTTATTGCTGAAGATTTAGTCTAGTAATTAAAAGCGTACTAGTTTTTTCGTTCCATTTTTTTGCGATGTCGCTTTAACGCTTCTTTAATCTCTACAATGCCGCGGCCGTGTTTACACGCCAAACAATTCCGTGCTCGTAGGGCTGGCCATACAATGCGCGTGTTTACACGCAGTACTTGAGACGTGGTTTAAAGGCCACAAGCAACGTTTATAACAATTTTAAAATATCTTGCATATAGTGACATCTTTTGGAATCGTGATGTCATACTTGAACTTTAAAGATATTGTATAGTAATCTATAATATATCGATTTTAAATACGTTTCGTTCTGTTGAAATGTGTTGCTAGCAGCGTATGCGTAGAACCTTTTTTGAGGCATACCACTTAGTTGAAGACTATTAATTTGCTTTAAGAATTTTGAACGTATTTTTTATTTACATATAAGATTAAATTTACTATGAATTATCTCCGATTGAAAATCACGTTCACGTATTTTCTGTGCGAGTGTTGTGATGTGACTACCCTGAAGGTTTGTGAAGCGTTTGTTGGTTTGGTTTTTGAACAAATGATGGCGTAAATGATTCACCGTGTATTAATATGGTAAGTGTGTGTGATGTACTATTAAAATATGCCCAACAAGTATTCATTTATTTGGTTTTATTTTTTGTCAAAAAATCACGGCCCTCCGTGCACGACCATACTAATCCTAGCCGGCACCTAACAGGTTAAAAAGGACTTCATCGCGCGTTGACATGTGTTTTATAATTTTATACCAACACTATAAATACGATTGCCGTTTATATTTTTTCAGATTTAATAATACAATTTGAATGCATATCCAGATATTGCATTGTGTAATGCAGGGTTTTTTTTTAAATTGAGTTTGTTGTTGCTTTATCGATTTTACTCCATTCTTACGTCAAAAGACAGGTAAAGAAAAAATATGTTGTGATAAATGATCCGCACACTGTGATTTCGACCATATAATACATAATGCAGTTTTCTACTAGGCTATTGCTGAGTTAATGCATTTATTAATATACAAATATATTTCGATTGCTAATCATATCGCACACCAGAACAATCAATAAAATTGATATCTGAAGTATAGTTTTTTTTTCTTAATTGATTTAGAGTGCTTTGATTGAAGGTTGTTTCGACGTATACCAATAATGGTTATTTACAGTACTGAACTTGTCAGTTCAAGTACATCCGTGCACTTGGAATGCCTGAAGATGCCGAAAGGCGAAACCCGGGTCGTTAACGACAAAACTAATGGAAAAGTACAAAATTCTAAAAATTCATATTTGATATTGAAATTCCATCAAGCACACTCAGTCGAAATACTTAATTAATGGTTATTTAATCATGAATCGTATATTAGACATTTACCACTATTTTTAAAATATTTTCTAGTACCCACATGATATATTTTTTAGATATCAAGACCGATCCCCATATTTATTTATGTTTCATCAGTTGATAATGCCCGCCATTAGCGAAACTTTGCGTGATTGATACGAAATATATGTGAAAGTTTTTAAAAAAAATATGTTTTATTTGTTTAAATTTATTGCTTAATTATATTATCTTGCTTGGTGTTGCCAAATAATATTAAAGTGGGAAACGAGGAAATTTTAAAGCTTTCAGTAAAATTGTTTAGTTCGCTTTTCTTCCGCCACAAGCGCTCAACCTGTAGATTCGTTCGCACGTGCTCTTGTCGAATTGCGACGAAAAGTTTTTCCAAACTAGTATTTGTTTTCAATAAGAAGCAATTTTATTATTAGTTTCAGTAAATTAACACATTGTCAAAAAACATAGTTTTTTTTTAAATTAGGACATGTGGGCTAAAAACAGAACAACACATTCGTATATTTTATATTTATTTTAACAAAAGTCACCGAGCTTAAAGAATCAGTTCGTTTGTCATACATTTAGCATAATTTTCTCATCTTCAAAAAGCTTAATAATAACCTTTATCTCCTAGCTAATTTTTGAGGTTGTGTATTTCGGGAAGTTTTTCAATTTTCCAAAACGCTAGCGTTTTTAGTAAAGACAAACTTGTCACTGTTTGATTATATTTTTTCACCTGTCATCGTCTATTTGAAAAATGAAACATGCTATGCGCAGAATACGTGCGCAGTGGAGAGGCGCGCCCCCGGACGGCCGAGTCGGCCAATAGGTACCGCGACGGCGATCGATCACTTCATTTCCCGACCTGCTCAAACTGCTTCACTATCACATTCAAATCCACCCTCACATGCACTACCCCACCACCTGTAACGTACAAGGTGATTGCAAAGATGTTGTAAACATTAGAATTTATTCATCATCAGGGAATATTATTTTATTCGATGAACCTACGAGCTCCTGCACAAAAATAATCTTTGAACTACCCTTCAATTCGAAAGAACTTATAGCTATATTTACAGTATTTTAATTTTGTTTGCTGAATGGTGGGTTGCTCTACGCGGTATTGAAAACCGACTGTCGATTGGCGTATCATACTTGGTATGAAAGTATACAACATCTTTCTCTAAAAAATGATTCAGTAAAGTCAAGCCATGTATAAATTACGTGTCCATCTTCCCCAAGCTGATTTCCCCCTTACCAATGATTTTAAAATTTCTCAAGTGCCTGTCTTTTAAAATCACTAAATTACAGTGAATAGTAGCAAGCTGCTCTCTATTTATGTATCTCTTATTGACATTGCATAAACCATTATTTCCTGCTCAATGATATCAGATATTTTACGGTGAAATTTATTTATCCCCTGTTTCATTTGAATCTAAGTTGACATTTTCAGTGAAATAGTTCTATCAGTCGATAAAATTGTATGCACATATTGTCGGGAAGATCGTCTTTCACGTGAACGAATCGATTGTTGCATATTTGTTGTTTTGCAATGCTGATTCAAAACCCCACTAAATGACTGTCAGTCGTTAAATACGACGATAAGTTATGAATTGCCGATATTTAAATAATTTGATTTGCTTAATCTTGAATCCGTTTAAGATAATAACAGTTCAGAAAGAATCACATCGATTTCATTCCATTTTTGCGCGCATTAAAGTTTTGTGCATCAAAAAAATAAATCTATACACTATTATTTATTTGGGTTTATCATTATTAAATTATTATTCAATACAAACACAAAAAAACTTAAACTTTTTTCTTTACTCAACAATCAATCTCAAGCACTTCTGACGATGTTTCCTTTCACATCTCACTGCACCTTACAAATTTGCAAACCGACATGCTTCGCGGCTTCGCGGCTTTGATATTGTATATATAATATTAATTATTTTCGAAGGTACTACAAAACTCTCTACCACCTTGTGTCTCTCTATAAATACAACACCCTACGCGAAAAGGTACGCATCTATAGGGTTCTGTGACGTCAAGCACTCATACAAATTCGCGTATATGAATATTCAATGGATGAAGCCGTTTATTTATATTGCATGCCTGCCTTCTATTTTGCGCGGGATCGATAACAGCTTTACTTTACTGCTTTCTACCGCGATTACGTCACGCTACCTGCCTGTTTCAACCTCCACTCGATGTTATCTTTTGGGGTATGCCGTTATGATAATTTAGCGAAATTTGAAATAATTTGCAGCGTTCGGGCGGAGGGGATGAAAATTAAATTAACCAGATGAATTATCACAGCATACGCGTAGGCTTATTCTTAGCATATTATAGAAAATAAAGCTCTCTCTGTCGTTTATAAAGATACTATGTTAAGCAATTTCTACATGAGAAAGCAATAAAAATGTGTGCTATAATATTAGCATGTAAGCCAAATTAATTTGATTTACATAAATTAACAGGACAAACAGTATCCAAATGAATTGATATTGATTTATTTTTTGAAATCTTGCCGTAATGCCGTTATTTGTCTAAAATCATATGTGAAAAATGGACTTCCACAATTTACAAATTAAATTTGACCTTGAGACCGTTTTGTATTTTTTCATTTTGAAAGAAACACTTTTTTAAAAGTTGAATCAAAAAATCTACATATTTTATTATCCACTTATAATGTGTTGACTGTCACTTCTTGATGGAAAGCCATCATTTTAAATAAATAAAACACTTTTGTATGTATTGTTTCAATAATTTTTACATAAATTAGGTCCGTTTCGCTGATCGCGAGTATTTTCAACTGATTCAACACGCTACTTGCAAGGAATTAAACCGGTCTTGATCTTTATCAAATTTTATGTGGGTATGACTAACAAAATTTTTTGTATTTATTTTAAATGTACTCTAAAGAGTATTGATATAATTATCATATTATATATAATTTAAAAAGTTGCTCTTGTCGTTTATCAGTGACATGTATCATGAGATGGACGTTGTAAAGAGAATCATTGTAGAAGTTACCAACGGAGAACTGTTTGTAAGTGAATTCCTCAAAATTCATATCTGATATCATAAGGATGGCGAATAGTGTAATTAGGTTTCATTGGGTGGAAATGGTTTCATTATTACAGGCATCCATACTTTTTATTAAAAACCATAAATCGATTGGAAATCTACTAAATACTAGTATACTAATCTCTCACTACTCTACAACTATAGATTTTTAAAGTATCGCTGCACTTAAATTTATATTTAATATACTCCTTGATTGACTTTCAGGAAAAGTAAGAAGATATTGTTAAATAACTGAGTGTTTACATTAGCATATTATAACAATGTTATAAGAAATAACTTAATCGTAATTGCTGATTTTACGGAGCAAAAAGCACTCTTTGAATATTTAAACTGAGGCATGCGACCTTGATTTTATTTTAGCGTACTGATAAATTCAATTTAAAAATCAATTGATCGCGTGCAGTCCACGCTAATGTAAGCCAAACATGCATGCAAGCAAGCAGCTACGATACGTGCATATAGAGCGATAGGTTGATAGGTATACACTTCAGAAACTGTTTTTGCATTCCTTCAAATAGGTAGCGTAATGTTAAAATGAAGTGTATTATTTTTAACCTGCACATGTCGAGAATTCGACGGCGCGGTGACGTCAACGGCTGGGGGTAGGCGTGTGACGTCGATTGACGTCATCGGCACACCCGAAAGTGACGTCACAGATAGCGCCCCTTTTCCGTGCGGGGTTTGGGGTTGCGGCTTGAAGGCGTAGGCGAGTAGCCCTGTGTTTGTCGGGAAATGTGAATGTGTTCGTGTGTCACATTTTCATCGATCTCGGTTTCATTCACAAGGGATGTACTGAAAATCATTTGATTCTTTTACTAATATTTTAAAATAGAAGAAATCATTCAATAAAATTTTTAAAATCATTCAAATACAAATAATATGCTAAAAATATACATACCCATTAAAAACATATTTTACATTTAATGCAGCTGGAGATTGTCTCCGAAAATTTCTTAATATTATATGTTACAAGAAATTTTATATCGAGGGCACCTCCAAACTAGATTTTAGATTTATTTAATTAGTTCGTTCAAAAATGATTATTTTACGTAAAATAAAATTATTAATAATATACGAACACGGCGATAAAAGCGGAAAAATTAAACAGCAGCTGAGAAAATAATTAATATTCTTTTAAATAGTTTTTTTTTATATTCAAGTTTGACGAATAAATTTAATGAATAATCGACAAAATCTTATTCATTATACAGATTATTAAAATAAAATACCCTTTTTATTTTTATCAAAATTCTATTGTTGAACACAAACAACGGTGTTTATTTAATAAAATAAATTGAAACCCATTTAACCACAAATAATCCTGTTATAAATTAGCTTTTATGAATACTTACTTTGAAATAATGATTTTTTCCAAAAAATGCATTTTAAAATGCTTACATATTTCATAAATTAATGAAAGCATTTATTTAGTAAAAAAGTAATTATTCAGTGTTAGAGTTTTAAATAGTTATCTAACAAGTAAATTTTATTTTAAAAAAGCTATGATATTATTATTCAATGGCTACAAAACGTTTTTATTGTAAAAAAAATATTTTTCAATCAATTAAATCGATTATACTTAAATTAATACAACCGACTGGTTGACATTTTTTAAAAAAGATCTTAAACGACCGTATAATATTATTACCTGCTGTCTTAAAATGATTTTTCAGAAAAATAATAATGACTACATATGCTGCAAATATTCTGTAGAGAAGTTAATATTTTCCACATCACTACATATGTACATATACATATTTGATAGTGTATTTGTAAGCGTAACACTTTTAATCTACCTAATAATTAAGTCTTCATTCCATGCATAATACTCTAATGAAGTCTAAAGGAATGAAGAGAGATGGGTTTTCCGAAACCATTTAGAGTTAATTTTTACTTATAAACAAATTTAAAAAAAGGATTTTAAGAATAATTAAGAACTTCTAAAATCTTCTCGCTCTTCATAGGATGCCTTAAACTTTAGAATATCTCGTAAACTTACGAAGTTAATCGCTCGTGTTTTTTTCTCATTCTTTGTTTCGACAAAAAAACAAGAGATCCAGGAGGCAAATATTTGGAGTTCTGACTTTTGACCAACGTTTGATACTATTTCGAATTAAAAACAATCCCAAACACTTTGTAATTGATAAGTCGGGTTTTTCCTTTTCATATACAAAATTTATTGGAGAATTATAAATATTCAATGTACCTAAGGTCAAAGCAAATATAAATATCTCCGAGTATTACGATGTTATAAATATATAGAAAAACTAGAAGTGCCGATTCACCCCTGAATGTTTAATGTATGATATATTTGTGTGGGTGACCAGGAATTTAATGTTTGTCTGTATAGGATTTCATCATTGGGTTGTAAAACTTAGCCGCTTTTCCCGATCGATGCCCCACTGACACATTCGTGAAAATGTGTGAGTTCAAGCACACTACTAAATTTCGTTCGAGTATTAGTGTGCATCTGGCCATGTGAGTTATATTAAAGTACACGTGCTTCTTTTGAACATCGTCAAACACGAATTGTTCGCGTCATTTGATTTCGTAAAAAAAAGACTTGAAAACAATTTTCATGTTGTTAGCCGTCAATATCTAGAAAGATATGAAAGGATGGAATGTAAAATTGTTTATTCCATATTTCACATTTCTTTTTCAAAACACTGGAAATGTTTTGCTCATCTTTCTCTCATAACATGTTGATAGCGATATTCTTCTAAAATTAACCTAATATTCTTAAAATAATATAGTGTTGTTGCATGAAAACCTATGTTCTAATATAAATAGTAATTGATTTCAATTTGATGAAGTCCTAATAATATGGTAAAACAAGATTATTAAAGGAATCTGTTTTAAATCTTATTCGATTTCGCGCTACTTGGAAGTAGATGTGAGTCACGATGACATGAAGCTGAAACAGCTGCTTACAACCTACTAAAATGTAAATATAAATAAACCAAATCACATGAAAGCAAGTTTACTAAGTACAATACTATCTATGAAATCTATGTTCAGTAGAGTGCGTTTTAATATTGTCACTTTTTTTTCCTAATTTTTTTATTGATGGGTATTCAATTAAATATCAACTCTAACCAATAACCAAATTTGACAAATTATATGCAAAAATAAAAATTTCAAACTTTTCAAAATTTCTGACTCCGGCCAAAACACCACGACGATTACGACTCCGACTCCGACTTCACGGCCTTGATTATCACCATTGAATCGTTCATACTCCGTGCGCTTAGCGTCACGACACGGGATTCATGTAATCAAAATTATATTTCATATACTTTTGGAATGCTACAAATGTTTCATTAATTAGCTTAAAGCTGTTAATCCGCCAACATTATACGAAAAATGTTTAAAGAGATGGTTTCAAATGAGCAAAAGTAGTATATTTAAGAATATTTATTAAAACCACACTTATTATAATATTTAACGATGAACCTGTGTAATAATTCATCGATTGATTATAATCATTCAATTTAAATTACTTCTGAAATATTTGTATGGTTTTTTTCTTCATTAATTAATTAATAGTAACCATAATTTACTGCTAAATTCATAATTATATAAGATAACAAAACTCGTACTTTAAGTTATAATTAGTTTGAATGATTTATTTTGAATTATTCAATGGTATGATGTTGTAACGCGTTAGGCCTACATAATTATCATAATAAATCTTTGAAATGTAATATTATATAGAACTCAACACCTGACTTGATTAATGCGTTTCGCTAGTGTGAATAAATTAAAATAATAATGATCTTTTTAAACGTAAATAAGTATTACACACACAATCGATGCAAAGAAATGTAAATTTTTTCGAAACGCCGATATTATTAACATATTTAATTGGCAAAATTTGATTAAATCAACAATTTCCGCCGATGAGTTATGGTTATTACTTTTCTCAGGACAATAAAATGCATTTTTGGGGGGATTATAGAAAGCCGTTTAGTTTTTACAAGGATTCTTGTGTTTTATAATTATCATTCATAAATCATAAACGTGCCGCATAAATTATGATAATTTGAACAAGAAATATATATTTCTTACACTTACATCATAGTGGGGGTCGAAAATCGTTGAGACGACGCTCGCATTATGGCATTATAAATTACGTTACAGGAAAGGTTCATCGATATTGTATGTCTTACCAAGTATTTACTAAAAATTTTCTCCATTTTCATAATTTTTCACATGATTTTTCATGATTCATTTTCATGATTTTCATAATCCATTTTGTAATTTCATAATTTAAAATGTTAGAATCAATCTTGCTTCATTACTTAAGCAAACTTTGCGATAGTAAGTCTGAAGATGCCTCTAAAAGAGGCGAAACATGTGTCACAGTTAGGAGCACAATACGTGGAATAATCAAAGTTATTTTAAATTTAATATTTTAAGTTTCTCGCTATTTGTACAAGTAGTTCAATTCACAATTCACAAATTACTGTTATTTTTGAATTGTGCAGCACACTTTATAAAATTTTATTTGCATATTTTTCTAATACCTTTTCTTTATACGAATCAGTATCATATATGGGACAAAGAAAAACAGTTGCTCCAGTTAGTTGATCCAGTTGATCATAATTTTCGCTATGATCGTGTAAAATCATACTTTTTCCATTTGATTCGCTGTTAATTTATCAATCTTGATTTTCAATTAATTCAAATTCAAGCCTGGGATATTCAAAGTTTTTTTTTCGATCGTCAATTAAATATTTTAAATCAACACAGATTAAATTGGTTTTCAAACTCTTTCAATTCAAACTGGCAATTAATACTACAAAATCATTACGTTTTCAGAACACCTAAGCGTTACAGGAAGATCGAGACAATTCACTTCTACTATATAGAAATTTGACACCTCAATTCAATTAAATCTAGCAGACTTCATATCTATAACATTGCATTTACGCAATAATAATTATGTTTTTATTTGACTAAACATAAACAAAGCGTGAATCATTAATATAAATCTTCATACGATATATCGATATTCATTTATTATTGAAAACCCGACAGAAATTATGCATCGGAAAATATTCATAGTATATCGGTTGAACAAATCGTTCTCAAATTTTATCTTTTTCAGAACACCACAGATGTCCATTCTTTTGTACACAAATCTTTAAATTTATTGATAAATCAATGAATGAAAGATATCATTCCAGGCTATGAAACATTCAAATACATTGAGCCATTCATATACGGGACTGATTATATTTACCGTCACTCATTATCTGGTCAAGAAGTAAAATTGTCCGGATTCAAAATTAATCTATTCCTTGTGTGGCCGAAAATATATTTTTATGACAAATTTAAGATTTATGTTGAGTTGCGGTTAGTATTAAAATGTAAATCGTTCGTTAGAGCACGTAGCTCAAATTATATCTTGGGAAAAACGTAACTGGCAAAGTATATTGATCATCGTTATACTTGTAGCTAATAACAGAATTAATTTATTAGAGAAAATCTAATTATAGCGATTCCGTAAATGTGTGATATGCGATGTGGTTAATAGTGATTGAATAACTGAGGATGATCCTTCGACCGCAATCGCTCGGCTTATGAATGAATTGCAATTATTTTTTATCAGAATAACATCGACGAGTCTAGAACGACGGAAAGGCCCATCAAAAGTCACTTCATGAAGACCTCCCAATATTGTTTGTATCATTTTAACCGCATATCAACTGATTCATCCACTGTGAACCAAAAAATCCCGGATGCGATAGCAAAACAGATGATAGCAATATAATTTATTTTGATTTACGTAAATCAGTAGAGGTCAATATTTGCTCCTTTAAATGAATGAAATATGAGCTTCAAAATATAAGTTACCTCTAATATTCGAGAGTTTCTATCCTTATATCGCCAATGAATCTTTCAAATGAAAAAAGGGTTCAATAAATATTCTTAACGTTGCATTAAAATAGTGACAATGCATTTAATTACATATTTTTTACAACCACATTTTGTGCAAAAAATAATTTATCATATTTTCATCAATGATGTTTTTATAGAATTTATTTTATAAAATTAAATTGAAAAGTGTAATACTTTTTATCACATAAGTGAGCGCCCATTTTTAATAGTACAAATATTTAGAATATTATTTTTCGTATACCCATGGGATAACATAAATAAAAAATTAAAGAAAATAAAACAAATCCAAATCCATGAAATAAAAATATTGCAGTCGATATTTGATTTAACCAGTAATAACCCTATAAATTTATAAACATGAAGCTTAAGTTTAACAACTAAACTATATAGACTAATGGTAAATGTATAAAGGTAAAAAGATATGAAGACGGATGTTTCATTAATAATTTTCGCATGAGAAATAAAGTTTGCAATAGTTTACGAGCAGAATAAAAGCGCAGCATATGGATTTGATAAGGCTGGTCTGTTTTTTTCTTATGAAAATAATAGATTCAAGAAAGATGCAAGCGACTGTCCATAAGTACTTGAAGCAGCTTCATCTATTATATATTAATCTGGCAGGACTGCAGTGAATGCAAGAAAACTTTCTAGATGATGTGCATACGAAGTGGGTATGGATTGAAGTATACATATCAAGCATTAATTTTCAATTTTCGCTAGTGAAAATGGTTTTCCGAAACCATTTAGAGTTAATTTTTACTTATAAACAAATTTAAAAGAAGGATTTTAAGAATAATTAAGAAATTCGACTGAACGTGCTTCATGGAATTTCAAAATGAAATTTGCAGTCAGTTTAATTACAATCGTGCACTTGAATTACCTGAAGATGTCGAAAGGTGAAACTAAGGTCGTTAGTGACAAAACTCATGGAAAAGTACAGAATTCAAAAGAACGATTCTAATTGAATATTTTAAAATAATATATACCCGACATACGTTATAATTGAGGCCAAGATAATACTAGATCGAATTCAAAAGTTTGCTTTTCAAGAAACACAATCATGATAATTTTAAAATTTTTCCTGATCCAATAAATTTTATGTGGAAAAAGTACTAAAAATGTTTTATAATTTTTATTATAATGCCATTCCACCAAGTATTGACAGTGAACACCTTAAAAGTGATGAATTTTTAAAAAATCATGTCCATCAAATAATTGATTTGCGTTTGTATTTTCGTATTCACTGACTCAATAATTGATATGCTACAAAAACAATCAATTCTAAGAAGCGTAAACATAATTTAGGAAGTTACTAATATTAATTTTTCGAATTTTTTTTGATGTTTGTTTGCCATCGCTTTAATATTACCTCAGTATGAGTATCTGCGACACTTCATAAACGGGTGCATTTAGAACAATCTGTATACTCTTATTCATAAAAGATGCGTGCCTGTGAGATTTTTTTTTTTAAATTTACTTTACAGTTATTCTCGCAAATTTACAATAAAATCTTGGTAAAGTTATTTTACAAGATTTATTGGAAATGATGGGGTCATGAATTTGAAATAAATTCGCTTTGAAAATCCGTGCCATGACGCTTCCGGGATTATAGTGTTTGAGACAAAGCGTAGCAAATTTGTCGAGCCGATGAGACCTCGGTGAATATTCAATGCCCTTAAGCAAATATGAAACGGTTATTTATTCAAATTTAATATATGCAATGATCTTTAGGTTGTGTAGCGTTTGCTTCAACTACAGCGTCTTTCGTTCTCTGCATTTTAATCAATATCAATCCCCGACCTGCACTACCAACCAGCCTACTCATACCAACTTCTCGAAATAGCATTACATTCTGAGAGGCTCAATTCGCTGTATATTCGCCCAGCCTCGCCTTGCTTACATTTGGCTTAAATTATTCACCAGCTCTTTCAATGAATATGCTTTTTATAGACTCCTTTAATTAATACGGTAAGAAAAATAACAATGTATTTTAATCCTACATAAATTATTTAATATATTTGTTGATAGCTATTTCGGCTTACGCCTTCGTCAGAACTATGTTTTAAACGTGTATTAGAGATAGCTATATACCTAGGCTATACAGAGTACACCATACATCTCCTCTCTGCTCAACCATCCCAACCCAACATGGAAAAAAATTAAAAAGTTATTGATCTGGTGTAATCCTGAAGTGAAAGTTAATCTGGGTATTTTTGGGTTATTTTTATTTTTTTACGTGTGAACCAACGCAAAATCAGCAATGCCTCGAGTGAATCCATTTTAAATTGTTTTATTGTTCGCTGCTTGTAAAAGGCTTAAGAAGCGGTGATGTGTTGATTGTAATCTGTTCATTAAGAATGTCATTGGATTGATTATACCTATTAATTTCTAGCTGTTCCAATTCATTTAGCTAAAGGCCTGTATTACAAGAATGTAAACAAATCGCGACCGAATTTAGGTCATGTGATTCTTCTATGAGTTGGTTTGCATATTGTGAATCAGTTTTTTTTATTATTAAATGATCTAACATGTTCTTTTACCCGAATCGAAATATTTCTTCCGGTCTGACCAACATATACTAAATCACATGTACCGCAGGACATCTTATATTTAAATTAACTTCACATAAATGCAATGCACAAGGTGCATTGAATAAGAAATGGTAAAAATATTAGACGACATTTAATTCTACAGCGATTAATTCACAGGTCTTAAATATGTAAAAAACATAATTAAAATTTTCAACAAACTTATTGAAATTTTTGGGTTTCTTATACTGCAGAAAGTTTTTATTCGACGATAGTAAATCTTGTAAGAATATGTCTGTTTTCTGCAAGCATTGAAAATTGCAACATTGCGAGCATAAAACAATCTTTACTAATAATACTTTTAAGGTTTTCACTGTGCCTTTATGTCACTGAAAACTCGGCACATTCTTATGTGCCAACAGGATAGCACTTCTAGTCTGCAAGTATTGCTATCTCAATAATAGAGTAATCGCTAACCTTCTGATTGATTGCAGCTCATTAGTTTAATAGTTTGTAATGTTAACGTCATTAGCAGTATAGTTATTTGTTTGCTTTATTTCGATTCAAAACCCCCCTTCTTGCTTCTCGTAAAAAGGAAAAATCCCAAACTCCATTTTGTAATTTTATCATTTTAAAATATTAAAATCAATCGTGTCTCTTTACTAAAGCAAGCTTTGCGAAACACGTGTCAAAATAAGTAGCACAATACGTGGAATAATCAAAGTTATTTTAAATTTTACATGTAAAAAAATCTTTTTAATGATTGGGTTTCTTATACTACATTATGTTTTTGTCCAACGTTAGTAAATCTTGTAAGGATTGAAAATTGTAGCTTTGTCAGTATAAAAAAATCTCCTTTTTTTATTATGAGTGTTTTTATTTTATATTGATAACATTTTGCAAACAGGTATTTGCTGTTGGTTGTAACAATAGCAAATCATGTATGTAGTAAAAACCAATTGTTCGATGAATTTGCAGATGAAATGATGATGCACCGATTTGCATCAGAATTATCACATTAAGTGCACACAGTATCTACATGTAGTGTATTATACAGTCGTGTGTGAATGAATTTCACGAGTAACATGATTTAACGTATTGATCTCTGCCCACGACGTGTTTGTTTGAATAGCACACACTCACTTTATTGAGTGTCAATAAGATGGAATCGCTGTAATATTACACCGCACATGGATTGCGTTGACAGTCAATCAATCGACATTATACCTGACGCATCGAGCAGGTACCTGCAGATTTATTTATTGACAATTAACTATCGAGATGACGTTTCGTGCGATAATAATAATATAATTATCAATTCACTACTGTAGGGCTGTCATGCTGAATGATCACCGGGTATATTCGTTTTATTTTATATTGTTCTAACCGGTAGCCGGCAAGCGTTGCAATGCACTCAAAGAACGAAAGTGTTCGTGTTTATTGAAGTTCTTTTGAATGCACAATATTTTAGATAAATAATTTCATTAGCATTAAGCGGTATCGATGACATTTGCCGTTTGACGTTTGCTGTTTGTCTTTTGCTGATTGTCTATGGTAGGACACACGTGCCACCTACTGAAAGTTAATTGTACTATGTCTATAACCTTTGCGTAAATGCAACAATAAGTTGTCAAAATGTACGGTATGGCAGCGTATAAAATATGAAAAAACATTGATTTTTATATTAAAAAAAACCTACTATAAGCTAATTTTACTGTTCCAAAAATCTCTGCGCAAAAGCAAGCAAATAGTTTGTCAACGTTTCATTGCGATCGGATGAACGGTATGGCAGGGCATAGGGTGCGAATAAACAAACAAATATTGATTTTTATATATTAGATTGCTTTCAATGAGGATGATGTGGAAGCTTAATTAGTATAAAACCAGATGTAAGTTTATTCTATCTTCATTGTTGATTAATAAGGTACATTGTAAGAAAAAGCTGGCTTTACACTCTGGAAAGTTGTTTTTTATTTTCAATGTTGTAATTCATAAATAATTTATTTTACGTCAAAATATAATATGATCTGGGTATTTTGATATGATACCCCTCTGGTATCTTTAGATATGATATGAAACCCGCTGTTGACAAAACTCCAAAAATTACAAAATTCAAATGATTCAAACTTGACTGTGGTTTTAGTATGTTATCAGTATTATAATTATAAACTGAAAGGAATGGACTGGAAAATATATTATAAAAACTATCACGAGGCTTAAATTTTTGTATTTGCCTAGAAACTCTTTTGAAAAGTCATTTTAGGAAAAAAATCCGAAATCATGGAAAAGTTTTAGTAAAATAAAATGTCAACAATATTTTACCGAAACTCCGTAGAACCATGGGGAGGATTCAATATCAAACAAATCTTATTTTTACTAATTTAAAGTTAGCTAAAATATTTGACCACTCTTAAGTCTAATCTGGCTTTCGAAAAATAAAAATAAGTTGTATCCCAGGTATTCGAAACAAAGATAAATGATAACTATTTTAGGCATATAAGAAAATAAAATCTAAAAATAATGCAACATATATGAAAATGAGTATGCGTAGAGATGTCGAGCGATGCGGCGTTGCCAGCCCTACGCGACAGCCGGTGTTCCTGTCGTGGAAATCGATACACAGACCGCGATGACGTAGCGTGACGTCACAGGCCACCCGCAACACCGCTCAACAGCTGATCGTTCGGTCTAACAAACAGGAAAGCGCCTATCTATACGGCGCGCTACTCCGACCACCCGAACCGGGATGCTATCTAACCATATCCGTGGGCGGTTCTTCTCTTCCCCATCTTCTTCGTTTTCTTATTCATCTTCGCGATACGAGACACCCACCTGTTTTATGAATCTAATACTTTTTAACCGAAGCTTACACATATGAATATTAATCCTGTAAATCTTGAGCCTCTCACACCATATGCAAAGTTTGATTTTCCGACGTTATAGAAAATTATAGATCACACCAAGATCACAAAAAACAATACTTTCAAACTTTTCAGTGTTGTGACATCTCTCAAATGAACGACTTAAATGTACTGGATTTGAGCAAAGCTCGAATCTTCGTAGATGACAGCATTACAATTTAAAAAAATATTAATTTGGGGAAAAAAGAACGTTCATATGTCGAGAGCACTTTTTTTATTTCCTTATGTTATTTTTATTAGCTTATTTTGGATGATGGTGGTGAACATAATATACAGTATTATACGGTTAGAAAAATAACAATGTATTTTAATTCTACGGAAATTATTTTATATATTTGTTGGTAACTATTTCGGCTTACGATCTCGTCAGAACTAAGGTTAGTTATAAGGTTAGGCATAGTTCTGACGAGGGCGGAAGCCGAAATAGCTATCAACAAATATATAAAATAATTTCTATAGAATTAAAAAAACATTGTTATATTTCTCACCGTATTTTAAGGGAGTTCTACCTAGTAAATGCCAACTCAATCAATACTATAATTAAGTAGTGTGAAAAATATTTTTCCTTGAAATATTGAAATTTTGCTTCAGTATTTTTTAAAATGAAAAAATATGGACAGATAATTTGGATTTAAGGTAGTTTTGGTTTTTAATAATAAGGGTGTACATTTTTTTCGCTGCACGCTCAATCAATCAGTGAAATAGGCATCCACCTAGTTCCCATGAACTGAGCTTAATTGTATCACTATAAATCACTACAGCTTTATGGTAATTGAAAATGTCATTTGAATAAACTTTCTATTCAATTAGCAGCATACGAGCTTAATGCATTTGATCTTACAATAATACGCGTCGGAACTTGCTTATCTCAGCGTGCAGCATATATCTTTATATGCAGTGTGAGTGTGCATTAAATACTTCCAAATTGTTTGATGCAACAGTGATTTCGAAACCACTCTAAGCTGCATTATGATTTTATCTAAATCATAACTTCATACTGACAACCTAACCGACACAATTTAGATCGTGTAGATAACGATTTTTGTTTGTGAACATGCAGTGTTTGCGTTTATTATTTTTTGAATACATTATATATGCTTGGCGCATACTCAGAAATTCAATTTAATAAAATATGTAAATAATATAAAATATATGTTTTAGAAAAATACTCATAATAATATCGCATCGCTTTTTACCATCCCAATTTTTTTTTATTAAGTTTATTCAAGGAGTCAATATTAAAAACTATCCAAAAGCATATTTTTTTTTGTTTTCCAAAATCGCAATACTCTGGAGTGATCTTATATAAAATAAATATTAATTATTTACTCCGTAGATGATTCATCCAATGCACCCCCTTGTGGACATTTTTATGGTCTGTGGGGCGTTTTAATTTTTTTAGCATTTGGGGGGCGCTGCACGAGTTCAAGTGGGCGTTGCGTTGTCTCGTACATCGCGACTTGTATGAACTTATAATACCAGATAGGATAATTAATACATTTTTATCAGATGTAGAAAGTGTCAGTCAAAATTTAAAAGAGCAGTTTATTGACCTACAAAATGACTATGAAGCTAAAATAGTATTCAATCAATGTGATTATTATGTTTTTTGGGTCCATTTTCGCCATCAATACTCTCTTTTGTGGAAAGATGTAAAATTACCCATCGTAGCATTTCCTTCATCATATTTAGTAGAAAAGGGTTTTAGCAAATAAATTTACCCGAAATCGATTACAGATAAGCCAAAGAGGAGATGTGAGACTGTATTTAACTAAACTTGAACCTAATACTACGAAAATTGTCACATGAGGCTCAAGGATCTCGTTTTTTTTAATGATCTTGATGTTAGTAAAAAAAATATTTTTTACAAAAATAATCATGCAATTTATTTGTTTTTCAATTTTTTTTGGGTGGGGGCGGGGCGCTGGATAATTTTACTATGATAAAGGGAACGATTCTTTCAATATGGTTAAGAATCACTGATCCAATGCTTGTAAGTTTTTTAAAATTAATTTTGTAGAAAATAATTGCCGAACTACGCAAGGTTATGATGGGTATATAAATATAAATATCACTGCTCACTTTAATACTATAGCGAAATTAAATTTCATTGACAAGAATTAAAAACTTTTTGTTTGATGTAAATTTGGAATTTCTTTTCCGGGACTCTAACTCCACGTACGTTGTAAAAACATAGTTGTTAGTGTAGCACATCCCATATCCAAGACGTAACTCGGAACTAGGTTCGTGGAAATTCACCTTTCTCAGGTCACGTGAGAAAAAACATCGATATTGTGACGTCATCGAGTGCGTGACGGCAAGGTCGCAGATGGTTATAGTAGAAAGCTGAAAATAGATAGCGAATTCGATTTTCGCTACTTCGTACTTACTTCCACAGGTTTATACGAACTTCACTTATCGCATTATTGTAATAGGAGGTACAATTTTCAACAATTATTCGAAAATGTGCAATATTTGAGCAAAAGCGGTTCTTTTTATAGATACAAATATTTGATATATAAATAGAATGCATATTACACATTTCTTTCCACAAACGACTTACGTTGACATTTCTCAATTTAAAATAGTAATATCAAAGTAAGCATACTACAGTAAAAACGAGCTGCGAAAAAAAACTTGCTAAGAGTAAGCATTTAAATGTTTTTTATACTGAATTTGAGCGTCATAAGTATTAAGCTTTTGTTGTATAAATCGATAGATAAGAGCGTACATCAGTGCACTTAAAATGCCTGAAGATGCCGAAAGGCGAAACCCGGGTCGTTAGTGACAAAACTCATGGAAAAATACAAAATTCAAGCAATTCTAATTTGATATTGAAATTCCATCAAGTACTCTCAGTCGAAATCCTTAATTGACGTTAGATTTGTGGTCAATGGAAAAGTTTATTCTGCTTAGCGAGAAAAGTTTTCTATTGATTTTTTCATCCCTTTTGCTGACCAACAGTGTACTTTTAAGACTATCGAGCTTTTTCTGCTAGCCGCGGCCTCGAATTTACTGCCAGATAATAAAAGCAATGTTAAACGTTTCGTTTAACGACCCGGCATCGCCTGAACGCGGGAAGGGAACGAAGAGACGGGTCGCAGCGAGGGGGGGCAGCGACGCGCTCGCGAAAGCGCCAGGTAACGGCGAATCTCGCCCTCCGCGGAAAGCTTCGCTCACTAACGATTCCGTTACGCGGCAAACGGAGCCCGCGCGCCCGCCGTTGCCCCGTCTCGCTCTGTCCCCCCGACGCCAGCGGAGACGCAGGCTCGGCCGGCGCTTTTCCGGTACCGTTGGCGAATTACGTCACCGGCTGACGTCACGCGAGAGTAACGGAGCGCGAGCGCGGTGACGTCACGGAGGAGCGAGATATAGTCTTTGGACGGTCGACGTCTCGGTTTAGTAGCACACCGACCGGCCAACGCGTCGAGCGCGCGACCGGACGCGACACTTACCGCACTCTACCCGTTGCACGTTCGCGTAATCATAAAAGTGCAGCATCCGAGTTTCGATTGACGGTTAATTCTATCAGTCGGTCGAATAGTCCGCAGACTTTTCCCGCCTGCAGCGCGTCTGTCTTCACCGCGGTCAATGGAAAAGCTTCAAATCGAAATGTGTCAATTGTGAATTTGTGATAAGAAAACTTTACAAACATTTTCAAATTATCGAGACGAATCGAAGAGTAGCGGAACCGAGTTCCTATCGTTTTAGAGAGGATCTGCGATCGGTCGAAAGACGAGTTATCATTTAAAACAATTTCCAAAGTAAGTTTGTTTGATCGGAATTACTGAGCAGTGTTTACTTATTACCGTAAAATTAAATATTATCAAAGTGAATTGATACAAATAGTGCCAATTCATATTAAAAGACAATCATTATTGTAAATCAATCCATTCATCTCGAACCATTATAGACAGTTAAAAAGTAGTTAAGCGACAATTATTTTAAAAATACAGTTTATCGAAAAGTGCTTTACCGTTGTGAAAAGCTTCTTTTGGAAAATCAATCGGAAGATCGTTAGCGTTTGAGTGAATCGCCGAGCTAACCGACGAACGCCGCATGAGGATTCTGCTAAGCGAGCTGGGGCTCTCGTCCGGCCTCTCGCTGGCATCCGGCGCGGTCCCCCTGGAGGCCAAGCCCGAGAAGCGACCTCCGAATCTCTTCGCCGACTCCTCACCAGGTGAACCGCGAACCGCCTCCTTGCGAATGCCGCTCGCTGATTAGACGCTCTTTCCGCATATCGGTGTCGAACACTCTCTATGTTGTATTTTAAATGACAATTGTCGTTCTTTCAGTAGATATATTATTTTCTACCTGTCTTGGATGTCGCATAGAATGAGCGAACGTAAAGTGTCACCTGTATGTCCTTTTGTTGATGTATAAGCTGTCGTAGTGAGTAAACATTTTTTTGATTTGTTTATTTTGTTATCTTACTCGTAGATAGTGATTTTTTTCGCCCAATCTGGTTATGAACCTTATTTCTTCGTTTTTGTTTCGTTAAAATGGGATCCAAGTCCGGAGGATCGATATAAATACAATTAAACCGCAAGCGACGTATAATTATTTGGACTGTTGCTATTTTAAATAAAAAAAAAGCTTGAACGCTACAGGATTTCTACTAATATGTAAGAAAATAATGCGTACTAAGAATACGCCGACTACGAACTTAAATATTCAATGCAACCGCATCCCGGCCGCCGTCAATAAAGGATCCTACCAGTACGCGTGGTGCGATCCAGGAGAAGCGGATCCCGCGAGCTCGCCGGCTCGGGCGACCTGTTCCGCTGCAGCGCGACCGTCGACCGACTCCAACAATAATCGATCGGACTTCGACTTCGTTTCCTCGAACCGCTGCCAATTTTACAAACGTACGTACTTTATTTTTGTTTGTTTGTTTGTTTTCTTTCATTTGACTATGTATAATTGTTGTATTACTATTACCCCAATTTATTACTGCTTATTTTAATTGCGTTTATATTTACACTGCAATATTTATGTGAAAATCTTTACGAATTTAAAATCTTCGTCGGTGCCAGATGGGAAACAAATAAAAATACGCCTGTCGATAATTATTCATCAGCGCGCTGTAGCGATCGATCGGCGTCCGCGCATCGCGGATATTTGAGGATATTTGAATTCCGCGCGGCCTAAATGTCGCCGTATAATTATCCGGCGTCTCCGTTGCGCAATCGGAAGGGATCTCGTCACCCGCGCCTCCCGACGGCGCGTCGTCGCGGTGCATCGGTCTATCGGACAATTCGCGAGACGGGCCGTTTCGCGATCTCCGATTGCGGGGATCCCTAAATTTAGCATCCCGTCAGACGTCCCGGCTGTCGGATCCCAATCAGAATTCGCATCGCAATCCGGCAGAGCGGACCGTCGATATTTATAGTCGGCGGGTCAGGCCGGCCGCTGGACCGCGGACGCCCCTCGTCACCGGTCTCGCGCGCATTATAAATAATTCGCCAGCCGCAAACGTCGCAGAGGACATCTATATGCACCTGCACGCGTGCCATGTGCATCCCGGACAAAATGCAACCGCAGTTTATTATGTAATCCCGATTCGCTTTGTTGTTGCATGCTGTCTTGCATCCTGATACTCACTACTTGCATACTTATTATTGTAGATAAAATCTGTAAGGTCAGTATTTCCCGTGCATAAAAATGCTTTACGCTTAGTTCTAAATCATATCAAGAATATTATATGTAGTTGTTTGACTATTGTATATTTTATTGGTGTATTTATTATCGCATCTGTATATTACGCATGGTATTCTCAAATACAATATGAACTTAACGCTCCGTATCGATGGTGCACGAACTTAATTTCAGTCGTATAAAAACGCTTAAAAGTGATACGAATTAAACATCAAGCAATACAGTGTAATCGTGTGAATCATAACAACCTTAAACTTCTAAAGACTTCCCCGCAAACTCGAACGATTCTTTTTGTAAGTCAGTAGGTTTGCTTGCAAATTTATTCTCAGACAGTAGGACGCGCTTAAAAATATGTGTGGGTTATTCGCGAGAATAAATGCATTGCATCGGGAGTGTGTCCGGAGCACGTGATATTTGTCGTAGTCTCCACGTGGTAAGATTTTGACAGGAGCGTCGCGACGGCGCCGACGACGGAAACGACACACGTGACAGGTTTTCCTCGCGACGTTTCTGGCAATGATTTCTACAGTAGTTTTTCAATTCACTTTATTAGAAAAAATATTTACTACTCATGTATGTGAAGAATATTCTGTCAAAAAATCCCTACTTATATTGCATTGTTACTTAGGTTACGTATCTAACCGTGGATTTTTTTTTAAATTCCTTCTTTATATTATTAGAAATTGCGTCATTGATTTCAATTCTATGTATCAATCAGACCAAATTATTAACATATCCTTATATTTTTCGCAAAATCTACAGGCGTTGTGAACGATTGTTTAAATATTAGTAATAATTATTGAGAGACATCATCGCCTTGCCACAAATTCGGTCTCGCGTAACAGGGGAATAGGTGAAAGTGCGTAAAATTTTGTATGGATGAAACAAACACAAGTGCAAACATATAATGATGCTGCACATTCATTACAATACAGCCGTGTGCATTATGAAGCCTATTTGTTTTCACTAACTGTATGTATTGCTTAAATATATTCAAATTTACCAACTTTAACAGTTCTAAAATTCATGGTGAAAAAGGAATAATATATATTTATTATGTACTATGTCGAACGTTAAATTATTTTAATTTTATCTGAAGCTTTTTCATCTGTTTAAATTATATTAGCAGAAAGCGTTCTTTTGTCGTGCTAAGAATCCTGCTATTTAATTCATCATGATAAATTACTTGGTACTGATTTTGTCGATATAAATAATGTTTTCTAATTGTAGATAAACAATCAGACATCATAAATTTCACGTATACGAACTGAAAAATACTTTATAATTCCATCGCACTCTTAGTTATAAAAAATCGATTGAAACAAACTTAATTGAAATCTTAAGGTAACTGCCGAATCGGTTTCCATATAAAATATAAAGAATAAAATAATCAGCAAAAAACTTTTCTCTACAAAGTTTTCAAAAATGTATACAAAACTATTCGATGCGGATATTTTTACGATCAATAGATTTGAATAAGGTTACATTGTATGCTGTTTATAAACTGATCTGATTCATTACTGTTGAACTTTATTTTCTGAATAATAAAACACGGCGAACCTTAAATGTTTCAATCGGGATGGCTTAAGGCTGTGAGACAGTAAAATATTGTCTTTCGGATTGTCAAAATCACCTCGTCGATACGATGCATGCCATCGCATCACTTCGCATCGATAACAATTTCTACGACGCATCGATAAAGAGATATTTTTACCGCGCCATAAATTCGGCCAGCCTTATTTCATAGCTCGCTGCGGAAACTAACGATCGATTTATTCCAAAAAGTCTTCATCTTGACGACAAACGCTCATTGGAAACTTGATTTTTTATAAATACAGCCAAATGAATCGCATTATTATGTTAATGGCCTAGAAGCAGCACAGCTGCAATAATTTACGATTATGACTGCTAAAATAAGCAAAACGCGTTTCGTGAAAAACGGTAAAACTACTAATTTATTATTCAAAAACGAACAAAATACCGTCGAGTTTACATAAAATATGCAAACATCGCGACAAAATTCATTTTCATCCGAATCCTTAATGCATTCAACAATCTCAAACATCTTCCGATCGCAAGATACGAATACGACGAAAATCCTTGAAAGTACGGCATTGTAATAAAATTTATATCAACAATTTAGCCAGATTTATATCTCGAGATGAAAAACATAAAAGGTTTCAAGTATCATGGTCTTTTTCGAAATTTACAAATACCACTAATTAAGTAACGTTGAAAATGATCTTTGAATAACGCTAAGCAATCAATTCATGTTATTTCAGCGAAAAAATATCCGTATCTTATATAACTTATTTTTAAAAACCAACCCTGTGTCACTGTGTATGATTTAGTTAAAAATAAATCAATTATCTATCTTACGTTTACCTTATAGAATACTCATTGTGAAGTAGGCGTCACTGTGCGACGACGCTTTGTATGCGGGCGCGTAGCAATTTACGGAGCTTTATCTTAATGGCAGGTTACAAGCGACGGGCGTAAAACGAAATAAAACAGCTGATGATAACCAGAGAAAGAAATTGCGGGGGTGGGTGACGTCACGGCGCTTACGCCGACGCCCGAAGCGGCCTAAAACGAAACGTAACGGAGCTTTTAGCCAACAAAAAAAATACATATCTGCGGAGAGGTTCGCGGGTATGGCGCGAGACCGCGCACGCAATTCGCGTACATAATCGAAAAGTTAAATTCGGACGGCGTCTAGAAGCGGTCTGCGCGTCAGGGATTCGATAACTTTGCCGTTTTCCGTAGCCGCCGCAACAAAACAATCTATTTTCAAAACCGAATGAAGTAGAAAATTGAGTGTTGCCATTGTTGTCCATTTATTTGCGTGTAACTTTAATTAGCTGATTTTATTTATAAACTTATGACGCAAGTCGATCTCCTCGCTCGTTTGCGCCTTTAAAAAAATAAAAGGTAAGCGTAGAGCGTTAATCAATTGGGAGTGCACGAGCGCTGTTAGGTTTTCTACAGTCTAGCGGAAGTGATGATAAGTAAAATAATTTTGATTGTCTAAATGCACTTAAAGAGCGAAACAATAATTTAGTCCTCGATTAGAATCCATTTATTGCCTTTCACTTTTCCGACTTAGGTCACTTCGATCCGAGTACACACTCAGATAAACCGTCGTACTCACGCCACTCGGTGCCTGCATTGGATCCCAAGGAAGCGAAAGATTTTAAATAATATATTAAAAGAAAAACGCTATAAATCAAAGTGCAGTTATTAAAATACACCTTGAAGATTTTTAAGTGCTGTAAGTAACAACGATCAATATGTATTAAAATAATATTGTATGTTATGTATTTAACTATATCCTATAATGTTATTAACCTTATGTCACGGTATTCAGAAATAAATAATTAATGTCAAGAGAATCTAAATAAGTTTATCTTTTAAATTTAATGTTATGCTTTTCATAAATTATTTCCTAAAAAACATAAAACTGAAAATGTTTTTCCAATTCTTAAATAATTACCAGCCATAATTCGTTATTAACTTAAGAAATCTCTTTCCCTCATCGGTGTCACGTATACCTAAAAAGCGGTGCCAATAATAAAAGTATTATTGTCATATAATTATGCATTTGTAGAGATTCGCTGCGCCGCGGCGTTTACGTCAGAAAACTTTACAATTACGAGCTTACTTAAATAAAGTTAGTGTGGGAAAATATATTTGGAATATTTATTTTCGTCCAGAGACAGCTGTGAGACAAAACGCAGTGCTGAGCAACGCGAAGAATCCGTACTTTGTTAATATTTAAGTACAAAAATATTCTATTAACCTTTCAATTATTTATTTCATATTTTTACTAACTATTTAACGCCATTAAATTAAATAATCACAACGGCTTAAACTTTTTGTTGAATTGACATTGATTTCATTTATATATATAATACATATTTACATTACAAAAATCACAAATATAAGTTTTTTTTAAATAAGGATTTCGACTGAGGGTGCTTGTGGAATTGTATGACGCCAATAAGGGCGTACATCCATGCACTTGAAATGCCTGAAGTTGCCGAAAGGCGAAACCCGGGTCGTTAGTGACAAAACTTACGGAAAAGTACAAAATTCCAACAATAAAAAAATGCGTAAAATCAATGAATTCAATGTCATCAACGTTTCTACCTTAGTTTATATTGAATATTAAAAATAAACTCTATAACCTTAACTCTAGTTGTGCCAAACGTTTTTGATGACATACTTATTGGCATTTACTTTATTCTAGTAATTTTTTTGATTGCTTCCGAATTATCGAAAAAAAGCATAAAGCGAGACGCGAATAATAAACAAATATTGTTATCCATTTGGTTGAGATAAACTGAGAGTAGAAAACGGCGTCGGTCGTCATCGTTGGAAACAGGCGTCAGCGTCGGTGCAGAGGCGTAGGCGTGACAAAACTCTACGTCATTAAAATGGCGTTTCCACCCTTTTTACGTCATTTTACCAGTGCATTCGCGACGCCTACCAATTCACTTACAATAACAATCATAATTGCGTGTGTGGGAAATTCACTCATTCATGACAACTCGTAAACATCATGTAATAATATGTGCTATCAAAAACCAGATAAAATAAAGATAAAGTATTAACGAAAAACATTTCATTATAGGTAGGCTTTTTTTTGGATATTAATTTGACGGAGCATCAAGTTCTAAAGCGTGTAAGCGCCAAAGTTCTTCCAGTCTCCTTCGTCTCTAAATGTTTTAAACTCTTGAATTTTATTTGTTGACATTCCCTTCCCATCGCTGCCGACAAGAGGGCGCGACCGCTACAGTTGAGAAGTCAGTTTACAATTGCGTCTCTACCTGGAGAGGGTCATCGAGAAGAATAGCTCTCGGCCTGTATCGATTCTCTGATGCCTTCTCGTCATAATTCTGCAAGCAAAAGATTGTTGGGTTATCGTGAAGGCCCACAGCCTTATAAAACTTAAATATAGGTTGATAATAAGCATATCGTTATCTGTATCTTATTGAACTAAACATTAAAATACCCTTAGGGGTGGATATGTACAAAAATTAGCATGGTTATATTTAAACTATTAAAAAATTCTATTGAGCTTAAATAATTTATCAAATGCTTCAAAATATGTTTATGACCTTTCAAATAAAGAATATTCTTTCAAAAATTTAACCTTTCTAATGCTATAATAATTCAAAACATCTTTTACAAATGAAGCTATAATAATCCAAAACATCTTTTACACATTTCTAAAGCTACAAGTTTTTTGTCTCGCACAAATATTAATATTTTTTAAAAATGCTTTATTATTAATATTAATGATTAATCATCAGTTAGAAGATGAGTGATCTTCAAAAATCTTTCATTGATTCAATATAATCATCCGAAAAAATCTTACACGGATGAAACGTTTCATAAAGATCGCAGGTAATATAATTGAAATTGAAAAATGTATCTCACGCACGCAACTAATATTTCAATTTAATTCAAACAAGATTTTTTTATGTAACACTTCAATTATAATCTAACGTGTGACCGTATCTATTTTTTTTTTATTTTTTTTTGTTTTTGAATCTCCACATTTTCAATTGCATGAAAATTTTCTCAAAGCTACATAATTACTAACAAGAAAGCTGGGATGACAAAAGTTTTAAAAAAGCACTTTGAAAGTATAAGTTACATTTTAATCGCTAAGCATTATTAATATTTAAAATAACTCCATAGAAATTTCTTTTAGCCTTTCTCTAAAGAAAACTTTAAAATGTTTTTTTTACATCATATTAAAATCATTGGAAGGAAATTTTGTCCGAATAAATAAAGCCTTTTCTGATCTTTTTTCCTCCATTCAAACACTGACCGACGATTTTTCCTTTTGCCGTGCACGCGTACACCTTACACCCTTAAAAATTTCTCAAATTCCTACTTGATACGCTGTGTTTATTATATCATCCGCAAATATGTGTTACGCGGAGCTGTGTTGAGTTATCGACCGATTTATTTTTGCAGTCGCCTCTCGATTTACATTTCGTTTAAGTAGGTACTCGATTGTAAGAAAAATTGCTTCGTTATTTTCGTACCTCTTAATGACAACAACAATTCAAATAAGAATAACTGTTAATTGAGACCATCAGGCTATGTACAAAATATACACATACATAGACGGCATATGATAGATTTAACTTATATCGCTATCAATAAAATATGGTTCTTTTGGAATCGCTGACTTTAATTTTATAACTTTTTTTTAGTTACTTCAAATATATTTTATGTTCTTCTTTATTTTTTTACAATATATAATACTATTACATATACATAAGTTCAGTCCTGATTTGCTTACATTTTTGTTATAAAGGCCTTAATCTAAATGTATTGGAACAACTAGAAATTAATAGGTTTAATCAATCCGATGACATTCTTAACGAGAAAATTACCATTAACGCGTCACCATTTCTTAAGCCGTTAATAAGCGTTAATGCAATTTTAAATAAATCAACTTGCTACAACACTAATTTAACGTTTTTCCCAAGCTTAGCTTTAAACGAAGATTAGGTTTCACTTCAAGAATACATCAAATCAATTTGTCACATTCAATAACATATTATTACCATGTAAAATTAAGTTGGTGGAACAGAGAAGAATATGTATTGTGTACCCTGTCTAAACGGTATATATGTATAAATGATCGTTTAAAACATATTACTGACAAGGGCGTAAGCCGAAATAGCTATCAACAAATATATAAAATAATTTCTGTAGAATTATAATTATTGCTATTTTTCTCACCGTATAATAAAAGTATATCTTACAAATTATGTATATAATATATTTATGCAGAATATATTGTCATTGAAATTAATTTTATTCATAAAAACACTTTTGCGTAACTTTTGATTAAAATATCTTGACATATATTATTCTGAGCGAAAAAATTTGGAGGCGCGCCCGCTGAAAGATTTTCCGCTGGCGTTCGCGAGAGAAAAGCGTGCGTCCCACGCCTTTTCTTGGTGACGTCAGCAAAAGCTCCGGCGTCACGACGCCGCCGCCCGCGTCATCGCCCATCGATTTTCCCATGCGCTTTCACGGCGAGTGAAAAGTGTGTGCAGCCGTTCGGAACGAACGTCACGAGCGGAAAAAATCGCGTCGGCGGCCGCTGTTATTATTTGCCCGATGCTTTTGCGAACTGACGACGTCAGAATAACAAAACACCTCGAGAGCACGTGGATTCACGCATTAACCCTTTATAGGACAAAAGCCGAAATTGATTAATATATTAATCACTCGCATTAAGGACAAAATATCTAATACCACCCATAATAAAGTCAATTTTAGTATCGGAATGCATCGTCAATAATATTATTTCGTCATAAAATTTATCAAATGGCGGAAAGTTTGCGTTGTTTCCCAAAAATCAATGTCTTTATCCGCGAGTTTTTAAATTAACAATTGGCCGTTTGTACACGCAATTAACAGCTATAGACCGTATTGCATTTGGACCTGAATTATGAAGGTTTTTTTGCCTTAGCGACATTTTATCGTCACGTTTTAATGGAAAAATTGCACAGTAGCAAAGTTGACTTAAAAAAATATATAAATTTGTCAATGTATTAACCAATGAAAATATTGATGTTTCTGACACAAAGATACATATTTTATTTACAATTTTTTTTTATATGGTTAGTAAATATTTTAAAATATCGTCTAAATTCGATTTTCATAGTATTTAATTTGCCCTATAAAGGGTTAACGCATAAAACGGTATTTTGAAACACTGTCCATTTCAAACAGTCGTAAAACTCACATATTTGTCAATATTTCGAGCGTTGCGACAATTCATTAACGGGAAATCATTTATCAGCACGTCAAACGTCATAAAAAAACACGTAAATTTTAAAATGTATTACCAGGTATCAATAATCATTTATTCGTAATTTTTTTCTATGCTCTCTCACATATTTTAATATTGATATTTAAAAAAATATAGATTGATTCATTATACGGTAAGAAAAATAACAATTTGTTTTAATTCTACAGAAATTATTTGATATATTTGTTGTCAGCTATTTCGGCTTTCGCCATCGTCAGAACTATATTTTTAACGTGCATTATAACAAGTATATATAGCCCGTTTAGACAAGGTACACAATACGTCTTCTTCTCTGTTCCACCATCTTAATTTTATATGGAAATAATAAGTTATTGAGTGTGACAAATTGATTTGATGTATTCATGAAGTGAAAGCTAATCTGGGTTTTTACTAAGTGGGAATAAACGTAAAATTAGTATTATAAAATCAATAAATTGATTCATTACTTTTACGGTGATTGACGAATTTTGCTTCTTTACTTGATATAGTAGCATTTCATCCCATCATTGATATTTGTTTTATTGCAAATATTACGGAGAGAAAAATAACAATGAATTTTAATTCTACAGAAATTAATTTATATATTTGTTGATAGCTATTTCGGCTTACGCACTCGTCAGAACTATACAAATATATAAAATAATTTCTGTTGGATATAAAATACATTGTTATTTTTCTCACCGTATTATAATGGATTTCTACCAAGTAAATGCCAACTCAATCAATATATTCCAAATATGATAAAATCCACTTAGCAAGTTTAATGTATTTTATTCCCATGACCATAAAAGGCATAATCGAATCTAATATATTATTACAGAGCAATCGGAAATGTAACGATGTATCTTCTTTTAAAATTTATCTTTCATTATGCAATATTTATTAATAAATAATTAGGTACTGCAACAGTAAAAAAAGTTTTTTAACCATCAATCGTAACTAGGTTTTAAAATTATATTGCACAAGTCTAGCGGGGAAGTTTGCGTCGATATAAAAGAATACGCCGTGTTAATTAAAAGTTTGATGGATAGTTGTAAGTATTAGGAATTTAATTGGCCGGCCGCGATAAAGGCCTGCCTAAAAGTCTGTCGGGTTTTCGTAAGTTTTTCTCCCATGCCTTTGTAATATGATGTGATGCGATGTGATGTAAGACGCATATGTAAATACGATAAATCACAGCGAGCGAATCTCGCGGCCATTAAAAATGCTGTGGCGCAATTCGCAATACTCTGCCGGCGAGGAAAGTTGCATCACGCGGCCGGAGTGCCACCCTCAACTGTTTGTTTTCGAAACGCAATCGTTTCCATATACAGTATGGCGATTGATAGTTTTTATACACTTATTAATGCGGTGTAAAAATAATTGAGTTGGTATTAGCTAGCTGAGTAATTTTTTATGTCTTTTGTGTTTGCATGTGGTATTGTTTCGGCAGCAAACATTCATATTATGCTTAAACGATCTTTTGTTAATTATCAATCGGTTGTGTCCTGTTCCACTTTCTTAGCCTCTTCCCTGCTGAGCCGATTTTCGAATATTTCAACAACTAAGATTTCAAACATTAATTCATAAGAATCGGTGTTAAATATACTCATGTAGATTATCAGATCAAACAAAGCATACATATTTGAATATAAAAAATCTTGCCCGTGATTGTTTTAACACAGCCTACTCTATTTATTTTTGAATACCAAATTGCAACACACTAAAATCAGGCGTCTCAGCATATAGCACGCTAGCAGTCAACAGGTTAATCGAAGTACAAAAATGAAATAATGAATTCAATATTTAAGCCGATTGAAAGCCCTACGCTATTTACTACAGCACTTTTTAAGCAAATCTTTATTTGAAAAAGCTGTGTGTTGTCTTTACAATATATTTTAGGAAAATATATTTTTAATTTATTACTGGAGTCACTATTGCGGCAATATTCGCGGTAATTACCATATGAATTGGTGCTTGTGATCGAAACTTTACGGATAGGATAATTTAGATAATATGTCATTCGGGAAAATAGTTTAGTATGACTGAGAGCGCTGTCGATCTAGCAATCTCTACTTCTAGATCTATCTACTTGCACTCTAAGTGTTGTATTAAATACTCTCAACATCAGAATACAAGATCTCGAATACTGGTCGAGTTTCGTGTGAGGATCCCGCTCCGACCTCTCGCGGACCTCCTTATGGACGTCATCTCATACCCTAGAATCCTAGATTGACTGTGATTAAATAAGATTGACCTGATAATATTATGTTTTCTGTGAACGGAAATTATACTCCAGAAACGTTTTCTTCTTTTTGTGATGATAAATTAGTATACACATCGTGAAAATTCATACATCTTTACGTAGGAATTGGTCACTACGTGTTTTCTCCTCTTAATCATATTACAATCACAAAGTTGTTCATACTTTTTTTCGGTACAGTATAAAATAAAAACATTGGAATTATTTTATTTCCCTCGTCTACCATGTTAATTATTATAATGATTACTCAATTAATATAGAATATCTCTTTCGTCATTTTTAAAGCTCGGTAAATCAAAAATTCACTTTATAGAAAGGCAATCTTATTTAAATTGGTTTTATCAAAGTTTTTTCAATCATCATTGATCAAAATACCAAAAATTGCAAATACTGTTACTACGCTCAAAATAAAAATACACCAGATTTATCTTACCCCAGATCATTTAAATATCGAATAGAGTTTTCTTCTTGGCACTTCATTCATTTTTAAATACATCAATAGTACCAGAAAATAACGCAATAATTCTTAAAAAAATCAATATGAAATGTAATTATGAATGAATGTTTTTTAATACTAGCTACATAATGATACAAAAAAAAGATTACTTGATATAAAGCGTTTAAATAGTTTTCTATAGATGTTTCAAAAGTTGATAGTCTTTGACTGATAAACAAAAATATTTTACATGTATCTGCGTACAGATGGATATGAAACAAAGTGGAAAAAACTCGTTTTATTATGCAACAAACGTCTGAAGTTTTGACGAACTTTAACTACCGTTGGCATTATTCCACAATATTTCATCATGATTCTTTATGTTTCAATCCTTTATGCCCAATGTAAATGACACTAATTGTTAAAAATGATCAAACAAGAAGAGAGGTTTGTCTGATTGAGAGGTCATCTCACCGGATTGACGGCTGACGGGTATAATCATTAATAATGAAGACGAGTTGATCGATAGGTCTAAATCGTCGATCGTATCTTGTACTTCTTGCGAACTTCGATCCCTGCGTCAATAATACACTACACACTTCACCGTTTCTACAATCCAACGTCAACAGGTAATGATTGCATATCGTTTGTATTTTTTTCATCCGCCAACGATTCTCTGATATTTAAATCGTTTGTTATAATTATAACTATTACTGAGGGCGCCAAACTGGTGTTTTTTTGCATTGGAATGTACGCCCCTATCTAACGATAAATTTAAAGAATAATTATTTTTTTGAAATAACGTGACAAATAAGCTGCGAATGATTTATCGACGTGTCGTATTATATTTCTCGAAATAGCAATTTCTTTTTGATATCGGTCGTAAAATATTTTGAAACATAAATAACTGCAGATTCAAAAATTATTCAAATCGAATTTCGTATTTATGCAAATTATTTAAAATCGGTTCACATCTTATTTAAAAACGAATTCGTATTAAATTATACACTTCGATGTCTGGATTCAACGTGGATTAATCACAGACAAAAAATTGCCAAGTTTTTATAAATCAACTAAAAAAAAATATTCAATAATGACTTTCATGTATTTCAAAGCTATTGCGATGTACAATATAAACAAAATCTCGTTGATTCAATACCACAAATAAAATCAGACAGTTAGTATTGCTCACAATATTCATACGGTTCTCACAAATAGTTTTCTGTATTACAAATGATATAGTAAAACGATACTCATTAATCAATTAACCGGCGATTCTTAGTATAAAATTAATATGCATAAATTATCTTATATTATACCGATGCGAAAGGAGAATCTCATTGGATAAATCTTCTTGTTTGTGTGTAAGCTTGTACACAATAAAACGGGTAAAATAATGATAGTGTTGGTTAAAATTAAAAACAACATCCTTGACATCTCGAGAGCCGTTTATAGATAGACAGCGAAGTCGTCGCCGCTTAGATTTTCAAAAGTAAAAGTTTTACGATAGCAGTGATTAATAAATTACCCAAAAAAAACACAAAAAGTCCTCAGCTAAGCATACGAGATTTATACGAGATTTATCCGGGTTATGATAAATATATTGTTGTCGTTAGAATGCCTATTTGAAAAAAGTCACCGTTTTTTCTCACACATCATTTTGGAATTCATTGAAGCTATCAATCTTATTCATAGAAAAACTTTAAGTGTTTTTAAATGTCTAAATAAATCATTATCTGTCAATTTATTATTTCTTTACAATCGCCTAAACTTCTTCCTCCGTAAATGTTCTCCTATTAATTTTGAATAATAATTCTTACCGTAAACTATGTATACTTAAAAAATGCAAATTTTTTATATCAAATATATAGGTACCATTAAGGTCCAAATGCTTCCGACCCAAACAAGTAAACAAAGGCAAAAATTCATTTCTTTTACTGGCACCATCTATTTGATTAAGCAGTGGTTATATCGGAAAACGATTGGTTGGTTCTATTTTCTCTTACGTATCTCACTTTCCTGTCTGAAACCACCGAGCGATACTAATATAGTCAGTTTGGAAACTTCAAATTAATAACGACAAGATTATAAATATCAATATTTTTATATTTCGACATAAACGATTCCTTCAAAGAATTTAAATATTTTATCGAGATACAATGCAGGAAAATATTGAAATTGATTTTGCGGTATCTTGATTTTATGCATCGCTGCATTTATTTATCCTGATTCTTAATTTTAAATATCTCACATTCACACGGCTCCATAAACCATTACTTGACGTATTTATTTCTTTATCTTCGAGATTTTTTTATGGATTTCTTGAGCTCACCGACTATAGGCTACAATCAGTTGATGTAATAAAATACTTTAATTTACACGAGTCATCATTGCATTGCATAACGCAGAGAGTTCATCGATGAAGAGCGTAGTTTTTTGCGACCGAAACGTTGACCAATTTCCAGGCAGCTTCGTGGAAGACTACAGCGAAATTGAATGCAAAGCGAAGGTGATTTGTTATTCATCGATGGCTATGGGATCGCTCGGCACCGAACCGAACTCGCACGCCGCGAGAGCGACTTACGGGAAATACCAAAGAGCCGAATCGATCCGGGGACCTTGGATCGCCTGCCACGGACAACACATGCGCGCCCCAGCGATCGCGTTCTGCAAATCGCAGGACGCAATAATAAATCGCAAGCAGCGGTGTCCTCCGACATAATTATCAACCGGTCCATGCAGAGTTTCGCTTTCAAACAAATTATCGTATTAACTGGCCATTGCCAAACCGCTACTTGAAAATTCCTTTGATTCATTCAAGGACGCATCTGTCACATTGAGCGTCTCACATACCTACATATGTGTCATCTATCGCGTTTGGCAATAATATGTTTAGAATATTCAATATTTTACTATTTTGATGACCCGTTTCGTAACTGTATTCATTCTCTTTTGTAATGTAGTACTTATTTTTAAATCTACATCTTTTTAAAGATATTTAGAAACCATTGGATATTATATAAAATTTGAACGATGCCACATCAAATATATTTGGGTGTTTGTGCTGAATCTTAAGCTAATATTGCCGGTTGAATGTGAGTTACATATTTTAAGTTGTATGTGAGCACGTTGTCAAAAGCAAAATTAAGCCTGCTGAATCCATTGTAAGGATTCGTCGTTTGCTTCGATTTGAGTCGTCCGCGATTTTATACTTATACTGTTACACAATTTCTCATTACTCAACTACCTAGCCGCACCGAAAAACAAGCTTTGATCATTTTTTAAATCTATTCATCATTTTTGGCGCAAAACAAAAACATTAATATTCGAATATTGATCAATTTTGCATCTCTTACCCCGTGTCTTAGGTAAGCGACGCGAACCGGCAAGAGAATTTAGGCGAATCCAGTCAATTTAAAACGTAGTTGATCAAAGGTCTTATGTGCCATCGCTCGGCCAGACGCAATTAACGCTCTGGTGAGCTTGGACCGTTTCATATTTTCAAGCGATTCGCGTGCGCCATGAGTGCGCACTTGAGGCGACTTGCGACATATGCCGTCCTGACCGGATCGCTTCGCTTACATATGACACTTGCATGGGCCAGGACCGTTTGATATTTTTAAACTCTGCCGCTTTCAAAGCCGCGCCGGATCGCCTCGCCCAGATTCTCCCAGCTAAGACGACCCGTTAGTGTGATACAGCAAAGAAAATAACTTAAGCATATGTATATCTTTTGGGAACTTTAATTCGTCTAAGCTAAGGGTGTGCGAATGAGATTAATATAATAATTATTTCTATTATCACTCGACGTTGCGTTTTCAAAAAACAAGAACCTCGCATTTTGCTGGTAAAAAGAAGATGTTGTCTTCCAATCCATTGTCGTTCCAGTGACTTATTCTTTTTCCTGAAAATCATTGCTTGAGTGAAACGCGGCAAATTATTCTTACAGTTGTGGTTAATCAAGGAAATGTACACATACCAAAAAGTATAATCACTTTTTTAAATTTTATGTAAATAAAATTAATTGTTATTTATGTCATTGCGCCAAAGCAGTTAGCAATTTTGAATCGATATAGAACTATTTTTTCTGTGTTTTATATTTTTTTAACTTACGAATCGGATTGCGATGTGTTGATGTGACGGTAGCCTACCTGTAGTGTAGAGGTAAGCAATGCTAATGTATTTGCGATTTTTCGATTCGTAATTCGACCTTGGTCCGCTACACACAAATAAATGCTATTCCTGCATGCTTATTATAAAATGAAAACGGTAATCGAAACCAGAAACAGGACTTGCTGCTCGCTCGCTCGGCACATCGGCGAGAGTGATTTTTATTTATTTATTGTTTTTTCTCACACAGATAATCGATCGTCGTGATTTTGTTCGGGTTTTATGGTGGCGTCGAAGCACCGCGATCGCGTCTAACGCTCGGGCACTGTGAATGCTCACGATTAACGTTTATTTCATTTGACTAATTAACAAAATAACATACGCGCTAATCACTGCAGCTTAATATTAATAAAAAGAAACGAATTTTCATGTAAATTTATGAATTTTATAACGGTAGCTTGTAATAAAAATCAAAATTTAGGAATATGTTATAAATTTCACTTCAACATTTTACCACCGGTAAATAAATGTCCAGTCCGTGGCGCAGTGTCAACGTTGTTGGCTTGCGTGCCGGACCACCCGGGTTCGATTCCCGGTACGAGAGAATTTTTTCAGTCGATAAATCTGTTCAAAGGCATGGTTGTTTGTGTTGTTGAAAATCCCTTCCCACCTCTCCGATCCCAAAGAGCGACGATTAGTGATAGAGATTAGCTAATCACTAGTCCTGTGTTAGTCTTCGTATCCTTTCCATCCCTACTCTCTTCGAAAAAGAGAGATTGAGCAACTGAGTAACAAGCAATTCTCGTAGAAAAACATATGTTAAGATGAACTCCGTGAGGAGTCCATATGCTCCAAGTTGGTTGTGAATAAAGTTTAAAAAAATCATTTTCCACTAATTTTAATAAGAAACTTAAAACATCCCATTTAATTAACAATGAATCATTTACGTCTCCCTAATCTTAAGAGGTGTTTGGCAATTAGCACATGCTGAAACACTGCACAAAAAATCATTAATTTTCATTTATAAAGACAAACCTCGTTAAAATGAGACGATTCTTAATATAACTATTAATTTTTTTTCTAAATATCTCATTTTATCTGTATGCAGTTTTCTTATTTCAAAATCATCAATATTTTTTGGCGCGTTGTTTCGAGCTCTTCTGAAATGAAATAATGAAAAATTATCAACACTTAGACGCGCAGTGTGAGTCATTCATTCTATCTCTCGACTCTTGGTCTCTTGTAATATTTACTCATTCATTAAGTGTGATAATATAATACCTACTGCACGTAGCAGTACTTGTAATAAGCATTAATTTCATGTATTGTTGTGAATCGTGCCTTTTCCAATCACGTAATGTAGCTTAACTAATATATTGACTTCCTTATTAATATAAATATTCACAATTAAGTCAACGGGGATAGTTTAATGCGTTCAAAATCGAAGTACCGACACTGTATTCTTTCATAAAATGTCAGTGTTATTATGTATATGTTACAGTGAAACTGTATTCTCAGTGATTTTACTGGTCAAGATCATTGAAATTATTGACCCAAGTCGATGATATGCCGGGCTTAAAAATTTTTTTTTGCTTCAATGAAACAAAATCAGCAAGTAGTCCCCTTTATAAAAACAAAAACACAGACAAACATAGGGCTGAAGATAAGGCGGTCAAATTTAATTTCAATGACAGCTTGGAGAAGAATACATTTTCACTGAGAATACAGTTTCACTGTAACATATATAAATTGTACACCGCATATTCCATTATGTATTTTTAATCAAACAACAGGACTGACAAGTATTGTTTATAAATATATAACTGCCTTGACTGGCATATTCTTTATTTATATCCGCTAGAAATTATATGATATAACAGCTTACGCAAATGTGCCAGGTATTTGATAACTATAATTTACATACATAGCACACCACACATGAAAAAAAGGTGATATTTATAACAACATTCATGTATGGAAAAAATAAAGCACAAAGCTAATTATTGAATATCATCCGGAGATCCCTCGAAACTGGCGTCTCATATGTACGTGTATAGTAACCATTATATTAAATTTAGTTTTAATATAAAATTTAAAATAACTTTGATTATTTCACGTATTGTGGTTCTAACTGTGACACATGTTTCGCCTCTTTCAGAGGCATCTTCGGACTTACTATCGCAAAGTTTGCTTAAGTAATGAACCAAAATTGATTCTAATATTTTAAAATGATTGATACTATTAAAATGACGAATGATAAAATGAAAGTTACAAAATGGAGTCTGGGATTTTTCCTTTTTACGGGAAGCAAAGAGGTAGCCCAATGCTATCTGATTGATTGCAGCTCATGAGTTAATAATCTGTAATGCAAACGTCATTAGTAGTATAATTATTTGTTTGCTTTGTTTCGATTCTATAACCCCTCTAAGCCCGGAAAGCAAGGAGGTAACCCAAACCTACCTGATTGATTGCAGCTCATTCGTTAATATTTTGTAATGCTAACGTCATTAGTATTTTAATTATGTGTTGCATTGTTTCGTTCATTTCAAAATATTAGAATCAATCTTACTTGATTACTTAAGCAAACTTTGCAATAGTAAGTCCGAAGATGCCTCTGAAACAGGCGAAACACGTGTCACAGCTAGTAGCACAATATGTGGAATAATCAAAGTTATTTTAAATTTATATGTTTCATTGCATCATTGAATCAGTATTTAATTTTGGTATTTATCTTTATCGCTGTGTTTACATAAGTAGGAACTTATATAACGTAGAACGATCCCGCGTAGCATACCTAATGAGAGCAAGTCATTAAGCTAAAAACAGCCCGCTACGGCTGCAACCAGTGAACGTTGCGGGGAAAAGCGGGGGCTGGGAGCGAGGGTGAAATTCTTGAATGGGAAATATTCTCTCCACCCGCCAGACGGAAGTCTGACGTCAGCGCCTCGGGTGCCGCCCCGTGACGTCAGAGCGCCGACAGCTGATTTTAGATAAGAGTATTTTCAGCACCGTAGGAAGAAAACGCTTACGGCAAAACTTTCTAATGCTACGAAAGGCTTTTACCATAAACATAAAACTAAGCCATGTTGCGTGTTTTCTGACTGCTATCGGTGCTATCACAAGGCGAGCTTTTTAAAACTACCATAATGTTATTGTTAGCGTGGTAAAATTTGGAAATAAAGAGAAGAATAATATTACGTATTTATTTGATAGAAACTACAGCATAACAAATACATATGAGAGTGGCAAGATGCCTAAATTACTCATATCAATCTTACATCATTTTTTTACACTGTACCAATTTCTTTTCTAACGACTGATTATTTTCAGTACCCTAAAACGTGGTCAATAGAGACACTTTTTACCCTTCACGACTATGTATCTTCATACCTGCGCCACATAATTCAAATATAAATGGCTTGAAACTTGTCTCTGTGGTCCTACTACACATTTGTGACAATATTTTTCAAATATTCACTATCGTTATTAAGACAGTCAATTTTTTAGATGTGTCTATTCACATTGAATCGGGATGAATAGAAACGGGAGAGGGTATATCGAGACTTGGCAGGTAAATAGAGACAAAAATACAGATTGTAATGATTGGAATATGTGAACCTCTTTTCTATACAGGACTCTGTTCATTCCGTTTCACGGTACTTATTAACCAAAAAACACATGATTGATTTTAATTTTCGTCCAATATAAGTGAAGTTTTTAAGGGTCAAAAGGTAAGGATGCACAGGCATCGAGCTTAAACACGTTTATTTTAATTTTGGCCAATCATTAAGTTGGTTTGGTTTTGTCATTCGAGATATAATATTATAGTCATTGTAAAGAATTATATATAAATAGTAAAAAATACATTGGATACTTAGTAAAGTTGTGGTAAGTTCAATCCTTGTTTTTGTCTCTATTCACCTGCCAGTCTCTATTCACCCCGTTTTACAAGTACTATACGGATTGTCAATGGGTATTTTATACGCTATTGTAATGGAGCTATAACAAGTGTGTGTATATGTATATTTACATCGATAATGATTGGTATTGACTGACACAAAATTACAGATTAGTGTTTCACCGAATTGTCGGCAATACAGGGCGCGACAAACGGTGTAGTAATAACGAAGGCAAGATAGTAATTTCTCAGCACGATTCGACATCATAAGATCATTACGACACTGGCTCGTTCGAGTTAAATAAAATGAAGAGTTTCCAATTGTGAAATGCTCTTATAAAAATTTAAACATGTAAGATGGCCATTATCGCGAAGGCAGGTATGCGCGGCATTATCATACACAGCGGTCTATTTTACGTGAGTTTGTTTTGTTTTGCGAGAAGAAGAGGCCAATTATCGCCGCAGTCAGACAGTCAGTCATTGGGTCACTTACAACTTACACCACTCCAAAGGAGAAATCAACTTGTATTTAGCCGAATCGGTCCGCAATGCGCGTACGGTTCAAATCTTTGTAAAATTAATATATCGACATCCCAACAAATATATTCAAAATCACCAATATAAGATGTCGATACATGATCAAAGTAATATACGATACGTATAATGGTGACAAATTAAAATAACAACTACTGACAGGACCGACATAGTTGTTTATAAACTATTATGAAAATTATAAGAATGCATTCTTTGTTTAAAGCTTTTAAAATATCATTTTCGTAAATCGAACACAATCATATTAATACATTTTTAGTACTTATTTCACATACAATCTATTGGATCAGGACCGGGTTCGCTCATGGCGAGTATTGTCAACTGATAAGAAATACAATGAAACTGTGATATTTATACAAAAGTTAAGTAAGAAATACAAGGTATGACAAACAATTGGTATTACAATTAAGCAAATAAATTGAAGCAAAATACAAGAAAAATATCATATTATTAAGAATACTACCTTTGTAGTGGTGGAGCCGTATACGGGGAGGAAATTCAAGGGCTTCTTTATAAATATCAGAGATTCAATAAATACAGAGAATGTTTTATTTAATTGATAAACCCTTCCACGATCTAACCAATATTTGCTTATTATTAAAATATAAATACTTGCATTATTTGAAACTAAATATAGAATTTTGTCTCACCCATGAAGATAATATGAATATTTAATTTATTGTGAAATATTTTTTGAAAAATTAGAAGTGAAAAAGAGGTACAATGGAGTGGTAGAACTCCATTATAATACGGTAAGAATAAAACAATGTATTTTAATTCTACATAAATTATTTTATATATTTGTTGATAGCTATTTCGGCTTACGCCCTCGTCTGATAGTTCTGACGAGGGCGTAAGCCGAAATAGCTATCAACAAATATATAAAATAATGTATGTAGAATTAAAATATTTTTTTTTTCTTACCGTATTTGAAAAATTTAAATCACCGTAAGCTTTCGACCAAGTGGAGTTAGCATTGCTTTGTATGTATTATATTTAAATAAAATTGTATCTTTAAAACAAAAAAGATAACAAAAACGCTACGAATGCGGATACAATAGCAATTATTTATAGTAATCTTTTAAAAAAAACTATGCTTTTAGGTAAACAACTAACATAACACATTAGTTTTTCTGTTTTTATATCACCCAACCTGTTTTCGAGCACACTCCTTATAGACTCATTTAAATATTGTTTAGTCAGTGTAAAGAAATTACGAATTTATTATTCATGTGATTTTCCTTGAATCATATGAAACTTCGTAATTTTTTCGATAATAATAGTGTTATTTTCCACACATTATATGCCACACTTATAAAATTGCTACTACTAATTTGCGAAAACGATGAAAAAACCGAAATCTTTTTGTATGTACGTGTGTTATGTTAGATAATTAACTACAATACTTTATGGTCAGAGTTGTAGTCGAAGCAGTTTATTTCATGTTTGATTGTGTGAGAATCGAAAACTAAATGCTATTAAATAAACGCTTTATGATGCTTACCACTTTTAGGTCAATAAATTTAACAAACCTTATGAAGCACTGCCTTCACTTTTACAAAACCTCATTACATTGATTAATGTCATATTTACTTGGTAACAGCTTTAAGTCGTATGGAAATCCTTATCTAGGATATCTATTGTTTCTTGCATGGATAAATTGTTCGAACTATTATATAACTTATTTTTTTGCGATTATATTATATAATATATCGACTGACTTGTAAGACTTAAACGATATATTAACGTACCTAATCTATCATATTAAACCTATGGTAATTTTTTTATTTATTTAGTGTGAAACAAACAATTTTAAACAAAAAATATGAAATACAAAATTAAACCTAAAATAACTCCGCCATAATCAATATTGCACACTACAGTCTTGCCGAACTTAAAAAAACTTATAAAACAATACTTTTCCGATGAAAGTTAAAGTAAATTTTTTATAATTAAAATATCAAAATAAAAGACTTTAAAATTTGTCTCGCCTTTTATATTTGTTCGTGTAACGTGCATAGCGGTGAATACGTATACTATATTCAGTCTGAATACTATGATAATAAAATGTTTACTCTAATATTATAATGTTTTCTCTATTAAAAAATATTTTTACGAAACTTTAAAGGATTATATATTAGTATAAAAATATCTGTTTGAAGAACCATTATGAGTATAATTTATCTCACGATGACTATAATGGCCACCTAACAAGATATAATTAATGAATACAACATTGTTTTTTGTCACTTACAAAATGATTTGTATACATATCGCTTTTAGACAAAACAAATAATAATGATTTAATATCGAAATACTGTTTGCTTTTTGTCAAGAATGAATACGTTAAAAAGCAGGTAGGCAAATCACGCAGTAGCTATATCTTATATAACAGCAAAAAGAATGTGCAAACATTTGATATTGACACTTTCGATAGATTTTTGCCGTTGCAATTTTTTTCATTATAGGAACATCATTACCACTTGTGTCCCATCAAAACGGGTCAATGTGGAAAGTTTTTTTTTTCTATTTTTATATCGAATGTTTGTTTTAGTAATGCAGCATAAAATAATCGGTATGCTTCAAAAAATTTCACAACCGTTGCAACATCATATTGTAAAAGTATGTATTCAAAGAAATGCGATGTTTAAAAAAATATAATAATTAATCACTCGAATTAATGTATTATGTCATAAAGCTAACAAACTAGACAAATTCTATTATTTTCAAATGATTTTTTTTCTTCAATTCAATCTTTTAAAAAATAAATTATACATACATACTTACATACATGATATGTATTATCAATCATTCAAAATACAAAAATGACCTCAGATATTGAATTTTTAATTTTGTCTGTGTTTTTAATAGCTCTGTTATAAGTAGCTATTAAAATAAGAATACAGTGAGAGAAAGGAGGAACAGCTTTTAAGTGAGCGCGTATACTTTGTTGAAATATATTTATTATATGTTTTTCCCGGGATCGTTTTTCCGACCACGTACTGCCATCTGAAGTGAAAAACCTGAAGCTTTAAGAGCGGGTAGTTCGGGAAAGTTCCGCGGCGCTCGCCTACTTTCCCGCGGCAAAATGAAATGACAGATTTATAACGGCATCGTGCATAATTGTTTAACAGAATCGATGTCTGCGTGGGCGGCGGGTGTGGCGTTCTACTATCGGAGCATCTCAACAAAGATTAACTGCCGGCGTGTATTCATAAGAAACATATTATTCGCCTGATCGCTCTCAGCAATGCTATCTAATTCTCATGATCGTCGCATTACGAAACGCAAGCGTCTGCCATGAGAATAATTAATATCAAACAATATTAGCTTTCTATAACTCAATCATATATTCTCTTACTTATTTGTCGAATGACGTAGTAAAAATTCTCACGAAGAACTGTTAAAAATGAGTACCCGGAGAAAGCCCACCTTCAGACTGGGACGTATTGAAACCTTAAAAAATCAAAACTTTACATTACTTTTTCATTCGCAATAATGTCTCGAAGACGTCATTTATAAAATAAAGAAACATCAAACAAAAGATATTCAACTTTGTTTCGCAAGAATCCGATATAAATTCAAGCCGTTGTACAGTTTCGTCAACATTTTGATAAACGGAATTTTATAAATCTTGCACGTTTGCATGACGTTAGGCAGTTATGACGGATTGGCCAATTTTTTAGATATATCATATTTTCTTTAATTAAATTGATGTTGCTCAGAAAATGCCGCTTTAGATAGCGGATACCTATGCTTGAAAAAACCTTGTGTTTATTTCTCAATAACTTATATTACTTATATCGTAAACAGTTTAAAAAATAAACTACACAGGCCGATCATTAAGTGAGTGAAAAAAACTAACGCCAAAGTTCCTCGGAGGTGAAATGTGTTACAATCTTTTTTAAATATATCATATCGGCGGATACGTCTTGAATTAACGCAATACAGTTGTCTGTGCGAAGCGTAAATTGAAACAAAACACACGTACGTAATAACAATGTTTGCGTTCTTTTCAGTATTGCGTCACACGTTAAAATTGGTCTGTTCTCACAGTTTCACACAAAAGATCGATTTGCTTCCCTCTCACATGAGGCATGTCCGTTATAATCACGATGGAAATTACCACACAGCTCGGAGTTAGTACAAAATCGCTTGTAGCGCGCCTCGCCGTCGAGTTCATAGTTCACATTTTGCACTATACTTTCTCGGGCAAATATATCGGCTTTAGCCAAAGCGTCGAGATTGCAAAACGAAGAAAACCAACCACGCCAAACTATCTATGTACACATTATAAGGTAGATACACACTTGTCCGTGTTTTAAAGCAGTACATTCAAACCATAGGGTCGTAAGAACTGTTATAATTTCAACATATTCCAAGTCGTTAATGTTTCAGCGAATCCCGTGTATTATGACTTTATTCAAATTCTTGCCTATTCCCAACATAAATCAAACAATAGCCGAGAACTGTTCACTTATGCATCTTTTTCAGCTTGAGTGAGGTTATAAGATAAGTAATGACAATAACATGACAATTTTCAAATGAAGCAACTACGCTAAGCTTGGACACTTGGCTTTTAGTATTATCGAGTACCCTTATTACATCCAAAATAAAAAAGCGACGATGGACATGTGCTGCGGATGCCCCAGGGGAGCCTGAATCCTGCCTGCCTCTTTTATCAACCTGATGGATCCCGACACCCCGGAAGGCCTTTGATCCATAGGATGTACTCAGGGGAGCTACGGGACGCCGAGATGACCTAGGAAGAAGCAAAGAAGTTGGCGGGCGATATAGTATCTTGGAGGCACCGTGTGGTGGCCATACGCTTCGAATAGGGAGCGGATATGAAATCATATTAAAGTAATATTTTTTTGTAAAATGCTCTCATAAAAATATGTCATATAACCAAATTATATGAAATATTCTCCGCTAAAAATAAGTTTGCTCAGATTTAGCCGGCAAAATATTTTCTGAAGAAGGTGTGCGAAAAATAATTACATAATATTATTGCAAAGCTCTGTCGTCTTTACACGCTTTGGATAGGTTCATAAAATGCACTCTCTTTTTGCACGAGCGTCGAGTGTCGAGTTGTGTTTCTGTGTTCACTCATCGATCGACTTGCGATATAATAAAATATATGAGTAACAATAAAATATCGTTTCCTTGTGTATTTATTATACGCGAATTGGGTATTTACAATTAATTTAATCGCTGCGGTCTCATTAGAGTACAAAATCGGCCAGTTCCGGTCTATTCATTTGTACCGAACAAGCTATCCGGGTATTTATTGCGAGCTTTTTAAGTATTATTAATATCGTGGGACCGTTAAATTTGGCCCGACTATATCAATAATTCATAAGCTTCTTTTATACTCGGCTTACGATCAACCAATATCTCTATATTGTCATATTTATACTCACGATGCGGTGAATAGAGTCCTAATTAATTGCTAACATAAAAAAACATACAACATCAAGATACATATTTCATTTGACTACATGTTTATTAAATATTTTAAACTGATTATTGAAATAGTGTGCGCCAAAAAAAATATTTTCAAGATGATGATGGACAGTTTAGCTTTGCCCACATCAACATCGCTTTAATGTATGGTAATAATCAAATTTAAATAATATTAATCCCTCTATTTGATAAAGAAAAATAAAAGGCAAGGCAAACAATGAAAGTATTTCTTTTAATTATTTTTACATCACATATTTCTTTGGTTTTTTTTAGATAAATGCCAATTGAATTGATTGATATAATCAAGGGATGTAGAAATTTAAGACAATTTCTTATCACTAATGACGCTGTTAGAAAGAATTGATTCAAAACTTTATTTTCTTATTACACACACTATAAAATTTTAACCATATAGAAAATCTGACGCAAATGCCCTTGAATACCCAGACTACCTTAAAAAACCAAATGTTAAAAATATACTACCTACTATAATTACTAGACATTAACTTTCTTTCGTCGTCAAAGAAATCAATATTTACGTTTCAAATTAAAATTGCACACTTGAGTTCCGTCTATATGACATAACACCTATTCTCTTGGAAATTATTCAAAATATTACCATGAATCTGTTAAAAACTCAAACTTAATTAGTCAGATACCACAACTGAGCTTAACACTGTAGACTAGGAAAGGCATAAAATTTACGAGCAACTTCAGAGGACTCAAAAATACCCAATGAATCTATTTAGTAATCCGCTTAACACAAAGCAAGGCATGAATATTAAAATTTATTTCTTAATCGTGCGACGTTTCTTCATAAATCACATTTCTTTTAACCCTTTACACGTTCGGGCTAAACATTTCACGACGCCGTTCGGATAGAATTACCATATGGGAAATTGTCGCAAAATACTGCCTGTCACAGATGCAATAAATTTAAATCGCGATAAACAAACAAATAGTGCGTCGCGCATATGTTAATAGCACGCATAGGTTACGGAGTGTATTAGAAGACCAAGTATACCATTATACGAATTAAATCACCAATATTACCATTCTTCGCGGAGTCGTTACCTGCAATCTGCATTCTTTAAGGATCTCTCTCGGTTCGGCTCGAAGCGATGCGATGTAAAGTAGTAAAGGTTAGTCGGTAATATCGTTCTCCGGGTTAAATGTTGTTGCCAATAAACCTACAAAATTATGTAACACGGCATAAATAGGCAGCGAATATAAACCTCTTTGTTTAAGCTCTGAAATAGAATTTATATTGGTATTTGAATCATCAACCGCGTTTCCAATTTCAAAAGCGAATCCAAATGAAAATTAAATCACGACACTTCGAAAAGTCCGTATTACTACACCATTTATCAAACATCCCACATCGTGGTTTTCCATAGTATATTCAATTCATTTCAAGTAAGAAACAACATCAATAGGGAAGTGTCCTTATATTGTAGATCACATCCAGTTTTATTCTGATTTTAACCACGACACTGATTAAAAAGAAGAATACTATCAAAATATTAACAGCCGAATGAAACAAATTGAACTGTTTATAAAATGTATTATTAATGTCACTGTTTATTCTCCGCACCCGTAGATTGAAGTTTAGTATAGATCGAAAAGCTCATTATATTTATTTTGGCTTTTAGAAAATAAATTATTTACCACTCGTAGTAGTGGGTTATTATTAATATATTCTTCTGTAGATTTTGTAGATCGGATGTAGTGCTACACTTATTTTGAATGGTTAATATCTGATTCAATATCGGACATTAAAAAATCTATATCAAAATATAGGCATCGTGTGAGAAAAAACAATATTGATTTCATAACAGAATAATATTAGGTGTTGTACTAGCATACAAATCAAGATCCCGGCATAAAATTCACACGCTTATAAGGCGTGAAACATTTTCATGTTTTTTGTGCATTATCACAGATCGTTATCGCAAATAATTGATATTATTGTATCACTTCAATCACATAATTCAATTAATAGATACAAAAAATCACTTATGACCATTGACCACTTGCAAAGCTACTAATCTTATTTAAAATCTCGTCAACAAGACAAAAAAATATATTTTCATTTTATCATGACCTTTCCGATACTAATTCCATATTCACTATTGATGTGAATGTCTTTAACTATGATTAACTACCCATACTTTGGGCAGAAATTAAAATTGGTTACAATATACGATGTTCGTTTAAAAGTTTTAATCACTATTGAACAAATTAAACAAATTATGTTTTAAACATTATGTCCCCGTCTTGGATCATTGCGAGCATTATCAATTGATGAAACCTTCCCCAATCTTTAAAAAATATGTATGATAAGAACAGCATAAAAGTATAGTTTTTTATTTATTATATTTCTTTTCCATCAACCATGATGACAGATAAAACCTTAAAAGTGAAATAATAATCAATGAACTTTTTTATTATCACGCTATTCATCTTTAAGAATGAAAATAAAAATATCTTATATAAATTGAAAACCAGTTATGCCTCAAAAAGCTTTGACCGGTACGCGATTTTAGCTTTAAGCTTTTCACCGTATATTACATTCGGTATAGCGTCAAGGGGTAAGTCTACAATTTAATAGGTTTTCTTGATAATAAATTAGATGTGACCAAGTCAAAGTATTGCGTTTGATATTGTAATGTTTTAACAGCGCATAAGATTATTATCATCGCTAGAATCCTATTGAGATCCTTTTATTCGAATCAGATCCAAGATCTCAATCATGATTAAAAGTCAGTTTAATGTCAGAACGGTCGACCGACGATCCTAAAGCGGAAGGCTCTATTCTATCGACCTTGCGCCGGGCTTTTACCATCGTGTAATTATTATATTTATAGGTCGGTGAAAAAATAATCACATACAAAAAAAAAACATCGCAAAGTAAAAGGAATTCTGTTCATCTTTGTTTTTAAATAATCTATGGCAGCTATCGTATCGGACCTTCGATTTCCGTGAGAATTTATCAATACAAACAGGCGAACATATTTTCTCGTTCGTATTTTTTATGATGTATAATTTCAAACACGAAATACGAACGGACTTTATTATCGGCTAAAGGTGTTTTATGGAATGTAGTAAATTTGCGCTTGTATATTTTGTTATTACTTATATAACTAGGCATTAAATGCAATCATTAATTCGGTCGAAATAACATTAAAAAAATAATCACAGAGAAAAACAGAGTCTATTTTACCCACTTATCGTAAATTATCGAGGTCTGTTTTCCAACATATTAGGAATGGCTTAGTCAGCAAAATATATAACTTTATTGTTTGAAAATGCGTCGTAATCCAATCAAACTAATTATCAACATATAATTATATCCGTCCAAGTCAGTCACATATAACAAATTCAAATTTTATTTTATAAATTGTAAATAATTTTTAATACATCATGTTAATTAATATTCGTCTTAAAATATGGTAAGATGTGTGTTTTGAATCCAAAAATATTCAAATATAAAATTAATAATTGTCTCATTTCTTCACAAAATAGCGTCACCCTCGATAACAATATATAGATGAAATGTATAATTTTATATATCATATTGGAAAAATATGTTTTATTCCATTTTACGTCATGATAATCCTTCATTAATGAATTCACCAATATATATATGTTTAATACTTTCGATGGATTCAGCAGTACTTTGCGATAGATATTAAATCGGAAGATGCCTCTGAAAGAGGCGCAACACCTGACATAATTAGTAACACAATGCGTGGAATAATCAAAGCTATTTTATATTATACTAGTATTCGAACCCGGCTTCGCTCGGACCAGTTTGGGGTTACGTTTACCTCGGCGCGTAAATTCAGACGGGCCAAGTTGAAACAACTGGCAACTTAATGACCAACAATGCAAAAGGGAATTACAGACCCACAGACATATATACGCCGTTTCGGTTTTATATATAAGATATTTTGCTTCATATGGAACTACTCGAGTACTCGAGTATTTTGTAAAATGTACTACTCGATACTCGAGTAATTGGAGTCTCTACACACACATTGATAACGAAACAAATTTACCGTCGAAACTTTCGCGAGCGAAATCAATTCGTTTGTTTGAACTTGCAACAACAATGTAAAAGGTAATTACAGACCCAATACATACATACGCCGTTTCGGTTTTATATATAAGATATATGTTACAGTGAAACTGTATTCTTAGTGAAAATATGTTCTTCTCCAAGTTGTCATTGAAGTTGAATTTGCCCTATCTCCAGCCTTATGTTTGTCTATGTTTTTCTTTGGTTCGCTTTTTATGAAAGGTACTAGTTGCTGATTTAGTTTTGTTGAAGCAAACCAAAATTGTAAGCCGTCAAATCATCGACTTGGGCCAATAATTTCATTGATTGTTACCAGTGAAATCATGTTGTCATACAAATCTATTACTTGATACATTTTCACTGAGAATACAGTTTCACTGTAACATATACATATGTTGGTTTGTCTCATCACGATGTCAAACTGGATTATGCTTACCATTGAAAGCATTATCCAAATGAATGTGCGTGCTAACAATTGATTTAAATGAACCTCTGCATAAAAAAACAAACATTTTGTTACAAATTAAATCAATTAATTCTTAGCATAAAGTCGAGACACGGAAAAGGTTTCGTTTTTGGATTGATCGCGCGCATTCATCTCTTGGCAAAGCAAACAAACCACTGAACCGCAGTGAAGGCAGATCCCTTCGGATAACAAGTCAAGAGTGCTCAACTGATTCATGCGAGTGAGAGATTCATCTCTGTCCACTAGAGGCGATTCTGATCACCATAACGCTACTTATAATAACATAAACAAATTAAATTTCATCTTTACAAATACTGGTCCCAATCTACGAGTCTACAATAAAAAACGATCTCGATTCATTTACCGTCCGATAAATGAGTCCGGTAGAAATTTTGCATCGGGACCTCTAAATTTCATTGACGCTAGAAATCATTTCATTTTTTAATTTATAATATTCGGTATGATGTATGGTTAATTACATTACTAAATCAACCTTAGCCTCAATGACTATAGGTGTTGTGCATATTTTATTTTTATTTTAAGACTGATACTGTTATACGTTAATTATGATTATATAAATTAGCATTTTGATGGAACGAATATCATATTAACGTTTTTTTTAATTCACAACACCGCGAATTTATGTATTTTAATCAAATAAAATAGCTTGATATTTTACTAAATTTCACGTGTTTTTCACACACAAGATTGTGGTAAAAGAGACAATTAACCCCCTAATTTAATGCATACATTAAAAGTATTTAAAATACCGTATCATTAAGAGATTTATAATTATTTAAAGCGAGTCTTCGGAGTAAATGAATGTAACGGATCATTCTGCAACCAATATATTATTATGCCTAACATTTTTTGCTCGATGCATGTGCTTTTTTTACAATAACTTAATCAATTATCCACGGAGCATACGTTATGATTACGCAATGAAATATTTCTATAGGTAACAAGAAAAATACCGGCTGACATTAGTAGTATAATAATAAGCAGTAAACCTAACTATCACTGTAATTAATTATTCAAGTTGAGGATGATATCACAGCTGTCAGATTTGCGCTTAAAATGAATGTCTTACAGTGGACTCTCCATTTCGATCACAAACCGCTTGTCAGCTCCGAGCTATTATTAATTAATATTATAGAAATATTTATTACCGTAATGAAGAGAAATATTTATCAATTTAGGCTTATTAAAAAATCCTACATTATCGATTAGAAACACTCGACTAGCCTATAATTAAAAATTAGTAAACATCGAATTTGTTTTTTATTCAGTGCATAAAAAGTCACCATTTTTTTGCGATAAAACTTAGAGCTGAAACCGCAGAGTTTGTTAAAGAATGTTATCATAGGATTAAAGCGACATGTGACCTTCTTCTTTTTTATGATTGATTCGCACCAAACTATAATTTAATTAATAATACCGAATTTGATTTATCATAGATCAGTTCTCGTGATTATTTTACATTGAGTAATTATTGCGTACTTAATTCAATTGTGACAGAGGCGATTTACAACAGTCTTCAATTTTAGAGAATTTATGTACAAACTGATCACAATAATGATCTCTTTTTCTTGTAGGAGTTCTAAATCGGGAAACCCTCCCGTCAATTGACGATGTCTCTATGACCTGTGTCTGTTCAGACAAGGCATCAGAGAATCGATATAGACCGAGAGCAATTCTACTCGATGACCCTCCCTATGTAGAGACCAGTGACGGCTGGCGACAATAAAAGATTCAACTATTTTTCCGTACTACGGACAGCTAAAAAATCATAAGACTGGTACTCCGTTGGTATTGCGAACATCTGAATTGAAATTCCATGTTATATAAGTGTTTTAAATCCAATGAATAGGAAAGAACTCTTGCAAAAATAGTTGAATCTTTTTTTGTACTCCCGGTGGAAAGGGAACGCAAACAAATAAAATTTCAAAGTTTAAAACATTTAGATACGAAGGAGACTAGAAGAACTTTAGTGCTAACACGCCTTAGAACTTGATGCTTCGTCATATTGATATCCAAAAAAAATCATAGAAATTTTGTGAGGAATCGTGAACATGAGTTATTTGTTCTTCCAAAGGGTAGAACTAAACTGTCAATGGGAATGCCACTGGGAAGAGCTTCAACAATTTTAAACGGCATTGCTTCGGATTTCAACATATTTCATATTGACGTGAGTGAGTTCAGACGAATACTATATTTTATGAACGAAAGTTGATTTTGTCGGAACTCAATCGGTTTGACATCTTTGAAAATCTCTAATGTGAAATTTCATTAATTTGTCCTCTCTGTTCTTATGGCTACAATTTGTAATTTTTATTATGTGTATACAAGTATGTATTTATATGTAAATAAATTTGTCAAATGCATGGCATATTGGCGTGAGCTGTAATGCCATGATTTGTATTTTTTTGAATAAATAAATAAATATAAATTTTCACAATTATTTTATTGAAATTTTAACTTATATCTATAGATATCTTATTTTCGAATCTTTTATAATGTTAAAATAAATATGGATGTGTTTATTCAATATTGTGAAGGTATCTAGGCGTGCTAAGATAAGATCTATATTTAAATAATAATTTCGTGTAAGTGAGGCTGTGTTATTGCGATTAGGCTTCGGTGGTTCGCTTTCCCGAGTAGCACATCTCACATAATCATATCCATCTGGCACGTTTCGAGTGGCGCGGAAGACTCGACTCGGCGACCGAATTTTGATGATGCTCGCGCTCCGCACAATATGAGGAGTGAAGACCCGCAGACGCGAGAGGTCAAAGCGTCTTTCTTCGCCGCGAAGGGTCATATACGTGTTCCGGTGTTCGCGTCCCACCGCTCGCGCCTGCTCCCTGCGACGCCGTATCTGCCCACCTATTATTAATTCGAAAGCCATACACGCTACGAACCCGCTAAATAATTTATTAAATTACCTTTCGAGCGTTCATATATCCAACATTTTAACTAAAATCAATTGTAACTGATGAGTCATAAATATTTTAATTTTGTTATTATGGATAAATGACGGCACAATCGCATCGTAATCGGCAAGTTTTTACAAATAAACATTTAAAAAATATATATTTAGAACGTTTAACTTTTTTTTTTAAATCGTTGCGTGCGAGGTACCTCCATACATGCACTTGCTGGCAGTTAACAGATTAAATCTCAAAATCGAAAGTTCCCAAAAGATCTTAGCTATCACAAAATCAAGTTATTCTCGAGGTCCACGCTGAAGATCCTTAAAAAATCTGCCAGCTTAAAACAAATGCAAGGACACTCCAGTTGCAATGGTTATTCGGCTGATAAATGCGCTGTCTGTTCATGTAGACATCTTTGGCAGTGAACTTGATGCTTTTTTAAAAAAATTCTTCTTATGTAAATAATGTTTCTTATTTTTAAAATTTTATGTAATTTTTATTAATTTGTCAAATGCATGGCGCATTGGCGCTTGTTGTAATGCCATTTATTTTATATAATTTTTTTTGCCAATACATAAATAAACAAAACGTAAAAAGCTCGCCATACTTAATAAAGTATCTACTTTTGGACACATGTTAGATTGTGCTTTGACGCATCCGGCAGGCTTGCGTGGAAAAACTACCACATAATTAATTGCTTCAAAGGGATTCGAAACATTAGACTTTGCGGTTCTTGCGGTTTTGTCTGAGCTTTCAACTATTACGAGCCTTTTCATAACTATTGGTGGTGACTTTCCGATATGGTTTATACTTGCGGACGTATTTTACGCAAGCTTTTAATAGTTTTGCGGTCAATGAAGTATTTGATATCATGAAAAAAATATACTACTGATAGTTGTTAAGATAACATCTCGAAAGCTTTAGATTAAAGAGTGCTTTTTTAATGATTAATTGATTCTGTATAATTATAAATAATGATTCGTCACGCACTCTTGAGTATTGTCATCAAATCTTAGAATGAAGTTTAGAAAAAGCTGACTGAAGGCTGTATATTATTAGTGTATAAATTTATAGCCAGAGTGAGTCATTGACTAATGGCAAATTCTCATTTTATGATCAATTGTCTTGGCCATCTGAATCATTTCAAAGCACATTAGACATTGTTGCGTACCTATACATTACGACTGCTGGATCAGAGTAATCTCGTATCAATATCTTCACTTAAGGCGTAGCCCGTGTACCGGATCTATAATGAATACTAATATTCCAAAGACTTTTTTAACGAAATTCCAAGTACCTGATGTTACTATTTTGTTTTAATGACCACAATTTTACAATAACTTGCGTCATAATTTCTTCAGACGTCTTATATTGAAGGTCGGTGTGCAATTCGCACTGTGCTGTCTTGTCTCTCTCCTAGATAGTCGTGTTAGGTAATCAAGTTCTTCTTTTATCAAATTATGCATTTTTACTGTGTATGGTTGCATTAGCGATATAAGTAAGAAATAACATGATGTTGTTTCAATTTTAAAAAAAAGTTCGACTCCGACTCCAGCATTTACAAAGCCCCGACTCCCACTCCAATATGGACCAAAAACACGAATCCGACTCCGACTAAAAAAAGTTTAATATCGCCACTTTTTTTTTCATAATTTTCCTATTTATGTGTATTCAATTAAATATCAACTCTACCAATCCGGCCAATAGCCAAATTTGACAATTTAAATGCAAAAATAAAAAGTTCAATTTCTGACTCCGAGTGCGACTCCGGCCAAATAGCCGCGACGACTCTGACTCCGGCCAAAAAGTCCCTACTCCACGACTCCGACCCCACAGCCCTGGTTTTTATCATATGTAATATTTGAAGAATCTTCACCGTTGATAATTTAATAATTGCTTCTTTTTGCTAACGATTTTAAGACAGATTTGTGTAATTTTATATCAAATGCAGTAAATGCATGCTGAATTTTGATATCTGTAATCTTTGTCATTTTGTTATGAAACGGTGTTTCGTAACAATTAGAATACCTTTCGGTGGATACTCCCCATCCTCGTCTGCGGTGCATCGTACAATAAAAGATTTAATATCAGTCCCACAGCGAAATACATTTATCAGAGACGAAAGAGCAGAGAGAGACATTCCTCGAGTTTGGAGTCACGACTCGGAGAGCTGAAGGCGGGACACTTGCGGTTAGATAAAGATATAATTTATATTAAAAAATTGAATGCATTATCAATATTATTTATAAAGAGAAAGAAAAAAACGGGCTCAAGCTTTGCCGGGTATTGTTTTACTTTTTCTGTTTCGTCACTAATGCATATCGTTTAAGAGGTTTTTTACAATTTGTCACTTTACTCAATCATGCGCGAACTTTTTTTCAATAATAATAATTGCGGTTTGAAATATTACGTTGTTTCTAATCAGAAAACAATTATAAGATCAACCTATAAATTATTTACTTAACTATACAGCTTTCTACGCATAACGGCGTCATAATTATTCATTAAAACACAGCCCTTACAAAGATTTCAAAGAACTGAAGAAGAAGCAAGCTTGCGAAAAAAAACCGTTAATATACGGTCTTAGAGTTTGTTGATATTATGCTTTGAAATGCTTCATTAAAATTTATTCGAGTCTCAAATTTCTTATTCCAAATATGCTGCGTAGACCAGGACCGTATCAACTGATATTTATATAAATTAAGTATTGCCAATGACAATATATATCAAACAGTTGGTTCAAAAAAGTGTCAAGAATTTACAAATCCTACACAAAGTATGAATAGATGATTAAAAAATATCACTACTGAGCTTCCAATATCTACTACCAATATCTTCTAGCTATAAAGTCTTCATTTATACATTATAATAACAAAAATCATTTTCAGTACGCAACTAATGACATGGTAGTTTATTCAATTACGTCTGTAAACGTCAATTTATTTCAAACACGAGACCTAGCGTCCATTTCTCTACATTTGAAGCGTTACATCTATGAGGACTCTACTATAAAATAAATATTTTACTGAGTGCATCTTTGTATGCAAATTCTCATTGAAAACATTTACATCCATAATTCGAAATTTATTGCGGGATAGGATTATAGAGTTTAATTATAGTCGCGGTTTGTAAATATTTTCATGCCAATCTGGTTCATTGCAATATATATAGATACAATATAATAAGCAGCGGACGAAATAATTGGTCAGTTAGATTAATCGTGATTATCACCGCTAAACATAGAACGTGGAGAGAAGAAAAAAAACTCAGACGCCTGACATAAAAACACGTTTTCACGCACGTAAAAAAAATGAATATTTTGGCAATATCGCACAGCCCAGTTCTCCTTGAAAACTTACTCCATCATAGACTTGTAAGTTTCGGCGCATAACCCACTAAGTAAAATATATTCACAATATTTCATGCAAGACGAGTTCTCTAAAGCCTGATTAGGATAGTATACTTTACCACAATAGCGAGTAAGATGTAAACAATTTAAATACTATACAAATAAAATATCATAGTTTACTGTTAATATTGAACTTGTGATATAACTTTGATTACTCCACGTATTGTGCTACTAACTGTTACTACCAACGGTTGCTCGCCACTGCTTACATTATTTCCAATTAAAAGGTTTAACCCAAACCTATCTGATTGATTGCATCACATTAGTTAATATTTTGTAATGCTAACGTGATTCGTAGTATAATTATTTATTTGCTTTGTTTTGATTCTATAGCCCCCTCTTTGCTTCCCGTAAATAGGAAAAATCCCAAACTCCATTTTGTAATTTTATCATTTTAAAATGTTAGAATCCATCTTGCTTCATTACTTAAGTAAAATTTGCGATAGTAAGTCCGAAGATGCCTTCAGAGGCGAAACACGTGTCACACTTAGTAGCACAATAGTTATTTTTAATTTTAAGTAATTTTTATTTTTATATTAAAATTAACTTCCACAAAGTTTCCGCCGAATTCAACGAAAGTATTCAACTTGTGATTTAAACATTATTTACAGAACACGTTAAACTATAAATCCAAATGGGCTTAAAGGACATTTTGATGAAAATGCTGTAAAAATACTTTAAAAACATTTTCTTCGATTTCGCTCTTTTGAATTTTTTTCAGTTGTCCTTTCTTGTCCATTCGACATCATTTACAATAACATTCAGAATTAAAACATTCAACAAATAAAAAAAAATATCAAATAATGCATAAGGCTATTAGTTGCGATCGAAGATTTAAATCTGCAGCCAATAAAACATTTTCAACATAATGGGCTAGTGCATAAAATATTTAAAAAAAAAATTAACATCTATTCGCGTGCAATAAAGAGTAAACAGGATTCGCAAGCATCTTTGATCAATCGTTGAAAAACGATGTCATCATAGTCAAACAGATACGAATGGGAAAAAAATCTCGACTTTCCAGTTAACATATACGTATCTTTTATACTCATCTATCTTCCTTAATTGGTGAGCGATCTGTGTATTTAGTGATATTTTTTTCGACTATTCAATATTTATTTGCAGGAAAGTTTTGTTAGAAAATGTTGGATTGAGGTTAACACTCCTTGCTCATTTATGCAAACATTTTGATCAAATGAGTCAATAAAAGTATTAATGGAATAATAATATGGATATATATCAGAAATCAATAACAATTACGTATTTAACACTAGCATTAAATATCGTTGTCACGTAATACATATAAACTATCTCCGCGTATTAAAAATCAAAGTAAATTGTCAAATATATTGCAATCAGTCAAAGAATTCACCCAACCTACGAAATGGCATGACCTTTAACGCGAAGAGTATCTTCACATATGAATTGCGTTGAATTACCTACGATTCATCTCTTTTTATTTAATCTAGTAACACCTTTATCGCATACATACATGCTTAATAGAAATTCACAAATATTAACACTATCATAGTGCAGGTAATCGATATGCGCAGTAAAATTGCCCTATTGGTATTGTGAACTATCAATATATTATATTAAAAGACAAGTTTAGTCTACAAATGGCCATGTTTATATTATTTTATGAAACAAGTGACCTCGCTTGATGCATTTGGCTTCCACCTTTTTCATGTTTCCACTGATAGATACTATAAATGTTTAATTAACAATAATGCAATTGAAATTTAATTTGCAACTTGTAAATTGCCGACTAGTAACATACTTCACATGGGTAACGCACTACAAAGAAATTTTTGGTACTCGGCTGAGTGGTGTGGAAAACGAGTATTGTAATTTTTAGTGGTTTTATGGATTGTCATGTTACCACCTGCAGCTCCATTAAGTGTCGTTTTTTTGTCTTTTACAAGTTAAAACAAATAACATATAACCAAACAAAGCTGAAGCATTCTTTAACCAAAACCAAAAACGTTGTGTTTTTATCGGCATTTTTATTTTATTACAGAACAGTTTTTTGACTATATGCGTTAATGATGTTTTGTAATATATTTATATAGTGCTTTGAATTCATTATACCTACCTACATCCAACAATTTTTTTTCACATAGAAATTACGATAAAAAATAAATCATTTTCAAATTTAAAAAGTGTATTTTGTCAGTTAATTTGAAGTTATTATACACCGATAAACAATACAAAATATTGTAATTAATTACTCGTTACTTTTATAGCACAATTTTAACATTATTTAATGAACAAAAAAAAAGATTTTTCCATTTATATAGTTTAAGAAAAATACCGATCTTGAAACTTCATTCTTCCGCGCCCAGTTCATGAAACAACCATTTTAACATATAATCTTTCCCATCATCTCTATTCAAAAGTATTTATGATATTTATAAATTGCCTCCTCGGTATTAAAATCAGAATCGAATTAATTTGACATGCGGACACCGTGATTTATTGTCCCTGATAAAGAGTGTCAACATTAACGGATGGCTAGGTGAAAAAAATATCAACTTGTGTTATTATTCTAATAATTTAGAGTTTTTGAAATTCCGGATGGCCCCATTTAATATACCGCGTATATGGAGATGATGTCCATTTAATTTACATCAAAAAACGCTAAATTCTCGCTACGTTCTCGTAGGAAGAGATGTAATGTGGCAGACGATCAATTGATCTCCACAATACTAAAGAAGTTACACCGTTGAAATTGAGGTTAAGCAGAAAGCGAATTTGTGTGTCACCCATATATTTTATGACTCCGGTCCGTTCCAATTCATTTTTTTCCGTATGTATTATATTGTGGTGCGATACTATGAGACAGTATGTAATATCTTTATGTAAATTGTCATAATTATGGCTAAAGTCAAGAACGGCTTTCGGCATATTTAAAAAAATGGTCGCCTTAGTCGCGAAATTGGTATTTTCGAAAACTTGATAAAATATATAAATATGTTATAATTAAGGATTTCGAATGACGGTGCTTAATGGAATTTTAATATCAAATTTGAATTGTTTAAATTTTGTACTTTTCCATGAGTTTTGTCGCTAACGACTCGGGCTTCATCTTTCGGCATATTACTAAGTTAAATTGCTATTAATGATCTACTGCTATTTTGGTATATTAACGATACAAACTGTTTACTACGCGTCAGTTCAAGAACATCCGTGCACTTGAAATGCTTGCTCGTTTGCGACAAAACTCATGAAAAAGTACAAAATTCAAATTTGATATAAATTTGTTGTATGTTAGTGAAATCAATTAATACGTTGTGTCATGTATTGTAGTCAGTATATAAATAGATATGTTTCACACAATTGCAATCTGCAACATGCGATATTACTACATAAATGATTCAAACTTTATATGATCAAACTATAAGCTTAGAATTTACTTCGTAAATATTAATTTAGATTATATATTTAATGTGTTTCTAGTAGAAATCTGTGTCAATTGACAGATGACAGCGCCATAGTTCGCAACGTGTCATTCATATGTACGAATGCTACTGCCGCATAATAGCCAAAAATACTACAGTAAAGGAAATAATTACGCTGTTTCTATAATATATAAGCATATTTTATGGAGATACGCGCGCTGAAAAGACAACACAGTTACTTATTAAACTTTATTTCATTAATTTTAATGCTTCGTGTGCGATAATTGTTGATTTTAAATGAACACTATTTATTATATGAAAACGATTGTGTGATTTTATAAACAAAATTAAATTTTAAGATTTTTTTTTGAATTATTGAAAAATGGAGAGAGTTGAAAAAATGATGTTGGTCGGTCGCGCCTCGTCTACCTACATTTATACCGAGCTGTGAATCAAACCCGTTTTGTCCTCGAAAATACCCATAAAATAATAATATATTTGAATATTAAATACACACTTACACATCAAAAACAAGTAGCGTGCACACTAGCGCTATTTCGATAGAATTTATAAAAACGCCAAACACATTATATTATATTTTTTGGTATGACTCGATTGATAAGTATATTGACTATTAATACAAATAATATTTTGTATCTCACTATAAAAAAACAACCCGAGGTATTTTAAATATTAAATGTTCAATGATGATTTATTACGAACAAAATTTACGAGTATGTATAAAAATTTGGTATTTAATATTTTTAATGAATTTAATTTCATTGTGGCATTTTTTTTTGTTTTCGATCAAAAACCAAAGCTGTATCTGTAAAAAAATATTGTAGTATTAATATTGCCATAAATCGAATGGAAAATAGTCCTTTAATATCCTATGTGTAATTAATTAATATCATTCAGAATAATATTTGAACCGGTTTTATTAGCTAAACAAGAACTTACATTTCAATCACTGGAAAAACATGAATAGTAAACCAAATTAACTACTATTGAAGCATCTCTGAAGTTTTAGGAGAAATACATGTAAATTTGATGAATGGAATGAGTAATAATTTAAAATATAAAGATGTATACGTGAAAGTACCAATAGTATGTGTATCCTTCCCGGTTCGTCCCATTTTAGGATCTTATATGAGGGAAAGGATTTTAACAATGAAAACATGCATTTGAACATGATCTGAATGTTTCTATTTGGAAATTAGAACCCGTAGACACGGCAATCGAATATTACGATTACCCATGATCGCTGACTACCCGACTACGGGGTCAATGAAAGACAGTATCTATTAATTCAATAAAAAGCCATACACATTAAAATTTATCATTTCATACCGATTATCATGTGATTCAATAGTTTCAGATAGGAAGCGTCCATCATTGTTGTAATTCGTCTTAGTTTTGCCACGTGAAATAATTTATCGCCATTAAAAATCTATCTGATGACCTCGACACCGTGAAATGTAAAATCTATAATACATCTTTGCTAATGTTTGTCTGCAGAATCGAACAGACAGAACATTATTTGTGACAAAGCTCATTTTACTGAGCATAGATAAATATTCAGGTAATTCGATTTGATTCACAAACAATTTCGCTTATCTGAAATAGTTTCCATTGTTACGGGCTACAAACGATTTGCCCTAATGACAGTTATGTTTCAAGTTATAATAGATCACATAATTGCTCAATATCCAAAAGGTCAGCCAAAGAGCTTTTCATATCCATCCGTCTGCAGCGCTTTATTTTGATTACGGGCTTTCTTGACAGTTAATAGCTTTATTATTTTACTATGATTCCACGTTAGACTGCCGCACGTTTCTTAATATTTCACCCGCAAGTGACGTGTTATTATGTTTTTACGATCTAATGATGTTCAATTTATTTACGAAACCGCCTCTCTTCAGTTTATCGTTTGATCTTTGTTTTATGGTAGTAAATACTCGTCCCAGTCATTATTATAAATTTCGTCTTGTTATAACACTTCACATCGGCAAAAGAAATCATTAAAATGTTATTTTTAATAGATTCACGTAGTTCAATAATAACTACCTATTATTGACGCCATTAAAAAAATAATAAACGATTTCTTTAAGTACCAAACTAATTGTATGTGTGTGTTTTTCATATTCAAAATGCAGACTAAAACTCATTTCTCTGGAAACATAATCGCTGAGTAAAACCGGTCTGATTAAAATATAAAAAATGTGGAATAAGTATGTACTCTGAATAGTGTTTTATTATATAAATACTATGCTGACTGTTTTTACTTTATATCGAATACGAGGAAAGTTTATACGAAAAATAAACAAATATGTTTGACAAGTAAGCTTGTGAAAGAATTGATTAATACAAATACAAATATCCGATTTTTTTATGTAGTTCTTTTTTGATAAGGTGAAAAACGAATAGTGTATATCAGTGATCGCCAAACGGTCTCTCTCGAACTACCGGTAGATCGCGAAGTATATTTTGCCATATTTATGTTTGCCTCTCAAATTTTATTATGGGATGTATGTCATTTTTCGTTGAGTTGTTCTCGACTAATTCACAAAATTTCTCGAGTTAAAAAATATTTGGCGCATTGGCATTACAGCTGTAATTCCAAAAACAAATCTTTTAAATTTCAATGAAAGTAAATAATATATAAAAGTAGCTCACCAGACAAATTCAATTTCTGAAAGTAGCTCATATCCTTATTGAGTTTGGAGACCACTGGTGTATATCAATGGTACTTAAATGCAGTTATAAACATAAAACCTTAAGATGGTTATGAAATAAGTAGCAGCAAAATGTATTTTATTGACTTGTTATTTTTTTGTCGTTGTATTAAAAAAGATATGTGCTAAAAAGCAAAACTGATTTCGTGAATCATCCTCCGATCTAACCGGTCGTTTCATAATAAGTATTATATTTGATATGAATTAATGTATATAATTGATTTCTTTGTAATATATATTTGAAGTATATAAATTTATTCTACCTGCGGTAGATCTAATAATTAATTTGTCAAAAATGAGTTTAGAAGTAGAGTAATATTTAATATTACCATACAATGCTTCTCTCAAATTGCCTCCTTGTATCCGGGTGGCACATGAAACCACAGTTCGATATAGTCTCTAATGAAAATGAGTGGGTATGCTAATTTAAACAGTTTTTTTGTGTCCGTTCTCATTGATACATTTTGATAAAATCTCGCTTATTTAATAGTTTTGAAGGTATTTTTAACACACAATGCATGGGCTACTTATTCTTTTCATTTGACACATTGTCAGCTTCAGAACAATAAAAGCGTTATGAAATATGGCGTTGCTATAAAATTACCATACACTAAATTCAATACTTCCAACCATCCAATATAATATCATTTAACACCATATTTTAAAATAAAAACAAATAATTTAGCCTAAGCAGTTTTTATGATCACTTTCCGAAATGAAATTTTCTCTCGATGTTCTTCCCTACCGGCTTTGAAAGGTTTGATGGCTTATAATAACCTCACATATTATTGATTAAGTTCGCATTTACGTGGTAGAACTCCATTATAATACGGTGAGAAAAATAACAATTTATTTTAATTCCGTGTATGTATTTCGGCTTACCTACGCCTCGTCAGAAGTATGTTTTAAACATGCATTAGATCTTGTTTATCAATCATTTAGACAGGGTACACACTTCATTTTTTTCTCTGTTCTACCATCTTAATTGTATATGTTAATAATAAGTTATTAAATGTTACAAATTGATTTGATGTATTTCTCGAAGTGAAATCTTATCTGGGGTTTATACTAAGTAGGAATAAACCTCACAAATTGTCACGTTTGAAGATCTAATAAAGTGGTTATTTTCCATGTAGGTCCTTCTTAAACTAATGTCTCATCCGAACGTATTCTAAAATAGATTCAAATATTTATATTTGGTTGGCATTTTTTTAAATTTAATAATATGATATCATCTGCAGATATCTTTTCCAAAATAAAGCCGCCCAAAATTGACAAGCGTAAAGTAAGAAGATCGTTCTTTAGTTTAGCGGACATTCAATACTCCAAGAGTATCACATTTCACGTATTTTTTTTCCTTAAAAATCATTGATACTTCTCAATGAATATATATTATAAAAAATATCTAGACGTTACTATCACAAATTAAGTCCAATTTATATTATAATATCGACGTTTTGATATTTTTTTATTTAAGATTGAAAAATTTCATGGTATCCCAATAATACGATTTGATATTACGATGAATACTTTAACCAATGAGTACTTTCCCTTCGTTTTACCTACTATACCTTCACTGCATACTCTTGCTCAATAATATGCTTCTAATAAAATGTTTATGTAATACTTATATCTCTCTTATTCAATTGATCAAAATAATCAAGTTTTCTTTCAAGTATTTAATTATTTAGTATCGTAGAGTTAATACTTCATCAATGTTCACATTGTTTATTTGAACAATAACAAAAGATATCGTCTTTAGTTTTCTTTAAAATGAATAGTATCGGAAACATTTTTTAATTTAATTTAATTTCAACTATTCGAGAACTTCTTGTCAGACATTAATTGTTTTGAAAAACGAAGGGTATTTCCTGTCAACGGAAAAATATTTACTACAAAAAATATGAGTACGTTTATATGAAGATTTGATGTCAGAATATATTTATATATTTTTTATTTAAAAAAAAGAGCAGTTAATTGTTTCGATTTGTTACTTCATTAATCCATTGCGTCTATTCATACAAAGCGTCCATGCAGAAGTTTGTTACAAACAAATCTCTATAAACATCAGTAATGAGCGACTGGGCTTAAAAAGATCAGGAAATAATCTTTTAACAAAACGATGACGATTAATCATTGACCTCAGGGCCTTCGAAAAGCCTCTCTTAATTGCAAATATTATATTATTTTACTATCTTTGCAGCCGCTCAACCGTTATGGAAGATTTTTCACTCAACTTAATTATTGTTCAGTTTTTTTTTATTGAATTATTATCTAACTCGCTAAAAAAGCTCACAAAACACCCACATGTTTTTTTCTGTGTCATTGACAAACCGCAAACATATTTCTCATATCACAAAATAAAATATTAATCAAAGAATGCTTACTTTTTACTCTACATTTATAGATCTTCACCGCAACTTTTTATTAGTATTATATTTTAATAAGAATGTAAACACTGATATCAATGAATTGAATTTCGATATTATCGCCTTTTATTTTTTTTTCAACTAGAGATATCTACTAATTGATTGATTGATTGGTTAATACATATGCCTTATGCAATGTATACATTCGAATGTAAATTGTTGTTTAACTACAGTTAGACAAACATATTGAAGAATAAATCAACGTGGTTTAGGTATAATCACTTTAAATTATACCTCTTTCGTGTCGTAAATTTGCACATTTTACAAATTAAATCTTCCTTTTAATAATTATTCACGATTGCCGGGAGAATCGTAAAAACAATATATCAGGTTCTAGATATTCCTGAATGAGCCACAGATGGCGGTCAGCGTATTGCGTAAATTTTATTGAGATATCTGTAAAACGACGTTTATAATTATGATTCGACATAATTCTCATGAACAACCGGTTTATACGTACACGCGGATGTTTATTTTTATGAATCTTTTTGTAATAAACGCAGCGACGCCATTCGTAAATATTAGTTTTATTAGTTGTAACTTGGCGAATTACTTTTTTTCTCACTGTGAGATCATTATTTATTGTTTCGATTTGAATTTATCGACGGGCTGAGATTTCTTTGTTGTGTGTCGGATAGGAGGCATCTGGGTCAGAGATTGGATGCACCGGCCGGGGCCGACGCTGCGAACGTTCGTTTCGGTGCGATATTGGCCGCAGCGATGTCTCGGAACGCAATATTACCATCGAATGTAGAATTTCCAGGTGTGGCTCGAAAGATTTCTCGAAATTCTGATGAGACGGTAGGCCGTCAAAATACGGATTGGGAAATTCAAATGATCACTTGTGATTTGTCGAATCATCATCTGGACGCAAAACGAAACTATTAATCTGTTACTCAAACGTGTTTTTTTCTATGACTGGGAGAAACCTCCTTTGAAATATTGAAACTTCCTAGATGTATAAATATATAATCACGTTTTTGATCAACAAAAAATATGAATGCTGCATTTTCGTGGAAATGTTTTAACTCATAGCGTGAATTGGAATTTATTTGGGGGAACACTTGTCTCGGTGTATTCCGTCATTACTTTGGAACAATCAATGTCGTGTATAACAAACATGTGTCACACCATGCTACGCAATACATTTCATTATCATACAATTTTTAAAAAAAAGTGTTTAGTTCTATAAGGAGTAAAACACATCGTATAGTATTTTCGATGGACTTGGCGGTAACTTTGTGGAAGTTCATTTTAATATAAAATTAAAAATAACTTTGACTATTCCACGTATTGTGCTACTAGCTGTGACACGTGTTTCGCCTCTTTCAGAGGCGTCTTCAGACTTACTATCGCAAAGTTTGCTTAAGTAATGAAGCAAGATTGATACTAATATTTTAAAATGATTAAATTACAAAATGGAGTTTGTGATTTTTCCTTTTTACGTGAAGCAAGGAGGGGGTTATAAAATAGAAGCAAAGCAAACAAATAATTATACATTGTATAGTATTCATTTAAAATAAGTACATAAAAAAATATACAACATTTTCACCTAGAATTAAAAGTTTAGTGATTCAACATAGGCACGATTCTGTTACATACAACTCTTCTTTTTTAAGTGCTTCAAGCTTAATCAAAATATCATCCATTCGGGATAAAAAATAATGCGCGAGACCAAGTTTGCAATCCATATTCAATAAACACGTAGAATGAAATTCATGATTTATAAGCAGAGCTGTGGAGTCGGAGTCGGAGTTTTGGCCGGAGTCGTACTCGGAGTCTAAAATTTTGAAAAGTTTGAACTTTTTATTTTTCATGTTATATGTCAAATTTTGCTATTGGCCGGATTGGTAGGCTTGATATTTAATTGAATACACATTAATAGTAAATTTTGGGGGAAAAAGGTGACGATGTTAAACTTTTTTTTTGTCGGAGTCGTGGTTTTGGTAAATGCTTGAGTCGGAGTCTAACTTGTTTTACCGACTCCACAGCCCTGTTTATAAGACAAGAATTTAGGATATTACATGTACAATAAAAACTCGTCGACATACTGTTATATCAGCCATATTGTTCCAAATATTATTAAAACACCAGCGCAAAAAAATTAATCGTTTGTTATTATTATTATTAATCCAATCGACTTGTAATAATGCTTCTCACATAAAAACAAAACACGAAAGAAGCAAGGCTCTCTCTTGTCGAAATATTTTTTATAAAGCCATTGCTACATTTGGTATTCAAATTTCGTGTGATCCGAAATAAATTTAATGTTGCAACACTCGCAGAAGAACGATGAGATTCATTTTTTTATTATTTTTATTGTATCAATATTATTATCGATGGCTCGGCTGGCATAACGTGGAATGCGGTGATCAAGGAATAGTAACAGTTCATAGTGTACATTTGGAGTGACCAAACTTCACACGTTTAAAGAAACACGAAATCATCATTAGAATTTCTGATCAACTTAAAGTTTTCCAAATAGTATTATTATCTCACTTCAAAACTTGTAACGGAAACACACTCGCTTTCCATAATTGACTTTTAGACCAAAAGACGTTCATTTCAAGCGCATTGCTATTTTATTGTATGTTCTTGGTTAAAAAATTATCCCCCCCCCTCCTGTAGAAAATTATGTCAACAATTACTTGCGAAAAACTATTGTCAATATCGATGATTTTTTTAAATTCTTACCGTGAAATTTGGTTTCATAAAATTGTCCATATCAAGCTCTGGTTTTACATGGCTGAATGGGCTAAGATTTGTTATCTTTTAGTAAAATAACAATATAAAATATACTCCATAGATTTATAATACGGTAAGAAAAATAACAATATATTTTAATTCTATAGATATTATTTTATATATTTGTTGATAGCTATTTAGCTTACGCCCTCGTCAAAACTATGCTTAAACCAGCATTTACTTATCCTTTATATACTGTTGTAGACAGGGTACACAATATACCTTCTTCTCTGTTCCACCATCCTAGTTTTATATGGTAATAATAAGTTATTAAATATAAAATTACAAGATTATAGAAATCTGTTTCATAGCTTTTTCGGTTTCGCGCTACTTGAAAGTAGATGTGTGAGACGATGACGTGAAGCTGAAACAGCTATCAACAAATATATAAAATAATTTCTGTAGAATTAAAATACATTGTTATGTTTCTTACCGTATTATAATGGAGTTCTACCAAGTAAATGCTTACTCAATCAATACATAGATTAATACTTTATCAACTAAATTTTGGTCAATTTGTGGGTATCTTTACAAATATGCTTATAGGCGTCATTGAGTATGTTATCATATTTATCATGTCTTTTTGTCATCGAAATAGATGTGAAATGTGGTCACATGATGCTAAAGTATAAGCAAAACTGCGTTGTAAGGTTTAGTGAGTATGCATTTAGCGGATCAAGTCTCGCTGAGCGGCAAATGCTTCGAAACTTTTCAACTTTGTCCCTGACATGTCGATGTCGGGGTTCAAATTGCTCACTCCACTCGGCTCAGCTCCGCTTGACTCCTAACCAATCCGCTCCAGTCTGCTCTGATGCAATCCACCGACCGACTATCTCTTCAAATATTAAAAGTACGTAATATAATGCATAAAAGTAGATTTCGCAGAATTCCAGTCGACATTATTGCAAAACATTATCTTTTATATGCCAGGGCGTGTTTTAAATTAAAGGCATCAGAGCACTGTGTGTATTTAAATAATTCTGATTTGTCACCGTAGTATTTTACTCATTTTATTGCAGCTTTAAGCAGGACGCATTATTCAATTAATATACATGTTGGTTGTCAATTGTCTCAAGCTATAATTATTACATTTTTAAAAGCTTTTAAGCCCTAGCGTTAATTATAATATTCGATTAATACGCACGGCAAACAGACAGTTTACTTATAGTATCATAAAATTCCTGTTTCTTGAACTAATGCTGCCACAGAGTCGGCTTCGGGGAGGATTAGCCGCTGAAAAATTATTAAAATACCGTAAAAATAATCTTTAACTGTGCATCCTACATATATGAAAATATATTTATTTATATCTGTCCAATTCTAAATCAAACGAAAAATCCGACACATGACGGGCTAAATTTTTTGGGGGATTGGCATTGAAGAATCAGCGAAAGTAGGATAGATGAATTTTTTTTCAATTTACCAATTTAACAAATTTATTGTTGAGGGTGATTTTTAAACATAGACTACATGCTTTCTAGTTATTAAACGAAAGATGACGCTAACCTGTAAAAGAGTGAGGTAATAATTAGCTTCGAATATATCATTAGAGACATTTAGTAATAAATTATTGTTTAATATTAGATCACCCGTAAACCAGCCATAAATATTCGATCTTCGTGCTCGTATAGCAAAACTAAATTCAACAATCTAATAATAATTACGTATGCTAAATACCAATATCGATCGAAACAAAGAATGAGAGTGTAAAAATGGCCGGCGGGCAAAAGAAACGGGAATTGAGGCATCTGTGAATTATTATTCCAATCACTGAGCTTCGTAGATAAACAGATAGACAAGCGGGCCGTGCTATGGCCAACAAACCAAATAATAAAGCACGTGAAACGTGATAAATCACATTCTAATAACCAGCTGGATAGATTGTGGGAACGCCGATAGTACTTGATGGTAACAAACGACCGCATAGGTCACTCAGAATGGGTGGCGCAGCTCATAGCGGTGCTTCTTTTGACTTGCAGCTTTTCAAAATGATGCTAAAAATTTCGCCAAAAATAATTCGGTCAGCCATTTTAGTTTTCAAATTCAACTCGAACCGGATGAATGATCTTCAAAGTAAAGATGAAATACGTCTTATAATTAAGATTTATTCATCACATAAAAAAAACATAATGGAAATGGAAATTAAATTCATATAAATATCATTTTTAATAACGCAATCTAATCAATGCTACACGCTCGTTTCATTCGTGACTTAAAATAACGAATAACTTAAAATGAATAATTATTACTAAACTCATCCATTTTTCTAAGAGACACAATTGAAGACTTTTGTGGCAATTAACACAATCGAAGAAAATGTTTTAATAAAATCACCACCTGCGATTACTAATAATCTGTGATTTACATCGGGCATGTAAGGAATGGCTCAACATGCAGATTACCCATAACTGACTTGATAAAATACGAACACAAAAACCTGTTAAGTAACCCAAAGCATTATTCGAATACTTAGCAAAGCGCATTGGATCAAAACGGGTGAAGACATTAAATTTAGGAATATTATAAGAAAAACATAGTTTCACACAACGATTTCCTCAATCTAAAGGGGAATGCCTATTAAAAATGTAGTATCTACGAAAACTAGTGATAATTTGTCTAATAATGAAGCCCGAGTTAATTTAGTACCAAATTACTCACCTACTAATTGCGTCGTGTTGAGATACCAAACCATTTTTAATGTGAGACTTGCATAAATGATTACCCGGTTATGAGTTGAAACGTCATTAGTCATTAGGCATTCTCGAAGCGAAGGTCTGATGCTGACGGCAGGCCACAAATTTAACCTGTTACCAGCTTAAAAGAATTCCCCACTTTTTGCCCTGTACGCTACGACTTTTTCAAAAATTAAAAAAGGATAATACCTTAAAACTTCTTATGTTATTTAAGAGCTTAGATGTCTTTGATCCCTTATGAAAGCAATCACATGTTAATTACCATACCACATGGCTTTTAGAGCGTATTTACTAATCCTCGATAAGGGTTGTCACACACAGTTTATATTATTATGACAATTTTGCCCCCCGATTGGCTATCATAAATAGATTTAATAACCTCTATAAACTTTTTGTTAAATATCTTTTAAGAAAACTATTAAAACGAAAAGCTTATATTCATTTTGTGAGCCTTATGAGATCTCGGATACATATTCGATGTGATAAATTGAGAATGGTTATTTTTGACGCCTTAAACGTAGTTGCCCACCGGTGAGTTCTTAGCTGTCAGAGCTTTTTCTTATGCGACACACCGGTGTGTCGTTAGCTTTAGAACGGTTAATGGCGAACGCTTTTGTCAGACGGGGGCCCGGAGCCTTGCCATTTATTGTTTTCGCTTATTTATATGTGAGAATAAAATTTGACCCGGGCACAATTGCCCAATAGACTGTTTTATTGATTTAAGGGCATCACGACTCTTCTGTCTCTTTCGATCGAGAATGAACCGTGCCAGTGGCGTACTCACATTTCAAGCTCACCCAATCTTCTTGCATTTACTGGCGATGGTAATGACACAGAAAGGCTGACAATATTTCCCTGATTTTATCAATTCTGTGACTAATTTATCCACTCGTGCAGTTAATCAAGTATAAAAATATAGCAAAAGTTATGCTAAGTCGACAATAAATATGTTTTTGGGCGTCTAGACACTATAAAATACGCTCGATATGGTGGACTGCTTTATATTATAGATTGCAATAATGTAAATTTTGTACCATTTCATCGTTTAGAAAACTGCGTCTCATTATATTTTTCATAAATATAAATAAATTTTAGTTCAAACTCTGATGTATCATTATCCATTGCTTGTTAAATCTCTTTATAATAAAACGATAAACTATCAGAAACATTGTATATATATATATATATTTTATCATGGTGCAATAATGATGATACGCCCCTGAAGAGGTTGTAAATATTTGAACCGTATCAAATAATAATGGCAATGCCGTTTATCACCCGATTGCAACTCGAGCCCTTCTTTTAAAAATTCCGCAATACGTATTTTACTATATAAATATCATTTACTCCAATTTTGCAAGGAAGAAGCTGACCTATTTGTTTATGGTGCATTAAATTTAAATAGTATATTTTAAATACTCACCGCGAAATATTTACTAACCATGTCTGCTCCCAACTTGGAGCATGTGGACTCCTCACGGAGTTTATCTCAGCGTATGTTTATTTACGAGAACTACTTGTTACTCGGTTGCTCAACCTCTTTTTTCGAAGCGAGTAGGGATGGAAAGGATACGAGGACTAGTAATTAGCTAATCGCTGTCACTATGCGTCGCTCTTTGGGATCAGAAAGGTGGGAAGGGATTTTCAACAACACAAAAACCCATGCCTTTGAACAGATTTATCGACTGAAATCCTCTCGTACCGGGAATCGAACCCGGGCGGTCCGTAACGCAAGCCAACAAAGTTGATACTGCGCCACGGACCGGATTTTCCACATTTAATTGTCTTCTTTCTTATTCTTAAATTAAATGAATAATATATGTTTTCTAAGGCTCACGGATATCCATTGGTGCCAGGTTTTCCATCTTGATTAGCCCCTCGAAATCGTGACCCTTACTTGTACGATTTATTGTCTTTCTCCTGTCCCACCAACACCAGTCTTATTTTATCCTTCATATACTCTACCATATTCTGCATCGAAATTTCTATCTTTATAAAATATGTATGTTGTAAGAATTGACAAAACGATAAAAAATCCACACACTTACTTTAGATTAGCTATTTTAATAACATTGACTAACAAACTAAAATTACGTCTACTAAATAAAATTCAAACAGGAAAATGCTGCACGAAACACACAGTCACCATTATTATTTATAATCTTACATAATCAGGTCATACGAATAGAATTAATTAATATTATATGTTTTTTTTTAATTATTAAATGGCCTTTATTAAAATGACAATATAACTTACAATAATGACTACTAGTAAAGACAACGCATGTCAACTTGAATTTTCTTTATAAGGATATCGGTTCCTGCGTATAAGTGCTTGCTGCACCTTTGAAATTTTTAATTTATTCGTATAATAATTGCTTACTACGACTTCTTGAAGCTCTAGGGGTTTCCATACATAATAATAAATTATAGCGATATTTTTTGCTCTCAGCTATTACCAAACTCGAGTATATATATTAATTTTATTTTTACTATTCAGGTTTTATACTGCGGTGCCAACACACTTTTAAATCACAACGCTTAAAAGCTTAAAATATAATAGTTTCGCGTGCATTAAATCATTCCTTATAAATCAGCCGTGTGATTCTAGAAAAAATATATCAAATTAATATTAAGACACCCGATAATTATAAACTCATTAAAAATTGAAATATTAAAATATCAGCACACCAAACTTCAAAACGTTGAAAAATAAAACTTAATCACGTTTTAACGAGCTATCCTACAAAATTTCATAATCTCTCAAGTTGAAGTGCAAGCTATTGCTGGCAGTTCAAATGTTAATCGAATTATCCGTAATATAATTACAATTTTCTACAAAAGAATCATTGATAATAAATACCTTTTTTTCATAAAAAAATATAACATTACGCAACAATTCAACGCAGAGCTATTTCTTGGGTAATTTATCGATAGCAATATGCTTCATATCTAACCAAAGGTGTTCCTTCTATTGTCAATGCAATAATTTTACTATCGACGCTAGAGCTATTCTAAAGCTTTCGAATACAGCGGTGAATCTTTTTTGGATATGGCGTTTTATGGACATACCATTAACATCAATACTTTTTACTTACAGTGAGTTTATATATATGTTACAGTGAAACTGTATTCTCAGTGAAAATATATTCTTCTCCAAACTGTCATTGAAATTAAATTTTACCGCCCTATCTTCAGCCCAATGTTTGTCTGTATTTTTCTTTGGTTCTCTTTTTATGAAAGGGACTACTTGCTGATTTTGTTTCATTCAAGCAAACCAAAATGTTAGGCCGGCAAATCATCGGCCAATAATTTCAATGATCGTGACGAGCGAAATCATGTCATACAAATCTTTTACTTGATACATTTTCACTGTAACATATACATACTATTTACCACCAAGCACAGTAATCGCATCAATATTTAAGCAGGATGCTGGAAAAAACGCCAAAACATGTTTTTACTCGCTAACAGGAATTCGACTACATAAAAGAAGAAAGTCGTCAAAAATCAAGATACACACCATTACTTTATCTAAAATGGTAATGTATTTTTTTACAAACTTCTTCTATCTGTATTGATCGACGTCTTCAGAGCCCTGCTTAATGTACACCATGATATAGCAATATCCAATCAGGATTGTTTTTCTCGAATATCTTCAAATTGTATTTCTCACTGGATTACAAACGTCCTCGCAGTATCTACCGCGAAACCCTATAACAGCTGTTATTACAAAGTGAAAATTACGACCAATTGAATAATGCTTTCATAGCAACTAGTACGTCTTCGTTTTTTACGTAAATACATATTATTTTACAACATCATATAATAGCTGCGGAACATTTGCCAATCGATAAATAATAAATTGCAGATAAATAAATACACACAAAAAATGTTGTATCGATGCAAATTTACTGTTACAAAACAAATAACCGTGTTGATTTATATACCAGTGGCGTCCTTCAACATAATAACCGTATAATTCTGCGAAATTAATACTTTTTAATTTTAAATCTAACTACACAGATTACACATTATTTTTTAGAGAGTGGAATATTATTGTGAAATTTGAAGGTTATTTAATATCGTTTTTATACCGAAGGTTCCTCAAATCAACTAGATATTGTTTATATTGAAAAAATCCCTCTTCCATGTATTCCGCACATTCATTAAAAAGGTAAGTATAACAAACTTACGTTCGATGGATTAGGCGGTAACTTTGTGGAAGTTCAATTTTATATAAAACTAGTATTCGAAACCCGGCTTCGCTCGGACCAGTTATGGGGTTATGTTCACCTCGGCGCGTAAATTCAGACGGGCCAAGTTGAAACAACTGGCAACTTAATGACCAACAATGCAAAAGGAAATTACAAACCCACAGACATACATACACCGTTTCGGTTTTATATACAAGATATTTTGGTTTATATGAAACTACTCGAGTACTCGAGTAGTACTTGTAAAATGTACTACTCAATACTGGAGTAATTGGAGTCTCTACACACACATTGATAACGAAACAAATTTACCGTTGAAACTTTCGCGAGAGAAATCAATTCGTTTGTTTGAACTTGCAACAACAATGCAAAAGGGAATTACAGACCCACATACATACATACGCCGTTTCGGTTTTATATATAAGATTTAATATAACTTCCACGTATTGTTTTTACTTTATTTACTTAAGCAAACTTTGCGATAGTCCAAAGTCCGAAGATGCCTCTGAAAGAAGTAGTTAATAAAGAGAAGAGAAAGTTATTTTATATTAGAACAACCTTACTTTACAAAGATGAATATTATGGGGTAAGGAAAACGAAAATAGCTGTTTATCAGCATTCGTTTTCAAAATCACAGTTGTCTACCGTGTATGAATAAATATAAGTGTAACATAACTCCATCTTTTTTAAAAATCATCTATTCTTGCTGTAAATTTAAATTTCAGTTTAGAACTATCGCCGCTCGGTTATAGCGACAATCATCTATATAACAAATATTCGAATAATTTGGTACAGCACTGTTTCGGATACAAACTATGAAATACACACTCTTCACTCTCAGTTTCGTGAATACATGATCTTGATATAACATTAATCACTTAATGTTGTCCGTTTTTTTGTTTATTAAACATGTGGACTTTGTAATATGTGGGCATTAAGATCGGCTGGAGGCGTCTCGAGACTTAAAGCTCATACGCTTCCTGCAAACATTGTCCATGATCGATAACTAACAACTCGAACATTTATAATTATCTGTCCGGCAACTTTATAGCGGATCCATTTCTTATTGATTTTATTATGTTCAACATTAGTTTATTCGACACGTTACTCTCCGAGAGATACATAAATTAAACAATTCATTAAGTACTAAGCGATGAAGAAAAAAGTTGTTTTTGAATTCGATTATAGACGTTTGTTAAAAAGTGTTTACCGATAATTGCTGCCATATTTTTTCTTCCAAGAAATCATTTGACCGTATTGTGACATACGATTATAAAAACAAATGACATTTAAGCTACTATATTCAAAACAGTTGAATGTCGATCTTTACTATAAAAATTAAAATTATAACACATTTTTAGTACTTATTCCATATAAAATTTATTGGATCAGAACCGGTTTCGCTCGTAGCGAGCATTATAATGTGAAATCAACTTAACTATAATGTTATCCTGAAACATTTTTAATCAAATACGATATAATTTTCTTTTAATAAAGTGTTACAACTATAAATCATAGTCAAAAACTTCACAATTTTCAAATATACATCTTTAACTGACTGTTATTTAAAAATAGACTAATTGAATATGGTATTCTGTCTTGCATCATGTAATAACCCCAAAATTGATCCGACAATAAGTTATTAACTATTTTGACACGAATCAAAAACAGATTGTATTTTTTCGTCTCGTGTTTCGAATCCGTCCGACGAATATCATTACTTTTTTTTCCACGCGGCTGAGTTGCGTAAGTTTCGAAAATTTCTCAACGTAATTAATTTTTAAGATGATATAAAAATAGACGAAGAATTATTATTGCAACAAGCGAGTAAAAAGATGATGCGCAACGCAACGAAATAGCTCGCCGCATTCGAGGGTAATCGATCGCCCAAAGGCACAAAACACCCGATGCAATTAAACTTTAACTACGCTGGTTAAACAAATACGTTTTATAATTATTTTAATAGTTTTTTTTATAGATAACAATATCTACATCTTCCCCTTCTTTAGTTTTCCTAAAAGGTTTTTCCGTGGTTCAGCGGTCGAGTGTCAACATCGCCGACTTGGATTTTGAAGCTCAATTTCGAGCGATTCCACTTGGGCAGTATCATTTTTCATCAAATTTATTGATCTTTGCCTGAAGGTATATATTTCTAGGATATTTAAAATTTTCTCCGACACCCATCCTAAATAGCTAACCACTACTCATGCCGTAGCCGTATCCTTGAGTAACAATAAGTTCACGTATAAAAACTTCTGTTGAGACTATGACAAAGATTTTTTTCAACTATGTCCGCTCCTATAGTGTGGCATATAGGTAATGAATTGTTTAATGAGAACTGGGTTCAATTCAGTTTTTCAACATTTCTTCATTCGCAGATGGTAATAATGGAAGGATGGGGCTAGTAGAGGACTAGTAGTAAGCTAACCACTCTAGCTAGGATGGGGATCGTAAAGTTCAAAGTCACCTATCTATGATATAGAACAAAAACTCCTAAAGCGATTGAAAGGCGAAAGATTTATTCGTATCGAGAGAAAACCAGGTTCATTTATGAAAGCGTCCTTACTGAAATTTGATTCCATCACAATGAAAAAGACGACGTTGACCACTCGATTGCAGACCTTTCTTATTAAATTTAGCAACCACGGTAATCGTATTTTTACTCATTGTGTATTCCATCATATTCAATATTCATTTTTTTTTTAATTAATGTTTCATGGCATTATAAAACTATTATTTTACTTTGTATTATATTTGGTATTTAAAATACCGTATATAGTAATATAATTGATGCAGTAAAATACTTTTTACTGTTCAAACAGTTTCATCGGCATTTGTCGATTCATCATCTACATTTACAAGGTTGCTTAATAAATTTGACTAGTGGCTCCGACAGCTTCTGAATAAATAATGCTAATTATTTAAAGGATCATTAATAATAATCAAAGCCTGCTATAAAAGCGAGATGTTGATTGAATTCTGTTAATAGACGCAGACAAGCCTCTTACGCAAGGAGTGAGGTTGTCGTTTGACCCTTTTGAACAGACAGTGCACTCTTCATCAATCATTAAGTCGTTCTCTCTCGTCACGACGATGGCACCTGGCGCTGGTGGAGACGGTAAAAGTCTCTCGACTCGCAACTTCCTGTTCGCGAAAGGAACTTTTAAACACTCTGACCCATTTTAGTTTTTGTGAACGCGAATTTTATCATTGCGGTATGGCCAGAAACACTATTATATGCACATTTTTTAGCAGCAATATGGCTGAAGCTTAATTATTTGGAATGCGCAAAAGATATTTTGAAAATAATTAACATTAATGAAACCGCTGCCTTAAAAAAGAATTATTAAGAACTCTTTCATTAAATTATAACTGTTTCTTTATCAACCGTCCATTTTTCATTCCTAGTGAGTATAAGAATACTGGGTGGAATTAGGACACCATGCGTTGCTCTTATCGCTCCTTCTTCGCCTTATTATAATGGGTGGCAAGGGATTATAGAATCACAGACACTGCTTCTGAATACATGTAAATCAAACTTGATTTTTTCATGGAATCCATCTTATGATCTCAAAACTATAATTACATTAAGCTCAACATCTATGCCAATCGGAAAGAGCCATTTAAATTCTTTACACTAATTCTTTTGGTAATTTTATGCGCAATGTAAACCAATTCCATAAAAAATCACGAGAGGTGATTTCTATGCCCAAATAGGAATCCAATAATTACAGGATATGCAAAGTGCCAATCTACAAGACAGTGTCCCTGGAAAAGCCTTTTGAAACTGAACTGAAAAGTTTTATTTGAATACCTTCAATTCGGTATTAAATTTTTTATTTCTTTACTTATTAGCACCTGTAAAGTCGGCTCTCAGTTTTATACTTAAGGACTCTGATGAGATGTTTACTATTTCATATATTTCACAACAAAATCACTGTCAGTCATTTTAATACGTGCCGTTAAAATGATAGTTAAAACCTACTACAATATCTTAAGCGTTTTATAGACACTAAGTAGTATTAACAACAAACCTTGTTTAAATATTGCTATGAAACTGTTTGTTGTAAAAAGATGTTATTTTATTCGCCATTCTAGACTTAAAAGCAAAGATGTTTATATAAATTCATGTCTAGTCGTGCTACATTTTTTAAATTAATTAAAACGAATAATAAATTGAGCGAAAAGATTTTTTACTGGCCAACATTTAAAGTAGTTTACTGATACAATCAAAAACTTGTAAATTTAAAAAAAAACACATCTAGAAAAATATGTCATTAATTTGTCTTTTTAAACCTCCTCGTGGTGAATATGGTAATGTAAAGTTGCTAAGTTTTTTAATAAGATTAATCGCTGCGTCAAGATCTGGAGGTTATGCGAATATGTCATGAGTCCGTCCGGCAGTGTTCTGCGGACCGCCTCCATATTGAGTGCTGGCTTTGTCAGACAGATGAAAATATATCACTCACTTTGCCCTATCGACACCTTGCTATCATTAACGAACCGACAGTCATTTTAACAAAATCCTTATGTAGATATTTAAACGACATCATTAATTTTTGACATTTAGCGCTACTTCTTAACAAGAATTTACATTTAATAAATAATCCCTGAAAATGTTCCATCACATGTGACCATTTTACTATTTTCAATAACAGAATGAATGAGCGTTTACTTGTGAGAACTAAATGTTAATATGATACGAAAAGAATTTTGTTATGTCTTCAAGAATGTAATGGTTATTAGAATTGTTAACAAAATGAAAAACGTTTTCGTAAAACAGACGATTTTCAATTTATCATTTAAATAAAAAATAATCGATTTTACGATGCTTTTATTATTGCCATTTTAAGGCAGAATTTTATGCCGCGAATCTGTGCCGTTAATGAAACACAAAGCTATTTTCAAATTATCTGCTTAACCTATCACTTTGGAATCAGTATTTTTAGAAAGACATATTAAATTAGGAAAGCAATAGTAGTTAACAATTTCCTTACCTGGGCACCTATCTATTTTTATACAAATTCAATGCATGACTTTTTCATTCTGGAATTCAAATCCGTGACCGTGTGTGAAGTGTGACGAAGTCAGATGAAAGTCTAATGATATACCGTAAAACGGGGTGAATAGAGACTGGCAGTTGAATAGAGACAAAAACAAGGATTGAACTTTAGCACAACTTTACTAAGTATCCAATGTATTTTTTACTTTTTATATATAATTCTTTACAATGACTACAATACTATCTCTGACTCTGAATGACAAAACCAAACCAACTAAATGACTGGCCAAAATTGAAACAAACGTGTTAAAGTTCGATGCCTGTGCATCCGTACTTTTTGACCGCTTATAAACTTCTCTTTTATTGCACGAAAATAAAATTAAGCCAGCTCGTTTTTAGTTCATAAATACCGTGGAATTGGGTGAATAGAGACTCATATTGAATAGAGGTTCATATATTCCAATCATAACAATCTATTGTTTTGTTTGTATTCACCTGAAAAGTCTCTATTCACTTTCTCTTGTCTCTATTCACCCCAATTCAATGTGAATAGAGACATCGAACAAAATTGACTGTGTCTTAATAACGATAGTGAATATTTGAAAAATATTGACACGAATGTGTAGTAGTACCATTGAAACAAGTTTCAAGCCATTCATATTTGAATTATGTGGTGCAGGTATGAAGATACATAGTCGTGAATGGTAAAAATTGTCTCTATTCTTCCCGTTTTACGGTACTAAAAGGCTTTTTGGTACAATGATATCTCACTTTCTATAAAGATAAATTTTGCCAAGTAAGTATAATAAAATAACCCGTTAAATACTTATTTGGAGCGTTTGTATAGTTTCAATATTATGTGATTTTATGTTGTGTGCACGTAAAGCATAATATTATAAGAATTGGGATATAGTATGTTGGAAAACACATTGACCGAGTAAACAGCATTATAAATTACGGCATTAGTCGTACACTTCGATAACCAGTTTCGTTTATAAAATTATATGTTATATTTAGAACGCGGCATTGTATCGCATTATTATTGTGTTTGAAAAAAATAATGGCGTCGAGACCGGTGACCACATTAAAACTGACAAGTCGACATATTCGCTGAAACTACTTTGCGTACAATTAAACATTAACATCTGAGAAATGAACAATTATTATATTATCAGGTGCGCGTTGCAGCCAGCCGCTCATCGAGCTGCTCACCTCGGATGCGACTCCGATCGGCTCTCTAGGACAGATGCATTTTCTTCATTGCACTTTACTCGTAACGCAGGGTGCTGCGCATTCGATACCTTCTGTCTATATAGAACAGTCATACTCAACCTTTTTTTTTCCTCCGGGCCGCATTTCGATGTTTGCTTCTCTACGTGGGCCGCAACAAATCTATAGTTAACTTCACATATACAACAATGAACAACAAATAAAAATACGTAAAAAGTGTACAAAAATACCACTTTATCCAAAATTTTAAATCGTTTACTTAAAAATTAATCTGAACTTTGATATCGAGTCATACTTTGAACTATCTTCGTCAAATCAGGTTCCTGATTACTACAGGCTACTCTTGATACATCATCATGGTGAGAATCAGTAAGCCGATTTATATATAGGCTCTTCGCATATTTCATTTTAGAACATGATAATTCACCGAGATACGTAGATAAGAATAATGTGAGCAGACGCTGGGCACATTTTTGTACAGTTTTTGTACTGACCGGCTGCAACCCAATATTGGAAACATGTTGAAAACAACACAAAAAAAAAATTGGTGACTACAATTATTTTGGGGCGCACATAACATAAGAGCTGATTGGACCGCATGTGACCCGCGGGCCGCAAGTTGAATATGGCTGATATAGATCAAGGCATATCTTTCCTCTAGATCTAGAAAGGAATCGAACAATGCTTTCGATGCGTGTTTTTTTTTACTGACTATCATTAAATTTTAAGTACCAGGTAATTATGTCACGTATTCGCGACGTGTTTTTCAGAATGCTGAAAGGCTGTTGATATTAATAGCTAAGAAAAAAACCACCCATAGTCATATCGTCTAATAAAATAAGCAATTATTCAGCTGCCCTTTTCCAATCTGATGAGGTAATTATTTATTACACATAGTGTGTCATATTTCAAAAGTCTAAGTTATTTTAATGTGGCATTAAAATTATCGAATGTTTTTAAAATTCGCAGTCGTAAAATCGGAAGCCGAACGGTTCAAACCAACAGCTCGTATACCAATCCATCAATTAGACTAAGCCAGGGGTTCTTAACCTTATTGCGGTGACGGGCGCATTTGAGATTTTGGAGATGAGCCACGGGCGCAGGCCGAAGATTTTAGTAGTACATATTTATGTATGTATTAAGTTTATTATTGTTCCTTTGACAACTTTACATGTTTTACATTCATTATATTGTGTGACTAAATTATTTATCTTAAGTCGGAAGATTATGTATGCATTTATTTACAATTACAAATAATCTTTTTTAAGGCACATTTCGTGTAATCTTTGACATTGAATTTTATATTGATAAAACCATGTTAGGTATATCAGTTTTTCTATTTTATATTCTGTGTTTACGTGGTTAAAATTCCCCGGACTAAGCATATAATGAATGTTTATTTTAATGATTAAAAGTGATTGTTAAGCAGATGACATGAAATTATGCACACTCATGTAACTGACCTGAGGTGACATTTTAAAAATTAACAGTAAAATCTATAAGGTCACCAACTATTTATGACTGCGAAATTTTATATTTACGGTCGGTCGGCAGTTCACTGATCATTGGAAATATTAATTTTACATTGTAATCTTGAATGCATCATCATATAACTCTCAAATCACGGTTTTTCGTCTCAAAAGAAACGAATGATCTATTGTTCAACAATGTATTCGATGACTTTAGAAAATGATGTGTGGAAAACCTCTTGTGTTGTTTGGCGTAACATATCTCACAAATAGTTTTTTGTGACTTGTTTTCAACCATCCTTTAAACTTAAAGCAATAAAAATCCACTAAATACTTTTAGAAACATTAAATAAAAATATGCCAATCTAATATTCAAAATATCCTTTGTATAAATGAATTATTATTTGTTTTAGTTTGAATGACGCACCTTACTTAGGGTTCTAATTGATATTTTTGCCTAAATAGACCTATGTATTGGTTGGAAAAGCTTCTATTTACCGCATTCTATCATATATATGAATTTCAGAATTATCTATCGTTGAATAACGGAGTTAGCAGAATTCCAGAGTTGCACTGCATCTGCACACTTTTTTTACTAAAGTTATTTGACAAAGTTCTAAGATTCTCATCATTATTTCCATGATTAGATCTTTAAGATCATTCTTTCTCAGCAAGAGTTGTGAAAAAAATATGCTTTTAATAAGTAATTTGAAACATATTTACTTGCTCATTGAATTTTTATTAATCGAAACTTCAAACGTTCATATCTCAAAACAGTGTCGAGAGCAGTTAGAATCTTTTCAAAGTAAGTTGTCGACATATCTACGTGCAATGATACTATGATACATGCTATCTTAATTATGACGTACAATAAGCTCAAGCGAGTGATGACAAAGTGGAAACATTTATTCTTCATACACCTTTCTGGCCGTTTGACATTTTCTTTTAAATTATAATTTTGTTTAATCATACACTTCCCTAACCATTCATTTCCCACGCTGCAGATGTATTTCAAAACGATAACAATTATTTTTTGTAAAAACAAAATGGAGAAATTGCATCTGTCACCGATTATTTCAATGCTCGAGAATTTTTCCAAGGACAGAACTCATTTTCAATTCCTACAATATGTTAACAGTTAACGGCTGAAAAATTTTGTGCCGACACATAATTTCTGTATCAATTGAGTTGTAACCAATTTAAAGTTATCACGAAATAGCCACATTGTCTTCATCAGTGGAATATATTTTCAACTGATTCAACGGTAACTTTGAGGAAATTCAATCTTAATAAAAAAATTCAAGAAAACATTTTTCACTGTACTTTACTTTGTATATTCTTGCATATGAACTGAAAAATCATTCAAATATAAGTACAGTTTTCGGTATTACTATTAAAAAATATCAATTCATTGTGTACATATTATTTTCAGTCAGTTTGGATCATAATATGGTAGCTTATGTTGATCTACTTTTATTTTTGTATATAAACGATACAAACTGTTTACTACGCGTACTGTGTACTTGAAATCCTTGAAGATGCTGAAAGGCGAAACTCGGATCGGCTGGATTGTTAGCGACAAAGCTCATGGAAAATTACAAAATTCAAACGATTTTCATTTGATTATTGACTTAGTTTTGAAGCTTGCGTTAAGTGAATATTATTTTAACTCATTGATACTTTAAATAATAATTTAAAAATGGAACACACACGAAAGTGACAGTTGTGTAAAAAAAACAGCTTTCCAGCTATAAAAAGTTGTATAACACCTCATTTGACATGGGCAGCAATAAATATTAGCAAACTACCTATCGACACACATAATGTATAATGTCTACGGCTATTATGGAGGGTTGCAAATACCACTGATTTCATGGCCTCTCCTGGGACACACCCCATCCCCGTCTCCAAGCTAGATACCTACAGCCTACTTCATTATTATACATGTTTACCCATTCAAGGCTTAGTTCTAAAACGTCGTTAGTGGATATACGATCGGGATTATCAAACCCATCCTTACTTCCGTTACAGTACCGAGCTTTCGTTAGATGGAGCTTACGACGTTTCTGAAACTTGTCTGTACTTTAATTTTATGACAGTAATATTATGAGTTTATAAGCATATTGAATTTTTTATATATCCCCTTCGAAAGATATGCCAGATTTAATAAAAATATTTTGTTTTATTTTTAAGAATTTGAAGTTTATTGTATTGAACGATCTCACCGCATGGCAAAAATCTTTAAGTTCAAAACATATAGTTTTTATCAAAAACACTACACCAACTATACTCATACTACAGTATGAAAATTTATAAGATTAATTTTACATTCTTTAGTCGGATAGATAAATAATATCAAATAGACCCTTGAAAATTCTTATGTAACTTTGTATTTGTTTGGTTTGAATCTTATTGAATTCATTCGTGAATTTGAATGTCTGAAGATACTGAATGGAAAAACCCGGGTCCTCAGTGACAAACCTCATGGAGAAGTACAAAAGTCAAATGAATCATATTTGATATTGTAATTCCATCAAGCGCTTTCAGTGTTCATCCTCAATTCTCGTTGAAATAAATATATTGATATTTTTCATATCATTAAAATATTTTCCCATATAAACGCCATACCGTTTTGATCAATAATACAGTGCTTTGCTTAAACAGTAATATCCTGTTATTAATTTGGTTTATTTTCAGCCATTACTGAAATAATGTTATAGTTTTATAAATAGGCAGATAGTCTATAAACAATTCAAATTCGTTGAAAGAAAGTGACTAGGCCACTTATAAACAATATTTTAAATTAAAGATAGTAAATTTAGTCTCAAAATGTGTGTTTTTTTTAATAATTAATTGACGCACAACTTTTGGGGATGCCGTATATCGAGTGGTGTTGATACTTTTGCGCATACTCTAGCGAGGACAAATAAAATTGTATATTATGAATTTGTTACCACTATAAAGGGTGGTGGAATTTTCAAAGCAGCGTATAGATAGGCAAATAATAGCCGTATATATTAGGAGCTTTTATTTTTCGGAGAAATCATTTCGCATCAGCCGTTTTGAGTGTCAACATCTAACAACAATCTAAAAGTGATTTTTATCTTCAATTTTGATTCAGTCGTCGCTTACATGAGGCAACATTAATACCCTTCGGATGAAATATAACAAATATTGCTGTGCAAACATCGGTATAAATAATTGATTACTGTTCTTCAAAATACGCATAGTGAATTTTTGTGTTCGTTTTATTATTATGTGTTACATTCTTTTATTTCTCCAAAAGAAGTGTGCTAAAATTCAAAATAAATATGTTCCAATTTCAAAATTAGAATAGAATAACCATTTATTTGAAAACAGCAACACTGAATTTGATACGGAACTTCTTTCATTCTTTATTTAAAAATATATATTATATATGTATTCCAATCGATCAGAATAATCTATTTATAACAATATAAATATTTATCTATTATTTTAGTAATTTTAATAGCCGTTGAATTTTTCATTGGGTCGACTTCTAATACCTATTTACGTAGTAGCACTTTGTTTACGGACCTTTTTAACTACTTTTGTAATTGGCATGCTATTTCGCATTTGATGGCCAATTAGCAAACGCACAAATTTATACGCTCCGCAAACATTGGGTTAATAGGTAGGTGAGAATATAAAAATATCAGTTGATTATGTTTTTATTCCCATACATATAAACCTATTTTTTTTTACCATTAACGACTTTTAACTCTCTATTTATAAGTGGTGTATTTAATATTTCATTTACCCACCGCACATAATTCGTGGCATAGGTTTACTCTAATATTAAAAGATGATTTGTAGATGATGTTAACCTTAATTGCTGATATTTTTAATCCACAATGATGATTAGCAAACAAAGTTGGCGAATAATTAGTGAAGAGGTCTTTCATACTTTTAAGGTGTTCACTGTCAATACATGGTGGAATGGCATTATAATAAAAATAATAAAACATTTTTAGCACTTATTCCACATAAAATATATTGGATCAGGACCGGTTTCGCTCATGGCGAGCATTGTCAACAGCGAAACCGGTCCTAATCCAATAAATTATATGTGGAAAAAGTACTAAAAATGTTTTATTATTTTTTATTTTAGGTCTGTATACTTAATAAAAAACCGATTGAATCGGCTTTTTCAGTGATAGAGAACTATCGAATGTATTTTTCCGCAATATTTTCAATAAAATTAGTTTCTTAAGATTTGTTGACTAACTGGGGATGTTTTTTTATTGTTACAGGAGCGGCGCAGCCCTCACCTCACATCGAGAGGGGCGAGCGAGCCCTTGAGGGAAGCGGCGTCAGGGAAGCCTGCTCGACGCCAGGACCCCGACACCTGCGCGCTAACAGCACCGCTCTTCCATCTGCACATCACACAAGTATGCTGCTTCTGCAGACACAGGTAAATATCTAACAAAATATTACAATCAAATATTATCGCATATTTCACATGGACGTGAGTGAGTTCGACGAGTACTATTTTGTATGTATTATAGTTGATTTTGTCGGAACTCACTCTTTGTCAATTCCCAATGTATTTATTTTTTTCTTTCAATGTTTTCATCTTTTTTCACATTAACAAACTTATAATTTGTAATTTTTGCAATGTTTTGTTATAAATAAATAATTTAAAGTCATTTTTACGGATTTTTTGTTGGAAATGCTCGCGTCGAACGAAACCGGTCACAATCACAACATAATATAGTGATAATTTTGATGATTTCAGCGGTAACTTTGTGTATTTTAATATAAAATTTGCTTAGTTGTAATACCAATTGTTTGTCATACTTTTTAATTCTTACTTAACTTTTGTATAAATATCACTGTTTCGTTGTATGTATTTCGTATCAGTTGACAATGCTCGCCATGAGCGAAACCGGTCCTAATACAATACAATTTATGTGGACAAATACTAAAAATGTTTTATTATTTTTATTATAAAATTTAAAATAACTTAATATTATTTCATGTATTGTATTACATCATTTTCAAGCTTACGTTGCTTACATTTTATATAATAGAGTGAATTTAATACGAAAAAATGTTGTTTTTTTTCATAGATTATTTGATTCCCTATTTGTATGTCTTATAAAATCATAAAATTATTTTTGACTTCATATGCTTCGCTTAAAAAATATTCAAAGATTTTTTTTGGATCCTATTTAAAATCAGAATGCGCCATAAAATTCTCCCGTACAGAAAATGTATGTAAAACAATTGGTCCTCGGCCTGGTTCATTGCTTAAACCCTTTCTTAAAAAACTTCCATAGGGAAGTCAGGGGGAAATGACTATAAGTATTTGTTACTAAATGACATAAACGTGGACAAATGAATCTATCGCTGAATAGGTGTAGTTTTTAATCTGATAATACTAAATTGCCTACATCGCGGTAGGGGGCTAGATCAACAAAGCGTTGATGATTATCAAAGTGTGACGTATGATTGTTAGGTGCGCAGATTGTGCCGTGACTTCTTGATTAAGCGTTGATGGCGACTCCCTGATAATAAAATAAGGGGATAAAATATTAAACAAGCTTTTTGGTGGTCCTATTATCGTTGGGGCGTGATAGTGAATGTAATTTCAGATGCGCACGGAAGATAGCAAACACTTAATGAAATGACACCATAATATCTTTTTTTATGACCATTTTACAACAAGTATGACTCTATTTTGAAAATTTAACTTTTCTACACTTTTAATATTTTACACTTTAATATGTCCGCCCCAAATTTAAAGTATATATACTCCTGACGGAATTTATCTCAACAGAAGTTTTTCTAAGATAACGTTACTCAGTTGCCCAACTTGTCTTTTTTGAAGAGAGTGGGGATAGAATGGAAAATATTAGGACAGTACGAGTGGTTAGCTAAGTGCTCTCGCTATATCCTGTTTTGAGATTCAGATGGGTGTGATAGAAAAATTTTGACAAAACAGACATCCATGTCTTAAACTGTCCGGAAAAGGATTCAAGCCCGCGAGCTTCACACCTGAATTCAACCATGGACCCGCCATATTAGGCATTTATTTATTATAATTTCATACATATCAGGCCCCGTTACCGCATCTAAATTTGTCATTTCTAGTTCATCTAAAAATGTTCCATTGTTATTGCAGCAAGCATTGTCACCCGAATCTTTATCATTTTCAATCATCCCTTTATTTTTTATCAATGAATAATGAACCCTTTTTATTGCAACGATTTATTAATAAACAATGAACCCTTCGAGACAATTATTAGATAATATATAATAATTCACTATTCTTGGGGCTGGTTTTTGTCTCTTTACAGTCATTGACGGACATTTTCTGTCATCCCGTCTCCAATTTGACGAAGACTGTTATTAAGTCAACCATATTATCAGGGCTTTTTTGGAAAAAAAAAGGTGCCGGAACTCACTTCATGTCAAGCTTTTTACTTAGTAAAACTATATTCACATATCATTTAAATGACATGTTTAGCAGCTTTTAGTATGCCAACGAAACGCACAAAAAACAGTTTAATAATTATTTTTTATTTTAGACATGTTATATCTAAAGTTAAAGAAACAATGAAAAAAAATAATAACAAATTTATGTAAAATTAAAAATAAAATGTTCCGCACATTGTCAATCGCTAGCCACGTGCATTCAATCACAAATGTCAGACATACAGCAAGTATATAAGTCTATGCGTCAGACGTAACTGGCTATTATCAGTCCTTGAGCACGAGTGACCAATGGGAACGTGGACATGTTCCCTTCTCATTCATATACGTAAAGGCAAACATTGTTCCGTCTTATTGAATTTGAAAAATTCCCTGAAAAAAGGTGCCGGAATGCCGTGCCACCGCGTTAAATGGGAAAAAAGTCCTGAATATTATAAAATACAAATAAAATATGCTTGATGGAATAATTTAGTTTCTCTCTCTCTCATTGCGTCTCGCTTTTAAGATCGGGATGTGGGAAAGATTTTTTTTAAACAACAGACATCTATGTTTTCGAGTATATCAATAAATGGATTAAAAAATGAAACTGCCCGACAGTAATTCGAGCTAGTGAGCTCTGCAACCGAAGCCAACGAAATTGACTTTTGTGCAAATAATGTACACAATACTTATCTCAACTAGGGATTCCAACTATTCGTCAAAATCAACTATTCGGATATCGAATTCGAACTCAAACTATCGGGATAGTTTAGACATGGCTAAAATGCTGTGAAAATAGTTTTAGAATTATGAACAAAATTATTATTTAAAAAACATATTTCAATAAACAAGAAACTGCCAGTTGCTTTTGAAAGCCGACAGTGGTCTCGATTTCTAAGTTTATAATAAATCGAAATCGTATAACTCGCACGCAAAGAGATGTTGAACGATCAACGTTTCCTTGTTCACTTAAATACATTTTAATAATTTAAGACTAAATCTTTTCCCACTTTTGTAAAATTTTAGATAGAGACAAAACATATATGTACATAAGTACACATTTCAATACCGTTCCATTGTATTACAATATTTAAAATTTTCAGCTGTACAATAAATGAAATTACGGCATTAAAGGTTTATTTTAGACTCGAGTCCTAAGCCGGTTCGTTAAAATAAAGTATTATGATAAATATTGATAGCACCCGAGTTGGGCGAAGGCAAAAAAACACTACCTCAAATATTCTGTGTGTGTGATCTTTCCTCGAATACGAATACTATCCGGATACCGAAATGTTAAAAAAGAGACGAATATATCCGGATATCGAATATCTGAATTGGGATCCCTAATCTCAACTTAATGACATACGACAGTCATGCTTCAATACCTACGTTATCTATTTCCATAATTTTAGCTTTTTCAACATTACTTTACTTACAAAATACGGCCACAGATTACGATGAAATTGTACGTGAAAGGTTTTATTTATGTATTGATTGAGTAGGCATTTACTTGGTAGAACTCCATTATAATACGGTAATAAAAATAACAATGAATTTTAATGCAACAGAAAAATGCTTTATTATGTTTACCAATTGTGTTACATTTTATTTTTCCATTGCCTGGAAAACGATTGAATGACTTCATTGTAAGTTGGTTCTGTTTAAAACAGTCATTTTGTTTCCCATTCGCGTCGACATTGGTGCGTTGCTACGGCGATGACATTTAGGACAGGGTGGCGGGAGCGGGAGGCGGGAGCCCGCCAGAGCGAGGGCGGCCGCTCCGGTAGGCGGCTTCGACGACCGTGACGCCGTAAACCCGGCAGGCACCGTTACAATTATTTTTCTATTCCCTTTCGTATAATAAATCATTTTTCACGACGAGAACATCGCCGGAACGATGAGCTTAATTCTATTATAGTGATAATTTAGTACCGTAAAACGGGGTCAATAGAGACACTTTTTACACGACTATGTCTCTTCATACCTGAGCCACATAATTCAAATATGAATGGCTTGAAACTTGTTTCTATGGTCCTACTACATATTCATGAAAATATTTTTAAAATATTCACTATCCTTATTAAGACACATTCAATGTTATTCGATGTCTCTATTCACATTAAATCGGGGTGAATAGAGACGAGAGAGGGTACATCGAGACTTGACAGGTGAATAGAGACAACAATATAGATTCTATGCGAGTCTTTATTCATTCCGTTTTACGATACTTATTAACCAAAAAAAACATAATTGATTTTTATTTTCGTGCAATAAAAGAGAAGTTTATAAGGGGTCAAAAAGTAAGGATGCACAGGCATCGAACTTAAACACGTTTGTTTCAATTTAAGCCAATCATTAAGTTCGTTTGGTTTTGTCATTCGAGAGATAGTAGTATAGTCATTATAAAGAATTATATATTAATAGTAAAAAATAAATTGGATTCTTAGTAAAGTTGTGATAAATTCAATCCTTGTTTTTGTGTTTACCTGCCAGTGTCGTCTATTCACCCCGTTTTACCGGAACCGTACGAAAATCGCACAACACATGCAACGTATAAGAATAAATATGTTTTACAATATGTACTTATATCGCCAACTCGTACAGATAATAAATTTATTCTTTTTAAATATAGGATTTTATGCATTAGTCTTTAAATGTACTAATTACCCACCAACAACAAAATTTAAGTTTTTTCATATTTCTCAATTTACTAAATAGTATTATAGCAGATTCTAGTAGTTTTGGATAATCTGCGCTGAAAATATTATTAGGTTCGTAGTGAGGAACATATTTTTGAAATATGATATACTAACTACTTCTATAGAATTTTGATAGAAGTAACATTGACTTTTTATCTTTACATACTATGGGCTAGCTTTAAATAATTAGTTAAAGTTGTAATAGGACGACCACCCTACCGGTAAAAAAAAATCGATAACAAGTGAACTTCCCAACTGGAAGCTTACATGTTTTATAGAAGGTGTTTTCATTTAATTTACCGGAAAAATATACATTCATGAAAGTGACAAATCATCTTAAAAACTCATACATAGATTCATTTACTTTCGTTTGCTGCTAATTTTACGTGATTTCAATAACCTGTGGTTGACATTGGAAATCTAAACTAGTATTTTAGATAAAAATATAAATGTGTATTTACTGTTTTTTTATGTATTTAACTGAACAATTGCTCAAGTTATTTCACTAAGCCCGTCGCAATCATTGGTTTATAATTAAATATAGCTAAATCTATAGGTATTGAGAGAATAATTTATATTACCGTATTAAGGGAATAAAATGTGTTTCTTTCAATCGTTTGATTAAATAGTCTTCTTGAATTACCATTCTAGGTATTGGACTCGTATTAAATATTAATTTGCAACCATGTGTATATAATAATAATATGCAGTGTTTTTTTTATTTAGTCAATTATAATTATGATCTAATTTACATTTCCGTCGAAAGGAAATCACCCTTGTCAGACCACGCAAACGAAAGTATTAAATATTTACTTGGCATCTATTCATACAATTTGTAAGCGGTCCCGCCCCTCTCGCACAGGGCTGGGCGCCGCCTAGCCATTTTGAAAGGCGCCGCCTTCCGGCGACTGCGCACTTATGAACAGAACGCCCATCGACCCTCCGGCAGCACTTCGTCACATCGACGCCCTTATTTGTTTCCGCCGTTTCATAGAAACTTTTTTTACTTTCTTTCAACAATACTAACATGCAATGCGGTAACGTAATCGCAGTGGTTAAAATTTTACCAAAAAGAATTGGTATGTCAGTAAATAATGATTTACCTACCATTCACCAAAACTTTCTTTATACCGTTAACTCTCATATCAGCTATTAATTGTTATTTCCTTTTCCTTGTTTCAGACATCATTCGGGTCGACGTTTGCGGATTTACTTTCGCTGCCATACGGTGAGGACGCAACCGGAGAATCGCACGAGGGCTTGGATCCGTTTCCGGACGTAGAGTTCGGCCAGCGAGAGAGCGCTCCTCTCCCCCCCCAGCCGCTGGGCTCTCCTTCGAGAGCCCCTCTGTCTCCCCCCGCCCTGCCGAGCTTCCAGGAGACCTACTCGGTACGGTACACGAGACCGGAGCTCGCGGAAAACTTCGGCATCAAGATGGACGAAGACCGCTACGACGTGGGCATCGCGCCCGCTTCGTACCACCATAGCGCGCACGCCCACGCTCATGCGCACGCACCAGCGCACGTCGCTTACGACTTTCACTCTCAGCAGCACTACTCTCCAGCCCCATACTACGCGGCCGGCCAACCCTGCAGCCCGAACTACGACTCCTCCACTGCGGGACATCCGCAGGACTGCTATTCCCTCCCCGTGTTTCCCACCGGCGTCGAGCTCCACGCGGCGACGGGGCTTAGTCCGAGACAGAGGCGCGCGTCGCTCCCTCTGCAGAGATCCGAATCGGCCAGCTCGGGCGACAGTCCGAGGCCGCGACCAATCGGCCCGCCCCCGCCCTCCGCGTCCAGTTCGGCTTCGAGTTCCCCGGGCGGGCTACCGGTGACGGGAGTCCCGGCTCCCCCATCCCCCTCCCAGCTGTGCGCCGTCTGCGGTGACACCGCCGCCTGCCAGCACTACGGAGTGCGAACATGCGAGGGATGCAAGGGCTTTTTCAAACGGACCGTGCAGAAAGGATCCAAATACGTCTGCCTCGCAGATAAAGCTTGCCCCGTCGACAAACGACGAAGAAACAGATGCCAGTTTTGCAGATTCCAAAAGTGTCTCGCCGTCGGCATGGTGAAAGAGGTAGTGCGGACCGACTCTTTGAAGGGAAGAAGAGGGAGATTGCCATCGAAACCGAAATCTCCTCAGGAATCTCCCCCCAGCCCGCCGGTCTCCTTAATCACTGCGCTCGTTCGGGCGCACGTTGACACCTCTCCGGACTATACCAGTCTGGATTACTCGCACTACAGAGAGCCGGGACCGCTGGAGCCTCCCATCTCCGAGGCGGACAAAATCCAACAATTCTACAGCCTGCTGACGACCTCTGTCGACGTAATCAAACATTTCGCCGACAAGCTCCCCGGATTTTTGGAGTTGTGTTCCGAAGATCGAGAGCTCCTGTTTCAGTCGGCATCTCTAGAACTTTTCGTGCTGAGATTGTCGTACCGGACGAAGATGGACGATACCAAAATGACATTCTGCAACGGAGTGGTGCTGGACAAGCGGCAATGCCAGCGGTCCTTCGGAGACTGGTTGCACGCCATCTTAGACTTCAGCTGCAGTTTGCACTCCATGGATATAGACATTTCAGCATTCGCCTGCCTTTGCGCTCTCACGCTTGTCACAGGTATATATTTTAAACAACTCGATACACAATTTTATATTGCACATGCGGCTATTAGTTTATTTAAATAGTACATATTTTTATCAACTCATAATGATAATCAATCAAGATATTTTTAGATTCCTTAAGTCTTGTAAGCAAAATTATTAGAAAAAGTACCTACTTATTCATAAATCTATATGTGTGCCAATACTTTCAATAGTAAACAAAAAAATAGTAAATAGCTCAACTTGAATTAATAATTATGATTAATATCGTCTGTATTGTATTCCTTTCCAGAACGACACGGCCTGAAAGAAGCTCACAGAGTGGAGCAACTGCAGATGAAAATCATCGGCTCCCTTCGTGACCACGTGACGTATAACGCTGAAGCACAGCGGAAGGCGCACTACTTCAGCAGACTCCTGGGAAAGCTTCCCGAACTCAGATCTCTCTCCGTGCAAGGGCTGCAGAGAATATTTTACCTGAAACTCGAAGACCTGGTCCCCGCGCCGCCTCTCATCGAGAACATGTTCGTCGCGAGCCTGCCATTTTAAGTTCAATCGATCATCAGAATTACCATATCATATCTGACAGACATTATTTTATTAGGCAACATTTTGATCGTATTATAATTCTCTTTTAGTTATATGTTGTTCCCTGCCATTATATAATAATTCTTTCAAGATGATTATTATTCTCGTATAGTTCCGAGGTATGACTAAATATGAAACTATCCTAAACTTATTTAGATAACATAAAGTGATAATATAATATATAACTCGTTCGGTACCCCAGAGTGTGGTATCGAGAGCATTTTTTTTAATACTCATCGTTTAAAGAGATTGTTTTGATCTTATTTTGTATTTCGGTGTTGTGAAAACCGGAAACGACTGATTCGTCGTCGGCGCTGGCGGTCAACATGATAAATATTTAAGGGAAGTTTCATAAAAATGTATTAAGAAATAATATTCCAGTTACCATGTAACCCAAATTGAAACATGAAAAATGTTACAAGTAAAACATTCGCGATATAAATTCTAGTCATTCGCGCTAGAAAATTAGAAATTTAGAAAAATCACTTTTTTTATTGAGCACTTTTTATTTGAAAAATATGTAAGCAGTTATATTTCTTTACTGAATGTTCGAGGCTCTAATAATAGTATAAACAGATGTGATGTTTCACAAGTCTCTGCAGCAAAATTTTCAAAACGAAATTCGAAGAGCATTTTTCATATCTTACTACAAAATGTTATCCAATAGTTTTTAATTATAATTTAAACAATCTATTTATAGTGCCATGTAAGGTTAAAATGATCTTAAATAATATTTATTGACAAATTACCATTAGAAGCGATAAAAGTTAAATTGTAAACTACGATTTTCAACTACTCTTCAACTACACCCATGGAGTATTCTAATATGTGAATAATAGGTGCATACCTATTCCTAAATATATCTAAAAATGATTTATTTATTGTACTTTATGCGGACATTTTTTGAGCCTCGTCAGTATGGACATACAAGCAAGCGTGTTGGTTTATCAACAACAAAAATATTTAATTATTTTATCTAATGATTGAAGTTAGGCCCAATCACACTACAATTCAAAAAAAAAAATATGCCGTCGAGGCTTTTTAAAGAAAAGAGATTTGACTATCATATTATTTATTATATTACCGTATAAATCACAGATACCGGAATCTAGAGTCTAGACTACATTGAACGTAAGTGTTGAACCATGAACATTCGCTGCATTATATATATTTCAGAAGTAGATATTACATGTTTCAAAATAGAAAAATGAATGAGTATTGAAAATAGTTTAGCTTCATTACCATAACCAATATTAATCAGCCGAATGGTTATAACATATTCAATGACACTTTTCGAAAAAAAACAAAAAATATTGGGTAATACGAGAAATAAGTCTTTTATTTTTTTAACTATCGCAAGATAAAGTTGTGTAGTATTTTAAATTATTACAAAATCAAAATTGTTAAATACCATATCTGTGCTTCACAAGGTAGTAAACCTTAGTATTTTTATAGATATTACCGATTTTTTTGCTGAGGAATAGTTTTGTTGTTATCTCATATTCGATTCAATTATCTAATAGGCAATACTATGAATAATTTACCGACTACTAGGGGTAGCGAGAGTGAAAAAAAATCTATCGAAGTACACGCCCTCTATAAATTGGATTACCCATACCAATATACAATTATTATACATAAATCGGTCTTTTAAATTGAACATATATTGCATTTATTACTAACCTTGTAATGTGACAAATTAGTAAGCCTTTACTGATGTTGATTGAACACGCTTGTGTGTATACCTAACATGATCTGTACGATTGTTTCAAATAGTTTTGATAAAGAGATAGTTATGTATGTACCATCGAATTATTAGCAACTAAATTTATAACAATATTCGAATTTCAATACAACCGATACAATAGATGCGATGCATAAAAACGAACTGCATTGGTTATCTATATCTACAAATATCTAAGTAGTTATACGATGACATTAAATCATTGTATTGTTATTTTATTAAATACATATCAATTTGACTACTTATATATATTTTGACAAAAAAAAATTGCTTTCGTATTGTTTACATATTTGAAAATGGTAGTTATTTTTCAAGTCTTGCCAGGTGACTGTGACCAATTTTTGCTAAGAAAAATATTTTCAAAGTTTGTATAAAAAAAAAAAAACTATATCTTCAATTTGTATTAGGTATAGCTTTAATATGATGCCTTCGAAAGTTATTGCTAGATTTTTTAAACACGGAAAGAACGGTTTGGTATTGAAAAAAATGATATCTTCAATGAATTATACTTATTAGACTGATTGTAGTTAAGAATGTGTGAGAGGGGGGGGGGGGATTTGGAATGGCTTTTGTAAAAACCTTTTTTTATTATATTTAAATTTTTTCCACTAACTGTTAATAACATCAAGAATCTGTCCAAAAGATAAGAGTTCAAATATTAGTCCAATCCTTTTAAAACTTCAATACAATCTTTCGATTCTTTATATCGAATGCAAAGCGAGGTCTACAAACAATGGAAATATGTTATTAATATATATTTTTGCAATAAAGCTGAAAGGTTTGATATCAAATTTAGTGTAATTACCTGTTTCGCATTGAATAGTATAGATTGAATACATAATATATTTTCTGAAGTGGGAAGTGTTGTTCCAGTTGCCTCACTGTAACTTGGTGCGCGGCCGTTGTTGATTTTCAACTAACGTCAATGAGCCATTTTACATTTTTTGTTTATTTTCTGACAATATACACACCAAGGTATAGTGCAGGCACTATATAGTGAGTAATTATTTAAAAGTTTTAAAAGCTTTTAAAATTAAATGAAAAAAAATGTTACCGTCCGCCAAAAAAAAACAACATATTTACAAAAGGCGAACTAAAATGCTTCAGTTACCTTGAAAGAAATTTTAATATAGTAAATATTTAGCCATATTTTTAATTATATTATAAATAAAACATTTACCTACTCGTATTATCGTAATACTTAATTATTATTAGTTTCATTTTTATATTATTTTGATTGCCAACCATGCCCAGAAAATTTCCCGCAAAACCACTAAAGATAATTTGCGAAATTATTTTTAAGACAATTATATTTTTTACTAATCTATATATTTTTTGTTAGAAAAATTATTGATATTTTTTCTATCGACACAGAGAAAAGACGTGTCTGCTAGGGTAAATAAATAGTTATAAGTGATTAATTAAGTATTTTTACAGCACACTATCAATAAAATCAATTTATACACAGTAAGATATGTTTTAATATTAAAATTTAGATTTTGAATACCTATGGATGTGTAAAAATTAATTTGAGTTACCGTTTGTTTCAAAATGTTTTGATGTTGTAATAAATTAGATGTCTATAAAATAGTTTTAGGTAATTAATTATTATGTATTTAGAATATTTTTGTCAGTGTTTCCTTGTACTTATATTATATGTATAAGAGTTTTTATTGTAAGTTTTATGTTATTAGTTAAAACGTTTAGTAAATCTTTATATTAAATAAGTTTACTAATTGTTTTAGTAGAAATTTTAAGCCAATCATCCTATGAAATACACAATTTTAAATCTCACGAACTGTGAATTTGTATAAAAAATGCTAATATGAATGAAATCATTATGATTTAAAAAATGTATGTACTTTTAATGTATGGTTCAAGAAAGCATAAACGATAATAATATATTGATAAAAATCTTTCATTCCATTCCCATATGTTTTTTTTTTAATTCTAGCACAATATTACTACAACTACATATATATCAATAACATAATGGCTTGCGGCCCTCATTGACATTTCTTGCGGCCCACAATGGCAAATATCAATAACCTTTTACAGACGATGGAAGAACAATATAACACAATAAAATTTTCAATTTTATATACACCAAAAATATCGATTATTTTATCATGCGGCCCTCGAACTATCTGAGAATTGATTATCTGGCCCTTTTCCCATAAAGGTTGTGCATCACTGTTCCAAAGCACAGTGAACACTTAATTGAAACGACTAAAGAAAATTATATTTCGACGAATTCGGCGAAAGATTGGCAAGTTAGATGCAGTTTCACCACAGCACAAAATAATTATTCCTAGCATATTTTAAAAGTTGCTAATAAGGTGATAACTGTAGCTTCTTGGCGGAAAAGCATTATTTCAATAAAAAATACACATTTTATAGTTTTTCCATGTAGAGTATTGTAAAGGTAGTCCTCTAATGTGCGATTTATTTATTGAAAAATTTATAAATATTTTAATAAGTAAAATATTTTAATAAGTAAATTACTTTTTTTCCCTCATTCTACATATTTTATAATGGCCGGGGCTGGTTTTACTCATTGGGACATTATCAACTGAAATATTGTTACAAACAGGGTTGTTTATATAAAATTGAGTACGATTCATTACAACGTAAATCAAACAATTGGTATAAATTATGATAAAAATTTTCAGATTATCATACAAATAAATGATTTCAAATTAATCAGTCTTAAGAAAATCAGAAAGATAATTATAAAAAATGTTTCGTTAGAACAAGACGACATGTGCATTTTATCAATATAATTGTATTCTGAAGAAGCCTGTCAATCTCTTGAGAGCCATACATATAATTAAGAATATTAAGAAATTGATCCAATAAATACGATGGAAAAAGGATTGGATGAATCATAGCAATACTTTTTTGATATGACAACATTTTTCAATGTCAGTGTTGTGGCTTTTACGCAGAATGCGACAGATTTCTATGAAAGCTGCCACGGAAACTACTCATTTTTTACTCGGGCAACATACATATTATAATATGTACTGCAATACAAATATTATTCGAGCTCCAACTTTGTATAATGTATATTTAAATTAATATTATCCATAATAATGGAATAAATTTAACTTTCACATAAATATATACAAGCGTATCGAGATATTTGTTGTTTCATTAAAAGAATATTTTTAAACTTTTTATTACAAATATTATATAATTAAGTTTTCGAGAAAAAGAAACAATTCAATATTTTTCTACTGGCAATCAATGTTTATCTGTCAAATAAATCATGGGTGCCGTTGGCTGGTCTCTGTTGTTGTTGTGATTAAATAATCGCAATTCCTTAATTATAGGACTTGTAATGTTAATATTCTCCTAAAATATTCTCTAGCAGTACAGTTTAAAAATACTTTTCTTTTGTATTAAATCAGACTAGTGCGGCTAAACACAATACAGCATCATGGGTGAAGCAGAAAACTTTATTGATTGCAATGTCAACAAAAACATCCTATTAGAAATTACTAACAGCATTTGTGAATGCTGCCTTTCAGAGAACGATTTGAAAAGCATGTCCGATCATTTTGTTCACAAGGAAGAAGTGGAGGTGTACTCTGAAATGCTTCTCTACTGCTTTTCCATTGAGGTAAGCGTTATGACTGATGGCTCAGTTGTTTTCCAGAAAAATAGTTTATACGAATGTCTTACGGTCATCAGTACAGTAATAGTACAAACTTAGACGTATTCTTAATTTTATCTGAAATCAAGTAGAAGCTTTCTTGATCCATTTTTGTAATTTTGCAGTGTTAGCGCAAATTATTTGCTGATTTCATTAAAAACAAGAACTGCAAATGAATAGTTCCTTTTAACCATAATAAATATAAATAAAAATATTACACAGCAAAAAAGATGCCTGCACAGGTTGTTGTACATAATGTTGTAACCTAATAACAGCTTATACCAAAACTCATGACTTTTGAATGCATTATATACAATTGGTTTATACATCCATAGGTGTCGAAAAAGCAGACTTCCACAGCCCAACATAACATGATATGCCAGGCTTGCGTGGTTAAATTAAGAGATATCTGTTCATTTCGCAGTCAAGTGGAATATGCCCAAAGCAAAATAAAAAATGTCTCAATTGCCAATGGAGCAAACCAACCAAATTTCAAAGGTATAATAATTTTACTTACTAAAATGAATTCCATCTGTCATTTTTCATTGCATTACTCAACATATTCTAAATAAAATCTTGTTCTTATCTTTCTTTTTTTCCTCAATGCTTACTTGATATACTTTTCCTTTTCAGATTTCTGTATAGTCAAAATTGAAAATGAATACACTGATGAAAACAATGATGAAACATTCAATGAAGCTTTTTTGACACCGAAAATGTGCTATTCGCCCAGCGACGATACTCCACTAAAGAATTACAAAATCAAGAGGAAATGTAAAACAAGATCCTCATCGCGAAAATCTCACGCCCGGAAACTGGAAAAAAAGTTGTTACCGTCTAAGAGAAAAAGAGTCAGAGCAGAACTCAAAATCGAAAATAACGCCGACGATGACGAAGAGGTCAACGGTGAAATTGAAACACAGTCCGAAGAAATGGCCAAGCCTACAAAAACTAGAGAATATATCCGATTGCAGGCGAGAAAACGATACGCTAGATCTCTACCTTATAAATTGGACAAAGACACCTTGACTTGCCCTATTTGTAATGAAACGTTCGCTTTTAATAGATTTCTCGTAACTCACATGTCCCTCCACTATCCTAATTTTATATGCGATCTCTGCGGAAAGTTTTTCGTGACGAAAAATAGTCTATTCTCTCACAAGAGAAACACTCACGCTTCTAAGATTCCTTGCAAGATCTGCAACAAACTTCTGACCAGATCCGGCATGAATCAACATTTGAGAATCCACAGCGGCGCTCAGAAGCCCAACATGAAATGCATTTACTGTCCAGAAAATTTCCCATCCTTCACCCTCAGAGCCAAACACATGTTGAACGTGCACAATATAAATCCTTACAAGTACGAATGCAAGATGTGCCAAAAGAGTTTCATCACATCCAGCGGTCTCTCCGGACATATCAACGGATGTCACTTAAAATTGAGAGCGAACCGCGTTCGACACATAGCAAACTCTACCGGAAAATCCAAAACGGAAGGTAGCAAATATGATGAGAAAAAGCATTGTTGTAACTTGTGTGATAGAGCTTTCACTCAAAAGTATAAACTCATTAGACATCTTAAAACTCATACAGATGTTCAGCAAGTCATTCAGGCGTAGATTTGAATCAAAAGTTGCCTTGAATCATAAATTATTTTTATGTTGCCGTGTCCGCGGTCAACATCGTTGGCTTTGGTCGCGTTGTACACGGGTTTGAATCTCAGTACAAATAGTTTCATAAATTGAGTTTTTAATTTCTGTTCAAAGGACTGGATGTATATAAAATCTCAAGTCCTATCCTACCCAACTGATCCTAGCAATTTTGCTAACCACTGTCCTGTCCTTGTTATATCCTTTCTATCTCAAAAATAAAACAGGTCGATGTGACAAGCAGGTTCTGCAGAAAAATATTCTGTTGAGATAAACAACATTGGTAACCGAGATGGCTTTAAAAAATGTTAAAAATAAATATTGGCTGGTAAAATGTGTATTGGTTTTTCATTATCCTGAGTAATCATAGCAGAGTATTTATTAAATGATTGTTTATTTGTTAAATGAATATACTAGAAATTAATTTTAGATTATTTACTCAAAAAAATATATCCAAGTAACCATGACAACCTGGCCAAGATCTCTACACCACTCTACACACATCTTCATAACAGGACAGTCATGGTCTAATGGGGGTATGGTAAGCTTGACTGGACGAAATAAATACTGTTCTTGTGTTTTATCTGAAAGTGGAATTGGAATAAGGTTACAATCATATATTTCTTTTTAAATTAAAATTACTGTAGATTTCAGTATCCTTTTATTTTATCTCTTCGCTGCATACCAAATAACAATAGATATAACAAGATGGATTTTAAATAACACATGGGTACATTTTATATTCATTAGTAGCAATAAATAAAATATTTCATGTGTTGACGGTCAATTCTTGGTTAAAAGGAATTAGATTTATCAATTTAATAAAAAAATTTAAACAAATTCCACATTTTTTATAAATATAATATATTAGTTTATCAAATCATCACATTCACTGCATTCATATACTTCTTTCATTATAGAGAACCTAAAATAGATTGTTATCCTAAAAAATAAGTTGTAAACTATGTTTGTCCTTATAGGTTAATAATACATCAACAATACAAGCCACGCTACAGTACTGAGCCTGTTCATGGCACAGTTTAGCGCATGAAATGTGTAAAAAAAAACTACAATGACTTAAAGTGACTATTATTATTTTGTAACTGTCCAACTCGGTCAAAAAGTTTTCACAAACAAGTAAAAATTGCAAGATGACTAGGTAATTCAGGGAAGAGTCGTGCCAGCCTTGAAGAGCATTCTCTTCGATCCAGCAGATCTCTTTATAACAGAGTTGGACTGCATTTGCTAAAACCAATAAGTAAGTTTCATTGAACCGTCTGGATTCCGCTGCGTGTCCATTATACTGGCCTGTCTGACAAGCCTACGCATGGAATTTCTTCTGTTGATTGGTTCATTCTCATCCCGGAGATCTGATATGTGAACTTGATTCATTTCAAACTCATCAAGATCTTCATAAGATCCTGTTGTGGCAGGTGGCCTGAAATGTTAAATGTTTGTTATATTTTTACTTCAATTTTAAGGTGTTCATTGTCAATACTTGGTAGAATGGCATTATAATAAAAATAATAAAACATTTTTAGTACTTATTCCACATAAAATTTATTGTATCAGGACCGGTTTCGCTCATGGCGGGCATTGTCAACTGATAAGAAATACAACGAAACAGTGATATTTATACAAAGTTTAAGTAAGAATTACAAGGTATGACAAACAATTGGTATTATGTACAACTAACCAAAGCATTATTCATACTTAATTGATTTTTGATGTAATAGCTTGCATTCCTAAGAGGTCTTCAACAATTTAATTATAATCTATTTTTCTTGCATTTCACTTCAATTTATTTGCTTAGTTGTAATACCAATTGTTTGTCATACCTTGTAATTCTTACTTAAACTTTGTATAAATATCATCGTTGTATTTCTTATCAGTTGACAATGCTCGCCATGAGCGAAACCAGTCCTGATCTAATAAATTTTATGTAGAATAAGTACTAAAAATGTTTTATTATATTTCTACTTGTTCGAAATATCTTTATTTAAACTGTTGCAACAGACTCGAACCAAATACTATCCCAATTAATAAATAAATCATTTCAAAGTAACTATCACTTTTTAACTGTGGTGAAAAAAATCATGTAACAAGAGAAGTAACACTAAAAAACTGACTTCTTGTAAGTATGTCTGTTCAATGTGAAGCATATGGACTGCTAATAGAAAGAAATTATATGATTAAGAGAACATTCTAGCCAAATTTTTTTGCCATATGGTAATATTCTATGAACTCGAAATATTTTGTTTTATAGTATGTATCATATTTTATAATCAATCTTACTTGATAGGAATACATCTCAAACAGTCGGTATATGACCAGTCCTTTCCAAATTCTTCACCCTCTTCCAGCGTTTGAGGTAATCTATGATGCAATGTTTCCGGCAACCTAAGACCAGATATACCTCCGATCACAGATACTGTTCCCATTATAACGAGTGGCATGATTAAATTATCTGAACCCTGAGAAGAAAAATTTAAATAATTAAATTGAAAATACTATTTTAGGGGATAAATATATATGGTGTGCAGTTTCAAAAGGTGTTAAAGTCATCTTCAACTGAAAGAAATAGTTCAAAAGTATGGCAAATGGCTTAGTGTCCAAAAATTTCCAACAGAGCATGTCAGTGTCATGCATTTTCAGTAGTATGGAAGAGTTGATCGGCTGATTTAAAAAATGTATCAAAATAAAGAGTGATTATATAGAATTCTACTCCCTCTTGAATAGAATACTGGAAACATTTGAATCTCACTTGGACTAGTGAATGTGTTATCGCAAAGACAGGCATACAAACATTTAATCAATAAAAACATACAAAGTTTAACTTTATTATAATAATTGATAAAAATTAATTCTAACTATGGAATCGAGAGTCAGAATGTTTGGCATTTCAATAATTCGTTCATTGATACGTGGATAATAGAATTAAGGAATGGTGATATATGTATTTTGTTTGTTTTACATTATTAATCAGTTGACAAAATGAGATATCTTTCATACCAAGTAAGTGATGAAAGGTATCACTATGAGACCGAGACCTCCGATATATGCCGATGTTCCGATTCCAATTCCACGGAGTTGCGTTGGATATAATTCACCAGCAAACGGATAGATTATTAAGAATGATGCAGAAATCAATGCTTTTGAAACTAAGAATAGAACAAGTGTTGCAGTCACCGCATCTGCAATGAAATTCAATTCAACAAATTTTTATTGATTCACAACAGTTGACAACATATTTTTTTAAATGAAATGAATGCAATTAGTCAAAGCTTACACTGATGAGTCATAAATTTAAAACTCCATTGATCTATTATAATAACATCTCTAAAACAAAGACAAAGCTATAAACAAAAGCGGTCCTGATCCAATTAATTTTATGTGGAAAAAGCAGGGCTGTGGAGTCGTAGTCGGAGCTTTTTGGCCGGAGTCGTACTCGGAGTCGGAAATTTTGAAAAGTTTGAACTTTTTATTTTTGCATTTAATATGTCAAATTTGACTTTTGGCCGCATTGATAGGGTTGATATTTAATTGAATACACATAAATAGGAAAATAAGGGAAAAAAAGTGACGATATTAACTTTTTTTAGTCGGAGTCGTATTTTTGGTCAATGTCAGAGTCGGAGTCGTGGTTTTGGTAAATGTTGGAGTCGGAGTCGGACTTTTTTAGACCGACTCCACAGCCCTGGTAAAAAGTACTAAAAATGTTTTATTATAATGCCATTCCACCAAGTATTGACAGTGAACCCTTAAAAGTGAATATTATGCATGTTAAAATGATAAATTAAAGAATTGACAATGTAAGCATACGTCTTAGTAAAAAAATGTATAGACTTAGTCGAAACAATTTTTAACAAGAAATATAAAACAAGCGTCATTGAAAACTTAAAATGAAAATAAATAAGTATGTTTGTAATCTATGAAAAAAAATTGCTTTGAAAGTATGATTGATATCTAATGAATAGTTTCACTAACTCTTACCTTGAGGCAGTAATACTGTGATTATACAACTGATTCCGCTGAGCACCATGGACAAACAGAGAGGCCACCGTCTACCCCATCGATCCATTATAATCCAACAAATCAAATAGCTCGGAATCTCAACCACCGATGACAGAAAAAAGCTTATGTATTGGTTACTTCCCAAAGATGGCCCGTAGTAACTTAAGCCGACGTAAACCATCTCATTGGCAAACCAATTCAGAGTTATCAGACACGTCTTCAATCTCATATTTGGTGTTTTACAAAGTGAAAACGGCCCGGGTGAATTTTGTTCAACTTTTTCATCTGTTCTCGAATCATTTTTCATCATCAATTGTTTCAATTTCAATTTAAATGATTCGGGAAGCGGCTTTCCATTTACCCTCGCTAATGTTTCCAGAATTGTCAGAGCCTCTTCGAATCTTCCCTTCGCTAATAGCCAACGCGGAGATTCTGGCAGGAAAAACCAGTAGAAATAGTAGAGTATGAACGGTGAAGAAGTCACTAAAGCCAAATTCGACCAATCTCTTACTAAATATGTTACCCCCGCCAACATGATTAGACCGAGGGTATAAAACATGCATGTCATTACTGTAATAAACGATCGGTAATTTGGTCCTACCAGTTCCAATGCTGAAAAAAACGCCTTAAATCAGTTGTGGAAAAGTAGTCACAATTTTCTTTAAACTAAATCTTTATTTAAAGGGAGTGATGCTCAATTTTAAATATTTTATATGTACATATGTAGGTAGTCACGTTCAACCTCCACAAAATTATTTATAGATAGATCTGGCGATGGTCCCATGCTGAAATAGCTATCAACTACATTGTCTCAGTAATTATTGTGGAACTAAATACTCTTCTATTTTTGACTACATTTAACATTAAAGTTCTAACAAATAAACTATAATATAATTAAACTTAATTAACTAGATCCTCCAGATATGGAACAATATTTATTTGTTTATCACTGTAATATTTTGAATCAACACTACCATCAAACAAAGATTAAACTCACTTTTGTTCATTTTGTAAGGTGAGCAAGATAAAATTATATATATTGATAATTATTATTGATTTCTATGAATTGTAAGCTAGTTTCAGTTGATTGTTCTTTTTTCATGTTTGTATTTTGCTCATCTGCAAAATGACCAAAAAAACATTTGACTTAACCAAAAATGAATATTGAACAATATATTATAACATGGTTATACTTACAAATAATGAAAGGTATCTGATAAACAGCAGGGATGGTCAATCCAACAATGGCTCTGCACCCTGCCCACCAATAGAAATTTTGAGCTGACGCAGTCAGCAAGCTTCCAACAATCAGCGTTGTTAGGCAAAGAAAATAAGACTTTTTTCTCCCAATTTTGTCATTCAACATTCCAAAGAAATATACTCCGATCGGTCCTCCCGCATTCAGAGCCACCAAGCCAAGTGTTGGGTATATCGCATGGTCGCATACCAAGTCAAACTGAAATATTATACAGTTAAGTCCCAATTTAACAGAATAATGTCAGCAAGGGAATGTCTGCTCAAGCTGAAAGTCTTTTATAGTGAGTGAGAATAAATGACATTATACAGCTTATATATCTAGGAGGTCAGTTAGTGAGTTATACATATTTTGTAATTTAAAAAATGGATGGATAGGATGTGGCCTTACTTCCTAAAAACAGGGCATAGGGAGTGATAAGTTAACCGCTAGTCCTGCCCTAGCCCCATCATTCTCTTTTTACTCTCTGCGAAAAAGAAAGCTCGAGTGACTGTTTTAGTATTCACCCAATCTGGCATGTAGTCAATTCAGTTCAGTTACAGAGTTCACAGGTTTGAATCCCAGTACGGACAGTTTCATAAATTGATGTATGGATTTGCATTCAAAGGCATCTCTCCTATCTCTCACCCATCTGAACCAAAAAACGGGGCATAGGGAGTATAAGCTAACCACTATTCATGTACTCTTCCTATCTTTAATCTCTCCAAATAAGGGAGGTTGAGCAATTGAGTAACAATCAGTTCTTGCAGAACATATTCTTTTGAGATATACATTACAAGTCTATATCCATTGTATCCATTACAAGTCCATATGCTCCACATTAGGATAATAAGCGAATAAGTTACCGCCGTATCCATCGAAAGTATAAATAGCAGTATATATTTCATTCTGACCTCATTTTAGTTACTTTTTAATGCAAAGTTCGAGTATTTCTTATTTAAACCTACATATTTGAGTAAGGTGAAGAGATTGATCTCAAAAAAAATCATTCACAAATACTCACATCAACTACGATTGAAGATAAGACCTTGGATCGATCATATTCCCAGCCATCAACGCATCTCTCGATTTGCCAACTGCTATCAGGAACAATTTCTATTATATTATATTCATTAATGGTCTCTGTCCAATTGACAACGTATCTAGAACATTTGCTATATGTGTCATTAGATCCTACCTGAAAATGAAACCATTATAACACATAACGGCATGATACACGAAAGATTATCCGGTCTTACATTTAATCCAATTAAAAGTGGAATAGTGCACTAAATTTAGGATATCCATTAGGTAGTTTAACAGTTTACATCAAGCAGGCCAATCACAGAGCCTGTCGATTGGCAAATCATTCTATCGAAAATAACTATGAATGTAATAAAATTAATAATGTAAAATTACTCTATTGGGTATTAATAATTAATTATTGAAAATGAATAACTAAATAACTAATAAATTGGATTTTCTCCTCAAAAAAAGAGTAAAGAATATTATTATCGCCAGTAGGTCAGTATAAAAAACAAATCCCAGATTTAATTTTTCATTTATAGCGTAAGCCAAGAATTGAAATCAATATTATTAGATCAACTCTCAGAAAGGCGAAACACTTTTCAGACCTAGTAACACAACCAGTGGAATAACAAAAATATGAATTTTAATTTTTAAAAAAAATATTTTCCAGTCTGCAGAATTCATCAAAAAAGAATTATTTGAGATTTTGTATATTCCATAAATCAAACCGTATTTATGCGTATCTACCGTATCTTTTCTAATCACGTAATTATTTTATCTTTTTGTCATTTTTTATAATTGATTTGACAATATTGTATACAATTAATAAAATAATTTTTAACATACTAATTTAACGAAAATAAATTTTATGCATGCATGTTCTTTGTAGAGATAGTGTTCAATTAATTTAATAACAGTATGTTTTCTTTTTACTTCTTTATCTCGTGCTATCTGTATAAAGTAGATTAAATAAAACGTTGGAATTCGCTAGTTTTATTTATTCAAAATTAAAATATATTTTGATCCAATACATTCCAAGAATAGTTTTTGTGACAGGTTTTACTGCTGTATCGTTTTATAGTCATTATATTTATTTTATCTAGATGTTATATGTTAAAAAAACTGACTAGATTTTTTTTATGAAAGGGAGCTTTCAAGTCCTTGCAACTATCGATTTCAATACCAGATGAATAGATAGAACATATCAGTAACAGTATTTCATATTTAATACAGGTATTACAATTATCAATGCCAGTATTTTTAACTCTTGAGGTTAGGAAGGAAGTTAGGACTTGTCCTATCGTCTACTCGAAACTTTGAAGGTAAAATTTAAAATAACTTTGATTATTCCACGTATTGTGCTGCTAACTGTGACACGTGTTTCGCCTCTTTCAGAGGCATCTTCAAACTTACTATCGCAAAGTTTGCTTAAGTAATGAGACAGGTTGCTCACCATTACTTACATTATTTCCAATTAATAGAGTAATCACTAACCTATCTGGTTGATATCAGCTCATTAGTATGATTATTTGTTTGCTTTGTTTTGATTCTATAACCCCCTCCTTGCTTCCCTTAAAAGGGAAAAAAAACCCATCTCCATTTTGTAATTTCATAATTTAAAATCTTAGAATCAATCTTGCTTCATTACTTAAGCAAACTTTGCGATAGTAAGTCTGAAGATGCCTCCGAAAGAGGCGAAAAACGTGTCACCATTAGTTACACAATAGGTGGAATAATCAAAGTTATTTTATATTAAAATGAACTACCACAAAGTTACCACCGAAACCATCGAAAGAACTTTTAAGGTGTTCAAAAAGCAATTAAGTATGAATAATCATTAGCTAAGTAAAAACTATTTTATTTTTTGGTTAATTGCTTTTGGATGTTATAGCTTGAAGAGAAGAGGTCTTCAACACTTACTTCTTACATTTTGCTTAAATTTATTCGCTTAGTTATAATACCAATTGTTTGTCATACCTTGTAATTATTACTTAAGTTTTGTATAATATCATCATTGTATTTCTTATGTATGTAATAGCTTGCATTGCTAAGAGGTTTTCAACATTTTAATGAAAGTCTATTTTGCTTATTTTTATTTAAGTATTTAGTTTCAATTTATTTGCTTAGTTGTAATACCAATTGTTTGTCATACCTTGTAATTCTTGCTTAATTTTTGTATAAATATCACTGTTTCGTTGTATTTCTTATCAGTTGACAATGCACGCCATGAGCGAAACCAGTCCTGATCCAATAAATTTTATGTGGAATAAGTACTAAAAATGTTTTATTATTTTTGTTGTAAATAGGTAACATTAGTAAACTAAGAAACTATTTTCTTTTAGATTTTAAGTGAATCGACATTATCACATAATAGAGCGAAATGAATATTTGATTATATTAACGATCGATTAGAAGTTATTTGATGCAATTATATCGTATTTTACATAATAATTGATTTCTCAAAACAATTATAGCTCAGTGGTTGCCGTCGACTCCGTAAGGAGTGTGCATGTGTATTATCAACCAACCTGCAGAAATGTACATGTAATCCCATACTTTATTAAATAGGAAGGATGACAATGCATCTCGGCGCGGGTATGTGTACCGCTTCATACTTCATTGGATCTTACTTCGAGTGGAATGGCAATTCGCCGCCGCAGCTCAGGCGTGGAGTGAGAGACATTGAGCAAGTCGGGGACGCTGCACCAGTGCTCCGGGACGTCTGTCATGAACAACTGATTGAATGCGCAAAAACCGCATGGAATACACGCCGGCAAGCAGACAAACCAAAGAAGCAGTTTTTGGTATGTCCCAAACTCACCCACGTGAGGGAGCAAATCATCGAGGTCCATATGTTCATCATTTTGCTGAAACATGCTTGTTTACTAAAATGCGACTGATATTTTTGATGAATGAATTTTTACTTCAGTAATAACATGACCATTGTTAATTGAGCAAAACCAGTCCTGATCATATTTAAATGTCAAGTGCTATCGTGTTTTATTTAAGTGAATGGAAAGATTCATAACAGTTTGTGCAATATGGATTCCTCAGCTCATATTTATGTCTCGTAGATACTAAAGATTGACAAAACACTTCAAGGACAGTCCTTATCATTTTTGGGTCGCGTGTTGTTGTGGAATATTATCACATTGGCTATGGATAGCGTGGAATACGCATCGGTTCTCCATGCGTTTTGACCCGTAGCCAATGTGTTAATAATAAAAGAGTGAAGAGTGAAAAGCGTCTACTTAGATAAATCTGCTACAGATTTGTACTTATAGTACTTTTATTGTAATACGGTAAGAAAAATAACAATGTATTTTAGTTCTACATAAATTATTTTATATATTTGTTGATAGCTATTTCGGCTTACGCCTTCGTCAGAAGACTTCGTCAAACAGAAGGCGTAAGCCGAAATAGCCATCAACAAATATATAAAATAATTTATGCAGAACTAAAATACATTGTTATTTTTCTTACCGTATTATAATGGAGTTCTACCAAGTAAATGCCTACTCAATCAATAATACTTTTATTGTATTACAGGTCTTTAGCCAAGTGGTCAATGTCGATGGCTTCAGTTGCAGGGCTCACGAGTTCGAATCCCAGTTGACAGTTTCCTAAATTGACTATTCAATCAAATTATGGGTTTATGATCGAAGGCATCTATGTCTATGATGTCTAAAATTCCCTTCAACCCATCTGATCCCAACATCAGGACGGGAGCAATACGCAAGGCACTAGTCCCACCCTAGCCCTAACCTTTACTCCAGTGATGCACAAACTTTTTGGGTGTATGGCCAGATAATCCTTTCTCAGATAGTTCGAGGGCCACATGGGTAAAAGTGATTAAATATTCTATATTTTTGTGGACCGTCCATAAAAAGTTCTGAAGAAAAAGGGTGATTGATATTTGTCATATTGAAATGAAATGTCATTGCGTGCCATAGGTTGTGCATCAGAGCTTTACTCCATTTGAATAGAATTCGAGCAAATTGGTAATGAGAAAAAAAAACTTCAGCGAGATAGGATCCTTCAGGCTGTATGCTCCACATTGGAAGCGGACATGGTTTTAAAGCGGTGGATAGAAAAATGTTTGTGTCCAACACTTCCACACTCGACCTACAGATCATTTTCAGTCCTTATAAATAAGAAATGAAATATTTTAAATTGTATTTTAATCAATATACCTGCACATACCAACTTTACAGCAAAAATGACATGCAATTTAAATATGTAATCAATAATAACTGTTGATTTAATATCAGTAAAGCACAGAAAAAATGATTTCTCCTTCATGCCATATGAAACCTTGACATACAAGCGGAGAACCTTGCATGCAAGTAAATAGTAATGAAAAAATAGATTAAACACTGTGAATAAAATCCACTTACGGTTTCGGTTCTACCAGCAGGCTTAGCCGGTGACTTGTCCATCGCGAAACAGAACTACATATGAGAACACGATACACATTACAACGCTACCTACTGAGAAGCCTCTCAACTGCAACCCACACCCCCATATAACACCGATACAAGTTCAAGTGACAGGCAAACTCATTAATATTGGCGTCATCGCTTCAGAGCATTCAATCGAAGACCGTAGGCGTTGACATAATCACCTAATACAGTGATTATTATAACTAATCAGAATACCTGAGAGCCTTCAGGCTACATTGCATGTAAATGTAATTTATTACAATAGTTTAATTAACTCATTGGTAACGGATGACTCGCCGGCGAGTCTTTTCGCCTGTCTAACTGAGGCGTCGAAATATAAACATTCAATGCGACAACTGTTTTAGATTCTCTACAGAAGTGGCATAACAAATGTTTGATGCGTCATTAAAAAATAGAATATAAAAAAACTTTCACAAACAAATTACAAACAAATTTTTTATTCGGTGATTTTCCTAGAAATTAAAAAAAAAAATCAGCATATTTAAAATATAACTCAATCTATTTCATGAAGTTTTTGGGTTGTTATTTATTACATTTTCGATGAAATGTATAATTCTATGTCAAATACTCCGATTTTCTATATTAAAAAATACAAAAGGTTGAGTATCACTAATAAAAGCAAGTTAAAATATATACAGTAATATGCAACAATGTGTTGTACAGCTGGTGTCTAAATTATTTTTTTTAATGTCTCAAAGTTTTAAAGCTATATTCTTTTTTTCGAAAGTACCTTATTTTTTGTTTTTGCACAGTTTCGCAAGAACCCGTAACGAATGTGTTAAGTATGCAACAATCTTAAGTATCTATTCAACCTGACAATGAGGAAGCTCATTGGATACTGCATAGAAAAGTGGTAACCAACGTTCTATGCATTATGCATCCAAGGCTGCATTGCATGTTTATGTTACCGGCATCTCTGACGAGGTCACCAGACTCATCAGATAAACCGCAGAGGTGTGTGCAGTGGCATCCTTAATTAAATTAAATTAAAAACATAAAATTTTATAAATATGTATCATTCTTTATTTACTACCTATAACTTTTTGTAGTTAAACAATTTCACTTACATACAGGTATAAAATAAAATTCAACGAGTTTAACATAATAAACCTGATTTATTTTAAATATTGGGGACTAAGCGCCCAAAGAAAGCAAAAGTAGTACTCATTTGTCTCTAATTTCAATTGTGCCACTTTGCAATACCCCCATAGAGCCCGATAACATTTAGAAGTTGGAGACAAATAGAAAGGAAGGTGAGTGAAAGAGAAGAGACTCACTAAGGTGGAAAATAAAAGAGCGGAAGTGATGGATAATTTGTTTATTGATTTTCTGCAACCTCTGCGCAGAAGAGTTAATCAGTGATAATCCTAATTTGGAAATATGAGCGAAATCGAGAAGAAGTTCCATATAACATTTCTACAAAAATACAATGAATATAACATAAAACTAGGATTCAAACTTCACGGCGATATAAAAACGGCAGCTCGGACGGGAAGGGGCCGAGGGGGAGAGGCGGGAGAGCAGGCGGCGGGCGGGAAGGGAGGCGGCGTGAGACGGAAAAGAAAAGTATGGCACGGCGCGGACGCTCACACTTCGCGCCGCGGATCTCTGGCGTCCTCTCGCCTCGCATTCACCGGGAGTCGATAGAAAAATTCAAACATGCAACTTTCAATAGTTCATAAAACGCATCTGAAAATACTTAACATTCACTATAACAAAGCGCCTCTCGAAGGGACACTCTTTCATTCGCATTTCTCATTCAGCCAAATATACAAAGATCCGATTACATTTTAATAGTCACCGTCGATTTTCGATTTATTATCCTATCGCATTCTCGCTAGCACGCTACCTTTCATCCGTCGCCTTCCGAAGAACCTTTCGCAGTTCTCGCATATTTACACATTCGCACACCTTAATTCACTAGTATACCGTAGGACGCAATATCACACAATCAGGAATCGCTTAACGCCGGGAGGGCTCCTCTCGTAAACCCTGCAAAAATTTCTATCTAAAATTAGTTTACAATAAAACGCCCGACGGCGGCCGACTGAAGCCCTCCCGAATCACAGTTTGACGTAATCTTCTTTTTCGCACGGTCAAAGAGTCCGAGTCACACTTTTGGATTGCGCCGCTGAGCCAGGGGCGGCGGCGGAGAGAAAGCGGCCGGCCGCCACGATTTGTAAAGGGAATGACGGCGGAGGGCCCGCCTCTCGGCCGCCGCCCCCGACGGCTCCGACCCTTTCAGTCGTCGCGCACATAATTTATTTATTCGAACATCGTTCTTCACTTCAAAGTTCACTTCACACACGCACTCACGCTTTTTAAGGGGGCGAACGGAAGCCGTCCGCTCGCCCTTTATTTATTTTTATATTTTATGCACCGTCGTGATCGCGACGGAGATTCTCCGTACCGCTCCGGTTCTGACAGAAAAATGAACACTCCCTGAGGGTGAAAGATTTGGCGATGATTTTCCCGCCGCCCACTTCTAGGCGGCCGTGATGATTTTCCGCTCGGAGAGGCGCGGCGGGAATTGACGTTTTGAAACAGCTTTAGATAGAAACCGATATAAAGTTTTGAAAATTTATATTTTTCACGTGTAAACTCGGTCGCGACTCCATCTATGCCGCCGGCTCGAATCTGCAATAGAACAAAACAACCAAATCAGTCAGTAATTCAACAGCTATATAATTATGAGCAATCTAATTTTGTTTAGGAAGAAGAAAAAAAGAAACTAAATTATAGATAAAAAACATTATTTTTTCCATTGATTACTGTAGTCTTTCAATTCACAGAAATATCCCAGGGTACCTGGTAAACTTACAAAATCATGAACAAAACAAGATATCGATAATTCCTCTTAAGATTCAAAAGATTCTCAGTTTCCCTATGTGGAGCATATGGCCACCACAGGGCGCCTCTATAAATCCATGTAATGTATGTACTCACCAGCTGGCAGGCACTTGGGGAGCAGAGTTCTTAAGTTTACGCATCTCTTTGGTGGCCCAGTTGGCGGTAATCTTAGTTCGGTTGATTTGCGGCCGTCGGCCGGCAGTGAGGACATCAATGATGGGCTTCACTTCCAAAAGCGGGAGAACAGGAGGGCCAAATGAGCAGAGGTCGCCGATGAGACCGGCTAAGGCAGCAGCCTGGCTGTCGATGCGCTCGGGGTCGGCTCCCACCGCCACCACAAAATTAACAATCTCCACAACGTGGCGCTCAAGAACGCCGAGCTCGGTTCTCGAGTCGCCGTAAGGTCGGTCTTCTTTGAAACCTTGGACGATTCCTGTGTAAGCTTCTATGACGCTCTCCCTAAGTTTATGGAGATGGGCGACCGTGTCAGCATCGGTACGCTCCATGGGCACCTGCGACGCCTGGTAGAGCATTTTCATGACAACATCCAGATATTTATGGAACTCGCGACCTATGTTCATAGCGATGTCGCCAAATACGGAAAAGACAGGCGGCTTGACAGATCGGCGGATGGAGCTGTCCTGCAGGTTCTCCAGCAACAGAGTCATGAGATCATCGCAGTAAGGCAGCACTCTGGTCTTCAGTGCCCGGCAGATGTCGCTCACGAGGCCCACAGTCATCTCACACACCTGTTGATCGCGGTGATTCTTGAGGCCCAAATACAGGTAGCCCTTGAACACGTCCATGTATTTGAGAAAGCCGTCCTGCAACACTTCCACTAACCCGCTCACTACCAGCATAGCCTCCTCTTGAACACCGTCCGCTTTTCCACCGTTAGACCCCAAAATGGTGAGGGCGGCACCCATAACTGTGTCGGATATCTGAGGGGCATCTTCGGGGGTGACCTTTACGAGTAAGGACTGCAGCGTGGCACACAACAGACCCAAAAGCTCATTGAAGTGGGGACGCTCACCGTGAGCACTGGCTTGCTTCTCGGCCTGCAGAACTTGTTGCAGGCGGTCCAATACCACCATAGTGGCCTGCTGGACTGTGCCGTAACAATCTTTCGGCGAATGCTTCACCATCTCCATGAGAGCTTAATGCGCTGGCGACCGTAAGTTGTTTTGAGATGCGTCATTTCTGTCAGTGTTCTGCAGCAGTCGTTCGACAATGAAGCTGAAACAGTCAGACATGAGATATGTCTCAGGGTTGGGAGAGTCGCTGGCAGTCTTGGCAGCCTCGTATGCGGCCTCCGCCAATCCTGAAAATACCCAGCAGGCGTTGGCCGCCACCTGGGGCTCGGCGGAGAGACCGTGCACTAGACACTCCAGCAGCGGCTTAAAGTAGGTCTCGTTCAGGACAGCTTCGGGAACAACCTCGCATATGCGGCCCAGAGTCCAGGTGGTGGTGTCTCTGGCGTTGACGTTTGGATCGTAAGCCAGCTCAATGAGGACAGGCATGGCGCGCTCAGCCAAGGGCTTGGCGGTCTCCGTCTGCAGGCCGCCTAGAATGTTGCCCAGGGCCATGAGGGCCGCGTCTCTGAATCTCCAGTCTTCCGACTTGATGTGCTCTTCTACGAGCGGAAGGACATACGGGAGGATCTCATCCTCGCAACAGTTGGCCAGCAACATGAGGCAAACGGAGGCGGCTTTGCACGGATTCCACTCGTCTAACGCATCCTCCTGCTTTGTAAGTTTGTGAATCAGAACAGGCGTTAAATATTGCAGAGCTCCTTTGGCGTAGTGACGAGAAGTTCGAGCGGGAGGACAGCCTGCAAAAAGAATTACAATTGAAGACTGTAAAAATATTCAAGTCTGTTTTGAATCACTTGTGGGATTTTGTGCAAAATGATTAATTTTGCACAATTCAAAAAACAAGTGACCATTACCTGTTTCCATGGCTTCAGACTCCTCGATTCCGAGATCGATCTCTTCATCACTGACGTTGGACCAGAACTCGATTCCTTGCAGAGCCACTTCATCTATGTCTGATTTCATGGCTTCTAAGGTGATGGGAAATAGAGCTTGCGCCATATACGGTTCCATGAAATGATAATATAATGATAATATTTTCACCTGCAATAATAAGGTTACAAATCAGAATTACATAATAACTACTACAGTAAAAGTCCGTTAATTTGAACAACGATAATTCATAATTCGAAATTTTCATAATTTCCCCGTCCCAATATTGACTTTTCATAGTAAAATGTACCGTTAATTCGAAATATCGCTTAATTCGTAATGTTTTTCGTCAAAATTTCTTGTAATTCGAATTTTTTACAGTTTGGACAATTTCGTGAGTTTGTGAGGTTAGTCGACACATTGTTTTGAAGAGTAAAGCTAATGTAAACCATTATTGTAAGTGAGACATCTATATAAAGTGAAGTATCTAGTGGCAAGAGCTTTGTCAAAATCGAATTCCCGAAGTCTTTTATAAAAAAAACATTGGGCGGGTGTATGTTAAGCGAGACATCTATATATTAGTATGTTAATCACTAACTTCACTACAATGGTACATTTTTTTATAAAAAATATGTAACATAAACGTCATTCTATTTTACAATGGTACATTTTATGTGAATACCTTAAATATAAGTGACTGAAAATCAATTTTTTTATTCATATGTCCATAAAAAAATCGAAAAAATGGCCGCGATATTCCATGCCATCTACAATTGCCGCGAAAATTATTTTTTTTCTTGATCGTCTCAATCGTAATACGATTTTTTGATATAAAAAATCGAAAAAATGGTCGCATTGTTAAAAGCCGTCGACAATTGCTGCGAAAAAAAAATATTTTTAGTGATTGCGTAATTTGAATTTTTTTGGTCAATATAAAATCGAAAAAGTGGCCGCGATGTTCCAAGCCGTCGAAAATTGCCGCAAAAATTCAATTTTTCATACTGATCCCGTAATTCGTAATTCGATTTTTTTTGGGAAATCCGGTTCCTTGAATTTCGAATTAACAGACTTTTACTGTAATACAAAAAGATGATATTCTAAAAAATATAGTAACAGTACAATTAATGCTGCAACAAGATTATGTCAGGCTATTTTTCAGTCAGACAGTCTATGCATTTTACTGACTAATAAATACAAGGAATTTTAGCTAAATTAGAGCTAGCTTAGATGAGACAGATTTAAATTCGATATTAAAATGATTTGTTAAACACATATGCTGACATGCACAGATAATATGTTATAAGAGCATATCAAATAAATTACCAGACACTGCAAAGCGGCCACGCTGATTCGCACATCGCCTGATTGGGTCGCTTCGCATACCACTTCCATTATGAAATTTCTTTCATTTTCTTTGTCAAAGTTAGCTTTTGTGAATTCTAAAGAGTTGTGAAGTGCCATGGTGGCTGCGAGGCGGACATAATTACTGGGCTCGCTGGACCTCATGCCGTGTATGATAGCTGTTAAAATTTGATTACACTGTTCCACTAAGACTTCAGAATCGATGTCTTGACAAATATATCCTGCAAAGAAAAGGACAAGTTAAAAACACAGAAGGGAATTTCCATTGTTTTATCTCTATCGTACGATCCCAACCAGTAAAACCATTGATAATAAGTAATAATAGGAAAAAGCATTCACCGATTGCTTCAAGCGATGCTTCCTTTTGCATTTCTGTCGATAGAGGATTTACAATATTATCCACTAATTGAGCGATGAGGTCATTCCACTGGCCGACGGGCAACTCTGCGACGGCCACGTACGCCACACACTGCGCTGCTGAACTAGGTCTGCTGTTTTCTGTTCCCAATGCAGCAAATATCTAAAAGCAAAAAATATCAATCAATATTTGTGACACACAACAGTTCAAGAAAAGGGGTTGTCAGTAATAACTTTATAGTTTTAATATATCTCCTACATGCCATGAAGAAGAATTCTCATTGATCATTAAATGGATTTATGTAAATACACTTCTGAGGATAATCTCGCGCAACTGCTTAGCAATGAAAACTGTCCAAATAGGATATGGTGAGACTTACGCGAGTAATAATTATTATCACAATTAAGGTGTCTGTCAATACTTGGTGAAATGGCATTATAATAAAAATAATAAAACATTTTTAGAACTTATTCCACATCATTTTTTTTGGATCAGGACCGGTTTCGCTCATGGCGAACATTGTCAACTGAAATACAACAATACGGTGATATTTATACAATGTTTATGATATTCCCCTTTTTAATTCTTTTCGCAGAACTTTCGTTAGATTGAGCATTCCCTGGAATCTCTACGTAGATTACAGACATTAAGATTTATTATTGTTTTTACTTTGCTGATGACTATTCATACTTGGTCGATTTTTGATGTAATAGCAAGTAATAGTAATAACATTGCTAAGAGGTCTTCAACATTTTAATTATAGTCCATTTTGCTTCTATTTTGTTTCAGTTTATTTACTTAGTTATAATACCAATTGTTTGTCATACCTTGTAAGTCTTGCTTAACTTTTGTATAAATATCACTGTTTCGTTGTATTTCTTAGATGGAATAAGTACTAAAAATTTTTTATTATAATAATTATTATATTAATAAGTTACATGGGACTATTTACAATATATTATAATCAAGTTTATTCGCCCGTGTTGTATATATCATAAAAAAAATTACAACAGCAAAAAATGTACAAAAGAAAGCATTGAATAAAGTCTTACGTTTTTCTTGATGTAGAATCTGATTTGATCAGGAAACGTGAGCCATCTTTGCTGATATGAATGTTTTATTAATGTGTCTTTGGATGTCAAGTGATTTTTGAGCTGAAGGCCCGCTGCCATCCGGGCGACCTGGCTATTGCCGCCCTGCGCGAGGACATCCGACAGCATCTTGATGAACTGTGCGAGGTCCGTGGCAGCCGCGTGCACCAGGAATTTTTCCGCCGTTTCCAGTTCATTTTTATCTGCAAATTCAGAAACAATAATTATTTTATCACTTTAAACCTGTTCACTGATTATTCTTGACGGAAAGGTATTATATGTAAATAAAACACAACCATTCATGGTCACTATACATGGTAGTAGTAGAAGTTAAAAAAAAATGTTTTATTTATTCGTTTGATCGTTTATTAACCTTTTTAATGCAGCACAGGACTGTTCTCATTCAATGAGTTGTCAAACCCTATACAGACATGTACTTCTATATTTTGTAACAAAATGCTAACAAATTTCAGGTAGAAGAAAAGTAACATGCTGTCAAGCCGGGTGTGCGGTTGAGTGAACAATATATTTGGCTTCAGTTGCAGTGCTCATGGGTTCGAGTACCAATGCGGACAGTTTCATAAATTGATTTAGGGATTTGTGTTCAAAGTCTATGATGTATGAATGAATTCCCTCCCATTAATCTGATCGTAAAATATATACCAAACCACTAGTCTTGTCCTGCCCTAGCCTTATCCTTCCATCAATACTCTCTTCGAAAAAAGAAATGCAGAGCAAATGGCTAAAATACAAGTAGTTCTATTCTAGTCCAACTACTATTGACATTAATTTCATTAGGAGTCCACATGTTCCAAATTCGACATAGTAAAAGTACTGCACTGCGCGAATATGACTACATAATTGCGAAAAAAACATTAATGGATGTTTAACCAAATTATAAAAAAATCCTATTGTGAACCAGGGTGAAATAAATAAACACATACAATAAAAGATACCAGCAAAACTAGATAAAGCTAAGGATAAGCTATAAAGACAATGTTTTTATTCAAAATGTACGACACGGTTCTTATTTGTATTTACTAAAACTATTCAATTATGCCGTGTTCATTGTGCAATGACAGCTGCAATGTGCATGGCACCAAGTACATACCTTTCTATAGGTTTGCATAAAGGAAAGAATTGACGCGATTTTAAATTATAAATACAGACAATTAATCATCCAAAATAGAATTTCATTGAGCATTTAAATGTTGAACAGACGATAATCGAAATTTTGAACGGAAAATTTGCGACATTTCCATGTCTTGTTTTTAAGATGACCGAACTTTCCGGAAGATTTTGACACATCGAGGATGAATTCTCGGAATCCCTCAGCCCTGCGTGCAAATAAATCAAACAATATTCTAAGAGTTTACTGTAGTATCGCATTAATTTGTAGGGTTAAATGAAACAAATATCTACACGAGATTACGCCATGAGTCAGACATGAACATGTTCAACTGACATTCTTGTAATTGACCGTGGGTGCCAATAAAATAGAATATTCAATTAACATACCTGGAGATATTGTCTTTTCAAGTATTTGAATTAGCTGTAAATTTGTTTCCGAGTGCATTTTGTAATTTTGTGCAGCACTTTTTTATTTAAGCGATACCGTATAATTCAACACCAGCCAGCGATCGGCTATCGTAAATGAACACTGCAGCTTCCGGTGAATCGAATGAAGAATATTACATATAAAAAATGTTTTTTATTGAGAACTTATATATATATGATACGAAAAAAGGAGATTATTTTTATTTATATTTCGCGAAATAGTATGAATAATTGTAAGTAGGCACTAAAAAATATATTTTAGTTTATTTTGACCGGATATACAATGAACAATTTTCTATTTTATGTCACTTTTTAACTCAAATAATGTTGCGCAGAAAAGCGAATAAAAAGATATGAAATAACGGTCATTGTACACGTTAGGCAACCTTGATTTATTTAAAACAAAAATACGTATGGAAGCGTAATTTTTTTATTATTCTAGGGTTTATTGCTGAAGTGTTCACAAATTTTGTTCACAATCTTCGACTAGGTTTATTTTTACGAATGCATAAAAGCAAATAATTCTACAATTGAAAATTTTACCTCAGATTATCATTTCTAAAGGACTGGACTTTTATTTTAACCCGAAAACAAAACATTGTGCTTTACTTTGAATTTTCAAATTGAGGCTTATAAGGTTGTGTTTTATAACCAAATGATTTTTCATATTCATGTTTGCTTGTTGGCATAAAACACATTTTTTTATCATACAACCAGAAAATATTTTGCAAATTATTGCGAATATTTCTTTATTTTTTATAAATTTAATGATTATTCAATCAAGAATAAAATATCAATATTAAAAAACATATATTGTATAGTAGTATTGTCTTACCCTGAGCTCGTTGGTTGCTAGAGGCTGATTGAGGTTGTCGGCGTTTACTACTCAAGCAAGAGTTGAGGGCTTGACGGTTTGACAAAACTGCAGGATATTTTTCAGCGGTAACGGAACCTGCTATGTTTGATGACTTCAATATATTTTATTTTCTGCCAAATATATACAATGCGTATATTGTCATTGAAAATGTTGGTTGAATAGCCTTTTAATCACTTGAAGGACTTAGGGTACTTGATGGAATTTCAATTTTCAGTTCAGTTCAAGAATTCAGAGTCACTTGAAATGCTTGAATGTGCCGGAAGGCGAAACCCGGGTCGTTAGTGACAAAACTCATGGAAATGTACAAAATTCAAACGATTCAAATTTAGTATTGAAATTCCATTAAAAATTTTCAATCGAAATCCTCAAGTAATAAAAAAGCACACAATGATACACAAACAAATTGACCTGCCTTGGACATGTGCTGTGGATGCCCCAGAAATTCGGCTTGTCTCTTCTATCAACCTGGCGGATCCCGTCACCCCGGCGTGCCACTGATGATCATCCATAAGATGTTCTCAGTGGAACTACTGGACGCTGGGATGACCATGGAAGAAGAAGGCAGGTTGGCGGGTGACAGAGAATCTTGGAGATACCGTGTGTCGGCCATATGCTCCGAATAAGGGTCGGATATAGAAAAAATGATTTGATCAGGACTGGTTTCGACATCGTGAGCATTTTCAACTGAAGAAAATGTTCGCGATGAGCGAAACCGGTCCTGATCTAAATACATTTATTGTGAAATAAATACAAAAAATATCTTATTATTTTTTTAAAATATATGCCTCTCCACACAAGTATTGACAGTGAACACTGTAAATGTGATATTATTATCAATTGATTAATGAAGCACCGTCAGTCGATGTATGCACATTGCACATATTGAATTAATGTAACTATCTATTCAGTTATATTATAATTTGTGTATATTATATTATCATGTACATCAGTATAAAGACGACAACCTAGTTTACAAGCATCGATTCCATTCAACCCAATTGTTTTTTTTTTAATCAGTTTTATTTCATTTGATAGGTACCTACCTACTTATGTAAATTTCCATTTAATGACATATATATTGTACATTTAATTTTTAACTACCATAAACAAATAAAAGATTCTGAAGGTAGGATTTCAATTTAATTATCTGAGAAAAGAAAACCAAGCGAAGTCCCCAAATTACATAAGTAATATCCTAATCTGAGCATTATTTTCGGTACTTCGTTGGTATATGCCAGGCATCGATACAAGAAAAAATATGACTTCACGTAAAGGTTGGCTGTCGCTACACCCTCAAAGCGCATGGGGCGGGAGGCGCCACTTGACTATTTTTGAAATAAAAACAAAGAATTCATTCCTTGCCGTCAGTTGCAAAAGATCACCCAAAGCATGTAAAACTTTAAAAAAATATTCGGGGAAGTGCATGATTAGAAGAATGCAATGACATTTCTACAATCACGTAATATTATTCCGCGGGACATTATGTGTAGTAACGGACATTTAATGACGCTTTCATTTGAGGTCAGGACACGCTGGGTTTGCCAAGCGTTTATTGCTGATGGTTGCTGAGTAGGTAGCGGTTCCTGGAGTGCATACTCGGAGATCAGTGCTCATTTATACACTTACCATAATTTTATAAACCCCGATACATTTGCAAACACCCAGCAAGTAGAGAGAATGTGGGGATCACCCAGAAGAGATTTATGTGGTAATTTATTGTTATCAGAAGGTATTGCTGAATTTTGTCAGTTTATCGAGATGATTGAGAAGCGCTGGCTGCTAGGGGCAAGGCATAAGATTCAATAATCTGGAATACATAAAAAAATACACGTATACACACATACAAGTATTCGGCCATTAGTTTTATGATTTATGTGGCGTTTCATATGGATAGCGAAGGTTTTGCCAACCTTTTGGTGAAGTGATATTTTTTCGTGTATCAATGCCTGGCATATACCAACGAAGTACCTTATTTTCTTACCCAGCTCACAGGTAATATTTTTAAAACAAAAAATTGGCGCATTGAAAATTTGCCATAAAAAATATTAAATTGTAATTTTCTGTTTCATAGAATCGCTACCTATGGTCACGAAGGTACAATTTATACAACATCCATTATTTAAATTCACCCATTAAAACAGCCAATGTTCAAGAAATAATTATTTTTCATTATTAATTTGCTTCACGATCAATTGTTGGCAGAACCGCTAGGAACACTCGCTACTTCACCGTAGATAACCTACTTCACACCACACTTCACATTGCCCACTGCACCGGGACGTCAGTTACGTCAACGGGTCAAAGTCCTTTATTTATTTAATTAAAATCTTTGACCGGTCGGTATCAAGTTTGTCAAGCCACAACAGGTTTCAGGATGGCTAGCTGGCGATTTTTCGGGGCGCTTAATCGCCTTTCCCAGAACAACACTAAATTTAACCCGGCACTCGGTAAATCATCCATACGTCAATACTAAAAATGTGCATACAAAATGCAATAGAAACAGTCTCGACCTGTCGTATTTTGCACACAGTTCTCTAAATATGACATAATCTTAATCGGTTTATTAAATTGCAGTTTCACAAGTGAGGTTATACGGATTAGCAACCAAAGACAGAGTACACACCAAATGCAAAGTCGTCGATGGCGTATATGTCATTACTCTTAACTCTCCAGATTCGAAGGTTTGTTAAAAAACCAATACGATAATTGTATTATTTCTTTGCCTTGACTATACGAAGTCTTGACAAATTGTTCACAAATACTAGAGAATCGATGGCATGAAAATTTTAAATATATCGCCACATATATATTCATTTATAGCTGTTAGATCTTTGGCCCATGATATGATTGTAATAACATGAAAAATACCATCCTTAATTTATTGTCGGTGCTTACATTACATCTGTTTATTTGAACTCTTTACCAGCCAATCTCATGATTGAGCATGAATAAATGCTATCACGTATGTTGAAAACCTATCTGTTTTAAATATATTCTGCATTTGTATTTTAGAAAGTGCTCTATATTCTTGATTTATCTCTGAAACATATTGCATCAAAGATGCGGATATCAATATAAATATATATTAATAAAAGCAACTGTACAAATCTTCAGGTAAACTCACTCAACAAAGCTGTGACAGATGAATTCCGAGAGATTTTGAATGAAGTCGAGTCTGATCCCTCAGTCCGAGCGGCAGTTCTAGTATCGGGAAAGCCAGGATGTTTCATCGCCGGAGCAGACATCACCATGTTGGAGCAATGCAAAAATGCAGAGGAGGCCACAAACATCTCCAAAATGGGTGAGACTTAGATAATTTTAGTTTTATTATAAATTTAGAGGAATTATATATTACGTTTGTAACGGGATTCAATACTATGAACACCACATCCCGTCAACAACATTGACCACTTGGCTAAAAGCCTGGTAAATCGGTTTACTCATTTAACATATGTATCACAATCAAACAAACTGTTAATTAAATTATTCATGGGCAAGATTCTAACCATATCAATTAATTGTCAGTTTGAGTGGCTATTTTTTTGTGTATTTAATTTATTAGTTGCGTAGCTATAAGTAATAAGTCACTAATGGACACTTTCATACATTGATGTATCCGTTTGTGTCATTCCATTGATGAGCTCTCCCAAAATAGGGATTGAGACTTTTGACTGATTATCAATAAACATCTACTACTGAAATGATACATTAGAATCCATATACTCCACATTTAATTAGGAAATTATACAAATAAGAAAGAAATACGATGAATGATGTATTACTAGCGTTATATTGTTATTCGATGCCTTGAGTAACTATTTGTGCGATTGGAATACATATTTTAGTTCGCTTTAGATGTGTCAAGATATTTTTTGCATTAAATCGAAGTTCAAGATAGTCAATCTTCAGTTACAACTTTTTTTCTTGGATATTTACAACGTCGCACCCAAAATATATTCTGAATTATAAATTACTTGTTTCAGTTTTTTGTAGTTTAGTAGAATATTCATTGTAGCATCTACTTCTGCAAGATGAAACATGATAGTTTTTAGCAAACTGGCACAAAGATGTTATTGGAAGACACAACTGATTCTCTAGAATAATACGTGATTGATACATATGTAGACATGGTACGTATATTTTGTAATGTTAATAATTATTGTAAATTGCAGGACAACAACTCTTCGACCGAATGGAGAGATCATCAAAGCCTTATGTGGCAGCTATTCAAGGAAGCTGTCTGGGAGGTGGATTAGAAACAGCGTTGGCCTGTCACTATCGCATCGCTCTGAAAGACAACAAAACCAATTTAGGTCTGCCTGAAGTTATGCTTGGCTTGTTGCCTGGAAGCGGTGGAACCCAGAGGTATGAAATATCCACTTACTATTAGTAAAAACAGAGTCATACCAATGATTGGTTTTAAATTTTTAAACCATAAAAGTGATTTTTCAGATAAGGTAAGGGTATAGGATGAGGCTAAAACTTTACTTTACAGGGCCTTTTAATTACTTTTATAATTAGCATTTTATTTCACATTTGATGGCCAATTATGGTAATCAGTAAACACACAAATTTGTGCAATCCGCAAGCATTGGTTAATTGTATTATATACTAGCCGGTACCCGGCAAGCGTTGCAATACCACTCAAAGAAAGAAAGTGCTTTTGGATGCACAATATTTTAGACTAATAATTTCGATTTAATTTCATTAACATTGATCCGTGTCGATGACATATGCCGTTTGTCTTTTGCCGATTGTCTATGGTACGAAACATGCGCCACCTACTGATTAATTGTCTATGAAAATTAATTGTCCTATGTCTATAACCTTTGCGCAAATGCAACAATTAGTTGTCAAAATGAACGGCAGCGCATAAAATATGAAAAAACATTGATTTTTATATAAAAGACCTAAGCTAATTTTACTATGCCAAAAACCTCCGGGCAAGTGCAAGCAAAAGGTTTGTCAATGTTTCATTGCGATTGGATGAACGGTATGGCAGGGCATAGAGTGCGAACAAACAAACAAACAGATATTGATTTTTATATATCAGATAGATATTAATTGATCACTCGGTACCTTGGTTTCAATGTAACAGTAGGATAGCAGTAACAGTAAGATTGAAATCATCCCAGATTTATAGGTCATTGCTTAATATTTTATTTTCATGTTCAGAAATTAACAAGTATTGTTGCATATTGAAAAAAAATCTGCATCAATACGTTCACTGAAGAGTAAATTGACATTGCACTAAAATGAACTAAGAAACCGATAATGATGGCGAATAGTTTTACATTGAGAGCTTAAAGGACAAGCAGAAATGTTAGTCAACTATTTTGTGAAGCCGCAATAAAAACAGACAAGTTAAAGTGCCTAGCCCGATATACAAGTCTTATCTCTAAAATTTATTTATAAATTGTTCATTGCATTACATTGTACAATGCAGAAGAGGATTGTGAATAGTCTATACATCCAATCCTGCACGAGTATGCTTTTCTGCATATTGACATCTGTTAGAGCAAGATGAATTGGGTTTGCATTTTTCGTTTTGTTATACTACTCAAGAGGGTTTTCTGCATAGGTGGATAATTATAAATATTTAATAGGGAAAGAAAAATAGCAATGTATTTTAATTCTACATAAATAAATAAAATACATTGCTATTTTTCTTTCCGTATTATAATGGAGTTCTACCAAGTAAATGCCTACTCAATCAATAAATATTTAAAGTTGATTTTTATTTTATGAATTTGAATGCATAAGTGTGACATGTAATCATCCAAGATAATTCTGTCAAGTCACAATGATCAGTACAGATAATTTGTTTCTCATTCAACAGGTTGAGACATCTGACATCCATCCCGAACGCACTTGACCTGACATTGACTGGAAAATCATTGAAAGCTGATAAAGCTAAAAAGATGGGCCTTGTTGATTTGGTAATCCAACCCTTGGGACCAGGTAAATGATTAAACTAAATTTTTTTTTTTGTTGAAAAAAGTTACCGACCAACCATCTGATCTTATAAGAGGAATAAGCAAGGGCCAAAACAATTGTTATGTTGAGCTTTAATAACTTGTCAAATAATAAGAAAGTTGGGCTAATATTGTATTATAATTCTTTTACAGGTCTTGGAACAGCGGAGGAAGTAAACATCCGATATTTGGAAGAAGTGGCAATCAAGATTGCGAAAGATATTGCATCGGGAGCTATGAAGATAGACAGATCTCAGAAATCCATGGTTGATAAAGTGACAGCTTTCGCTTTGCAGTACGACTTTGTAAAAGACAAAGTGTTCTCGAAGGCCAAAGAACAAGTCATGAAGATGTCCGGTGGCTTATACCCTGCTCCCCTTAAGGTTTGTCTTATCGTATTTTTCAAATTCTCTGCCACTGATTATATGCCTTAAATTTTGGCATATCACATTCTAAGTGTCATAACACAATGTATTTTTTTTTGTTGTAAATAAAATTATCTTTTATGTTCGCATAAAAGAATAATACAGAAATGTCTGTTTGTATAGCTCATCAAGATAAAATCTTTTTTTAATGTTTTTAGTTGTAATTATTAGTGATACATATGTCCTTGATGATTATATAAACAACTTAAAGATATACTTTGAGATATAAATGAAAAAAAAATGATATGAAGTTAATTCACAACTTTTATTGAACCCATTGGCATCACAAGATTTTGAATCAATAAAATGTGCAATGGGAAACTGGGAAGGGAAGATGATGAGCCACTTCATATGAAAATCTGGCTAGTTAGTCAATTGGCCAATTGGAATTGGTTTGCGGGTTCACTTTTCACTGCTTGATATCAGGTAAAATAGATGATTCTGCCTGACCTTATTCAACACCGTTCATCGCTTGCTACATGCTCGGAGAACTGTCAATATCAAATTCAGGATTGAGAAAACTCTACAATAAATGCATGAAAATGATACATAAAATTATATTGCGCTGATTTTTTTTTTTCCCCCAGATAATAGATGTTATCAGGGTCGGTGTGGACAAAGGCGATTCAGCAGGTTACGAGGCGGAATCGAAAGGATTCGGAGAATTATCGCAGACTTCTCAATCTAAAGGACTCATTGGTCTATTCCGCGGACAGACAGAATGCAAAAAAAATAGATTTGGTGCTCCAAAAACGAAAATCCAAACGGTAAGATTGACGTAGTTAACAAAAATCGTATAATTTGTTGTATGTTGTTACATTTTTAAATTGTTTCATGATTATAGATCTCAATTGACTGTCGTGTTCTAAGTCATAGCATAGTGTTATTGTTTAAGAATCCAATTGACTTGTAACGCAGTTTGGACTTGCGTGTGGCCTGGTTTCTTGATTCTTATATGATAGATATACACATTTTAAAGAAATAGTTACTAAGCAACTGAATACTTTATTTGCATACAACTGATTTTAGTGGTTAGTGTGCCTCAACTTGCGTAGTAAAGAATTGTTCTCGGATATATTTCCCAGGTCGCGGTACTGGGATCAGGCTTGATGGGCGCAGGAATTGCACACGTGAGCGTGGACAAAGGGTACAATGTAATTATGAAAGACACAAACAATGTTGGTCTCTTTAGAGGAGTTGGCCAAATTCAAAATGGACTGAGCACTGCTGTCAAAAGGAAGAAAATGAATGTGTAAGTGAGCCAATTATCCTTTTCTTTCTGTGATGCATTATGCCATCGTTACCTTCAATGGCTGAAGAACACCTGAAAATCAGCAGTTTGTATATTTCTTACAAATATAAATGTTAGTTTTTCATTCTTAAAAAAATACTGATAACCTTAATTATATTTAGTGATCTGAATCGGCAACTGTTTTCAATTGAAAAACAATATTTAACTGATCTGTTATTTTATTTGAATAAAGACCAAATTCATAAATTTGCGCATCGGTTGGCTTCAGAAGCAATGAAATAATATATTCCTCTATGAGCATACAAAAAATTATTATTAAATGCATTTATTATGGTTTTTACTTTGTCACCGATCATTCATACTAAATTGATTTTTGATGTAATAGCTTGCATTGCTAAGAGGTTTTCAACATTTTAATGAAAGTCTATTTTGCTTATTTTTATTTGCGTATTTAGTTTCAATTTATTTGCTTAGTTGTAATACCAATTGTTTGTCATACCTTGTAATTCTTGCTTAACTTTTGTATAAATATCACTGTTTCGTTGTATTTCTTATCAGTTGATAATGCTCGCCATGAGCGAAACCGGTTCTGATCCAATAAATTTTATGTGGAATAAAGTACTAAAAATGTGTTATTATTTTTTTTTATAATGTTTTTGTTTCCAGAATCCAAAAAGACAAATACCTCTCTAACCTTTTACCGACTTTAGACTATGCCAAATTTAAGAAAGCAGACATTGTGATCGAGGCTGTATTCGAAGACTTAAAAATTAAACATAAAGTAATCAAAGAGCTCGAAGCGGTCATTCCTGAACATTGCATTATTGCAACCAACACGAGTGCTATTCCAATCACCAAGATAGCTGCGGGCAGCTCGAGACCTGACAAAGTTATCGGTGAGAGAATAACATATCTTTGTTTGACTTTGAATTGGCATTTCGACTTGAGTGACTTAGAAGAATTCTATAATAGCAAGCTCAAAGTAAAATAGTCAAGTATTTAGTTCCACAAAAATTATTTAATATACTTGATGCCTGTTTCGTCATCATACCATAGTCATAACTTTAGTTCTTACAGTGGTGAAATAGTAATCAATGAAATAACATAATTCTCTTAGAATATACCTTTTTTTATTCTTAGACTTTTATCGTGTGGAGTTTATTATTTGTACTTTTGACATGCTCTTTAATTTAATACGTTTTTTATTAGTTTCTGAATTATTTTCTTGTTTTTATCTTTTGAAATCTTCAAAAGACATAACCTAACCTAACTTAACTGAAAAGTTATTGATTGCTGGCAGCCATGATTATTCATTTGTAGTTAATGACGCAAGTGCCTGCTTGTCATTCCAAATTTGTTTTATTACCATTAAGTATGATTACTATATTAATTTGTTTATGCGTCTTTAATTTTCTTATTTAACTTGTTTAAAATTGATTTGTTTTTCTTTTATTGCGGTTACGAGACACTAGTTGAATGGAGTTGGTTGAAATATCAAATATCTCCTGTTGTGTATGGTCAAACATGTTATGACATGATAGGCTCTCAGCTAAAACTTGGAAAAAATTAAAATATTAAAACCAAAGCTAGAAACTTATCTGTAATAATTAAATTCAATTTGTGTTTCAGGCATGCACTACTTCTCACCCGTGGACAAAATGCAACTGTTGGAAATTATCACCCATCCCGGCACAAGCAAAGAGACGAGTGCTGCAGCAGTTCAAGTGGGATTGAGGCAAGGGAAAGTTGTCATCACAGTCGGTGACGGTCCCGGATTCTACACCACCAGAATTCTGTCGACAATGTTGAGCGAAGCTATTAGGTAACATAAAGTGATAACAACTCATTTAAAAGTGATTTTCATCTAGTCAATCGTATTTTGTGGATAAATTTTAACATGCATCGAGGGTTCTTCAATCTGTTTAAAATACAATGTAATAGTGGTCAATTTGTATATGATTTCTTTTACTTTTTAGATTGCTGCAAGAGGGCGTGGATCCTAAAGAGTTGGATAAACTTTCCAAAACTTTTGGATTCCCTGTTGGTGCCGCTACTTTGTCTGATGAAGTTGGCATTGACGTAGGAAATCACATTTCAGTTGATTTAGCAAAGGTAAATTCTATTTTTCAGTGACTAATTATATATTAATCTTAATTACATATTCTATTGTGCATCAAAAACTTGACCTTTCTTTTGTCTATATCTAGTGAATTATCCTTGGCTTGTCGTTGAATTTACTGTTTTAATTGAAATGAACTTATTACAACTAAATTTCTACCTTTATTTTCAGTCGTTCGGAGAGAGATTTTCTGGGGGAGACATCAATGTGATGTCAGAATTCGTGAAAGCAGGGTTCATGGGTCGCAAGTCCGGAAAGGGAATTTATATTTATGAGAAGGGAACTAAACACCGAGAAGTCAACCAAGAGGCTATGGCCATTCTTAAGGAGAAATATTCACTTGTATCTAAAGGAGCCAATTCCAATGAAGATATGCAACTCAGAATGGTTTCTAGGTAATGTTTTTTTTAACACATTTGTTAGAGGCATTTTTGCGAAATTGTGCAAAAAATTAGGTACTTTCAAAAAAAAAATATAACTTTAAAACTGTGTGACAATTCAAAAAATAATTTGGACACCAGCTGTACAACACCTTGTTGCATAATACTGTATATATTTTAACTTGCTTTTATTAGTGATACTCAACCTTTTGTATTTTTTAAGATAGAAAATCGGGTATTTGACATAGATTTATACATTTCATTGAAAACGTAATCAATAACAACCCAAGTAGTCCTTATATATTATTACATATACTACACATCCTAAATATATTATTGAAAACTTCTATAAAAAAATTAAGTTATATTTTAACTGTCTGCTGATTTTTTTTTTAATTTCTAGGAAAATCACTGAACATTTTTTTATATTCTATTTTTTTAATGATGCATCTAAAATTTTTTATGTCATTTCTGTAGAGAATCTAAAACATTTATCGCATTGGATGTTTATATTTTGACGTCTCAGTTAGACAGGCGTAAAGTCATCCGTAACCAATGTGTTAATATAAAACATACAGCTTGATTTGAAATAAATTATATTATTGAGGCCAATACAAAGCTTAAAATCAAAAAGCAACAAAGCAAGAAATCCATAAAAAAAATTGTTTTTTGTGGTTCTTTTTTCTCTATAAATGACATTGAAAAGTCAATGTTTGAGTATTTCTATTGAAGATGAGGAGGTATCGTAAATTTGTTTCTTTGTTTCTAACCATCGTTAATTATTTCAGATTTGTCAATGAAGCAATTATTTGCTTAGAAGAAAATATTCTTGCCAATCCTCTCGAGGGAGATGTCGGTGCTGTATTCGGTCTCGGATTCCCTCCATTCACCGGAGGACCGTTCCGGTAAGTCAAATGTCCTTCGTATTAATGATTTTATAATTTTTTTCAACCTTTAAGCAGCCATAATTTGTTTCCCATTGAAAATGAAATTGACGTTATTCTGCCTGATATTGTGATAGTTTTGTAATGAATAATTTTTGTCATTATAGATGGGTTGATGCATACGGTGCAGGCAAGTTGGTATCTAAGATGGAGGAATTTGCAGGCTTCTACGGAGCCCCATTCAAACCGTGCCAGACCCTCGTAGACATGGCGAAAGATTCCAGTAAAAAGTTTTACAAATAGACGAGATTAACATTTTTTTTACATTCAAATAAATTCAGAACATTTATTTTGTGTCCATCATTATTTTCCAGTGCAATTCATGTAGCCCTACGTTAAGCGTATTTAAAGTTTTTATCGATTGTTATAATTTCAAGGAAAATCGTACACACCAATGTTGTAGATTTAATAAATTGAACAACTTTGATATTATTTATTACAAAATGATATTTTTATCTGGCAATAAAAGAAAACTTTCTTACTGCACCAGTTTATGTTATTGCACCCTAGGCATTTTGATTTTTGTTTTTGTCCGCCACTCATTTTTGCATATGCATTTGATTAATATTTTTTTTGGAGATGTCTTCCAGTATGATTGATTGCTACCATATAACAGTTTATTACATTAATTACTGTGAAGTTGAGATAAATATTCACCATAATTTACTAGTATTTTGAATTTAAGAATTGTCTCAATTTATTTAGTTGAAGTAAGAAATAAATATCTTAACTTCTTCAAAAAATGCCAAATAGCTATTATTTTTAAACCACAAGAAAATATTAAATGATATTTAATTTATTTATTTCACTTCACAAGAAACTTGTTATTATTAATTTAAGTTAAACAGTAGGAAAAATATTGTAAAACGGCAATTGCAGAATTTAAAATGCTTGATATTTTTGTAGAATATAATTCTTAAAAAAGAATATGAAGTGCCTTGAAGTTTAATTAGATGAATGTACTCTAATAATTATTGTTTTTTTTACTCATGTCAGTTTTAATCAATCGCTACAAAATGTATAGTTTTCTATTAATAAATATATATAAAATGAAATATTTTTGTTTTATTCTTTAGATGTCAATTTCTTCAGAGACTACAAACTTTTGGACCAAACTACTTACACTGATTACTGTTGTAGTAAAAATACATTTTACAGCCAGACTTTTGAGGCTAATTTTTATTTGCTTTGGTTTACAGAATGATCACGAAGAGAACCAATTTATTAAACCCTGAAATCATACGATCAGCATATGGCACTTCTAGGCTCTTTTGTTCCTCCCATGACATGTCAGCATCCTTCAGTTCTGCTGAGTACAGCCTATGGATGGCACCTGTTAGTCATACCAGACAGTTGCGTTACTGCAAATGCATCTGCAGCATGTATCCCGACATTTCCATGACCTGCTGACATAGCAGTTCCTCATGAAGTCAAACCACTTAACCCATATATCCTCGAAGCTTAGTACACAGTTTTTAAGCTCAGTGTGTCTCCAGCTATTCCGAGGCAAATAGCAAACATATTTTTTTTATTACCATCTTTGGGGATATAAAATTGTTGAAATTCTGAAAAAATGTATAGTTGAAATCACTAAATGATTCATTGTTCAGTAAATGTCTTTTACTGCTAGATTTAAACATAGTTAATTATGACAGCAGCAGATGGCAGTACAGAAATTTTCCCTTTCCCATGAAAACATTTCAGTTCCAATAGCATAAGAATTGCTACAAAAACAAGATGTTATTGTATTTGAAGAAACTGCAAGTTTATACAGATTCTTCATTTAAATAAGCAACTATAGGTACATTCATGCTACAATTTTTTATTTCAGTCAAATCAATATCTTTGAATTTATTGATTAAATTGGCATTTACTAGGTAGAATCCATTATATAAAATAAGGATGGTAGAACAGAAAAGAAGATCTCCCTGTCTACAACAGTATATTTAGATGCAAGTAAATGCATGTTTAAACATAGTTCTGACGATGATGTAAGCTGGAATAGCTGTAAACAAATATATAAAATAATATCTGTAGAACTAAAAGACATTGTTATTTTTTTCACCGTGTTAATAATGTCTTTGAAGTAACGCAATTTTTATGAATTTATGTTAGGAAAAAACGCCTTTATATTATAAATGATTTTCTGTAAAATCTTTTTTCTTGATAGTGTTTTTCTATGAATCTTATCGACTGTAGCATTCATTGTTATACAGTATTAATATGAACAAAAAAATCTTGTTCTCTATGACTGTATGGAGATACTTCCGAGGTTGAAAGTTCAAATCCCAAAATGAACATTTGCTTTAAAAAATCGATTCAGAATTTGTATCCGTTGGCATAGGGCAGTGATGCACAACCTGCGGCCTGCAATTTTTCCCGGACAATGGAAGAACAATAGAAAACAATAAATTTTGAAATTTAATATTCATTAAAAATATCGCTAATTTATTCAGTTTACCCATGCGGCCGTCAAACTATCTGAGAATTGATTATCTGGCCCTTCTCCCAAAAAAGTTGCGCATCACTAAGATGTTTTCAGCAGACCGAGAGGTTGAGCAACTGACAACTGATAAACTCTAATAAGGTGTCCTTAAAGAAGTCAATGTACGACTTCGTGAGTGGATATATTCGGTATGGTCGAAATGTATTTGTATATGTACTTTAATAAGAATATTTATAAAAACATTAAAACATGCTATTTTATCTGGGCTGTGGAGTCGGTAAAAAAAGTTCTACTCCGACTCCAGCATTTACCAAAACCACGACTCTGTCTCCGACTCTAACATTGACCAAAAACACGACTCCCGACTAAACAAACTTCGGTAAATTATAGATATATGGTCACGGGACAGAACCAAATCCTCTCGAGCTAAGCTCAAAAAATTTATGCATACTGGCTTATAATTTTATGTTTCGACTTTACTCTTTGAGTTCTTGTGGATTATTATAAAATGTGGAATCAAAATGATTATATCTGAAGAATATTACTGATTATTGTATGAGTTCTGAAAAAAGAATTTGTTTTTTAATATTAGCCTATAATAAAATTATTCTTTTAATTTTAAACAAATAATAAACTTATGTGACTGTCTCTATCTGTATAATATTATTATTTGTGTAGTTTGCGGTTGCATTTTTGCTCCTGTTAATTAAAACAACTCGATTTCATACGTATTGCGAAGTATTCTTTAGGGTCTTCTATTATGATAAATTTAAAAATTAAAGACGAAAAATTTTAAAAAAAATCGTAAGCCTTACATTCATTTCATTTAATGTGCTTATTTTTCATAAATCTTTACAAAAATTCTGTCCCGTGACCATATATCCAAAATTTACCCAAAATTCAATACTCCACAGCCCTGTATTTTATAGAACAGATAAAAAAACCTTAAAAAAAGATGAATGTTTTGAATTGCATATTGACAGAAAAAAGGTAAAACACTTATCACCATGTGTTTCGACGCAAACGTCACCGAAAAAGTTTAGACGGCGAGTCGCAGGCTCTCGCGACCGACGTCGTCGTCGACGTCTTCCAACATCCGTCCGCTGACGACGCGTCGTTCGCGGATCGCCACCTGCCACCGACGCTCGCGAAGCGGAAAAGTGTTACGACGCCGAAATGGAATCGCCCGTCCGCGGCCGCCGAACCGACTCTCGCCACGACGCCCCGAACGGCACATCAGTGCAAACACGCCGCGCTTCGCCGTCGCGTCTCCTCGTAACGCATTAATTCCATATATTCGCAGTGCACTCTCCTCGATCGTTCTGCGTCCGTTACAGGCGATACCGCTCAACCTCACCTCGGTAGCGTAACCGAGTCGGAAACGACAGCACACATCCGTTCTTCGCCAGATTGTTTTCAGTTGAAAGTTTTTTTTATTCGAAAATTATTACAATCAGTTTAAAAAAGTTCGGCGAAGCGGAAAGGAATTTTCGCGGGTTTCCGCGATCGGCGATCGCACCTTCGGGGCCCGACCCGAGCGGGATAAGCTCGTCGGCGAGTGTCACGGGAAGGGGCGAGGCGGCGGAGTGCGCGGGGGAGAGAGAAGGCGGGCGTCGCGGCGCCTCAGTGCGCCGGCAGAGAGGCCGCGGGATGGGCGTCCATCGCCGCGAGTGCGTCGCGAGCGCCCACTCGCCCGATCCGCCGATCACTCTCTCGATCTCGCTTCAGTGAGTCGCGACTGCGACCGCGAACCGACGCCGGATCCGGCCGACCGGACGCCGCGCCGTCCCGAACGATAAAACTGGGCGCGATCCGCGAGTTCGGAACATGCAACAGGCGAACAGAGCGAACGGCGGAGGGGAGGAGGGGGTGACGGAGGGGGCCCAGGTGAGCGGAGGCCGCTTCGACTTCGACGACGGGGGGACCTTCTGCGGGGGGTGGGAGGATGGCAAGGCCCACGACCACGGCGTCTGCACGGGCCCCAAGGGCCAGGGCGCCTACTCTGGCTCCTGGCACTTCGGCTTCGAAGTCTCCGGCGTCTACACGTGGCCCAGGTGAGAGGGACGGGGCGGCGGCCCGGGCGGGGCGGACGGGCGGCGGGGTCGCGGGCGGCCGGAAATAGTCCCGCGGCGCGGACCGCCGGCGGAGCTCTCGAGCCGGCGGCCGCTTTAAATATATCCGGCCTCCCCGTGGCTCCCGACCGCGGACTCGGTCCCGCTTCCTTCCAGACTCGCGTCCTCATCCTCTGATCCTAGTTTCAGGTCCTCCCGACGATGCGGCACCTGAAGGCGGCGAGGCCCAGTCCAATCTGTCATCCTCTCTTTTGTTTACTTTTAAAAGTTTCAAGCGGAACAAACTTTCACGATTCAAAATCGAACTATATACTTACTACTTCTTTTTCGAAAAATTGACTTTTACTTAGCGCGCGAACGACGCGTCGGTGCGAAATCTCAATCTCAATCTCAAAGCGAGCTTTCTATTAATAAGATCGGCGTCCTGGCGACGAGGGACGACGACGACGGCCACCGCCTGCCGCAATTTTGCATTGACGCGAATATTTCTCTAGCAAAACTTTGTTTTATGACTTCAGAGCTCATTCGGTACCGCTCCACAACTATGTATTTATCTATCGTGTTAATTCTAAAAACGCGAGAAATGCTTTCACGGGGGCTTCAAATCAATCGCAAATGTTTACAAACGTATTTGGTATACGTTATCATTTCATTGTATTAATTCTATTACCAGTTGCAAATAAAAATATTGCAAACTAGTATCAGCATGTCTTTTCAGATTGAGGTGGTATTTTGGAAAGGAGAATTTTTGCTATTTTTTTTCAAATCAAGTTATCGCTTTGAATATTTATTGAATACGTCGACTTAATAACCTACCCCAAAGTCAAAGCTATTGACTGGCACCTCATTAAATTATTATGAAGATGCTTTCAATGATTTCTCACTCATCAATAAAGTATACCTATACGATCATGTCGATAAAAACACGATAAATAAATCTTGACAAAAGGTTGTTTTGAATTCTTTACCAAGTAAATGAATTAGGGCATCTGCAGAAAGTAATCAAAAATTTTAAATAGTTATTTGTGCACAAAATAATAGTATGCTTCATTGTCAGATAATTATTTTACCCATTGGTCATGAAAATACATCGATAGCATAATCTTTGAATGTTTACTCGCGAAGGTAAACCGGTCCAGTATGTTTTATGCATTGTACACACATATCTTAAATGCTTGATTTGATTGACAGAATGTTTTATGTTTGACACAAACAAATACTGTTGTGTTATAGGAAAATTAGTGTTTTATTATACTGTCATCCATTCTTCATTGGAATTAAATAAATATCAACATATTCTTTTAAACTTTGGTGCTAATTATACAGAAATATAAATAATTTTATGTTTCACGATTTTTTTTCAAACTATGATTAGTCACATTTGTGTAGGATTTTATTTTTCTTAGTAGTTTTAAATAATAAAATTGTGACGCAGAAAAGAGTGGGCTTAGAGAACTCAATTATTCACTATAATATTTTTTACCGTTATGATTTTCATTAGTAATGATAATTCGTCAATATTGTTTTAAATATTAAAATAATCACTATTTTCTAACTTTTAATTTTTACTAAAAATATATTATCAGTCGATGAAGACAAGTTGCATAAGTAGTAACATGATTTGTATTGACTTTGCCAGCATAACCTTGGTAGAAATCCAATAAATAAACATCAGCGTAAAAATGCTCTAAATTTTTGCTGTAGTGGTATTTGCAATATTTTGTTATACCACTTTAATATGTATTATATTATAGTCTGTTTGACAAAGATACAACTTGTAACTTTAAAATATATATGTATAATATATTGTTGTTCAATATAATGATTAATATTATTCTATATTTATACATTCATGGTATACTTTATTTTTGCCTTTATTGAAATAATCTTTTTTACGAAATGAATTATGTAAAAGACAATGATTACAGTCGATTGTTATCAGATATAACAGCTATCAAAAATATTTTCTTTCACCAAATGCATTGCTATTATTTTTACTTGCAGTTAGTTCTCCAAAGTAAGCGTCAATTGAATCAATACTTAATCGGATTGTGTGCGATATGCTATGATATGGTGGTGATGAATGCATGGCGTTTTGAATAATGAGATAACAATGATAAGTCAGTATTGTAAATCTGACTCGGGGAACAAAGGAGAGTTAAGCAGATTAAACATTAAATCATATACGAGCCCCTGAGAGGTGAAGTGAACCAAGTCGAAAATGGTGAAACTTTTCTATTGGACGTTCCATCACGTTTTTACTTCGTTTTTTTTGTAGAATTTTAACATTACGTGGAAACTTAATTACATTATTGAACAGAAAAAAGTATTTTCGGGAATTAGTGATTGCAGTAGTGTTATAAAAGGGGTGAGATTAGTTCATCGATGGCATATCATTTGAGCCCTGTAGAAGTGAAGTGAGCCAAGTAGCAAAATTAACTTTTGTACTAACTCAGAGCATACATACTTTCATTTTATGAAAAGAACAGTATTTCAGTGTATTTTGACTATCTCGCTTCACTTGTAGGATACTTTGGAGAATATAATAATGCATCTATATTATGTTATTTATCGTTGATTTTGTGCACTAATCTCGTATGACTTTCACAACTGGCGTGGCTGTAATGCCAAATATTTTTTTTCAAAAACTAAAAAAAAAAAAAAAATCTAACTCATTTTTTCTAGTAATGCCACCTGGCTCAATTCACTTCTCAGGGGCTCATATGTTGTGGGTTTTCCAAGCATTTAATTACGTGAAATATCCGATCCTATTATCCTAAAGTTTAGGTTTACAAGTTATAAGCCAGATTTAATAGAACTTTCAAAAGACATGCAAAACCAATGCTTCCATTGATGTAATTACATATGTATCTATATTTGTGTTTTTAAATGAATAAATATTATTCCGTATTTTAAGGCGTTTATTTTAAATCAACATTCTACATTAAATGCACGATATTCAGCGAATACACGATACACAATACACGATATATATAACTATAACTATATATGTATATACATATAAGTAAATACTATAATATTGAAACGAAAAATTTAAGTGGCTCTTTAAAAACTGGGAATTTTTGTAAATTGTAACTTTTGGCTCTTCCGATTTAATAGGTTGCCGACCCCTGTCCTTAACCAATAGAGAATATATTTTTATAAACATATTTTTGACGGAACCACAATATGTAATATACTTATTCTTATTTAGTTGGTTTTTTTGTGGAATTGCTTCAGTACATAAATGATTGCAATCTTTTGTAAGGTAGATATTCTAATCACTGGCGGAAAACGCGGGAATGTTTATATTATTAGACACGGGGTCGAATGAATAATTAGTTCACGCTATTACAAATGCCACTGCAAAAGGAACGAAACTCTTGAAAATAAACAGTTCTGGGAAGAGAATTACAATTTTATTATTCTGCGGATCTGAGAATAAATTAAATGGTTAAATATGTAGTATATATATATACTACTATGAATCGTTACATTTTCTTTGTATTCCGATGATTTATTTTATGACAGTAAAATCGATGATAACTGATTTTATATGAGACAGTGTATTATGAAAAAAAACACATTGAATTAAAAGATATTATTAAAACATTCGATGGTTTCGCGGGTAACTTTGTTGAAGTTTATTTTAATATGAAATTTAAAATAACTTTAATTATTCCACGTATTGTGCTACTAATCGTGACACGTTTTTTGCCTCTTTCAGAGATCGAAGTTGTTGATAAAATGATGTAATTATTAAATTAAAAATAAAATATAAAATTTAAATCTCATCTAGTATAATATATCAATATTTTGTTCACTTTTACCCTTTGCGGCCCGCGAAAAAATTTAAATGAATAAATTGGCCCTTCTCTCAAAAAGTTTGTGCACCACTAATCTAAACGGTGCTCGTCGTCCCATTCAAGAAAAAAGAACTTCTAATCTAATTTAGTATTTAGTCTGAAGGTGTTGGAATTTCAAAATCAAATTTAAAATTTTAAAACTTCTCCAAATTGTGGTTCATACTTATTTTACAATCTTGGAATAAATTTAAAGTGAGACACGATCGCGCAAAAAGTTCTTATCTTATATATAAAACCGAAACTCCGTCTGTAATTCTTTGGGGATGATATAACATTAAATAATTATTGGTCGCTTAGTCCGAGCGAAGCCGGGTAGCAATACTAAAATACAAATTTAAAATTTTTAAACTATGTCTGTGGTCTGTACATACTTAAATTATAACATTAAATAATTATTGGTCGCTTAGTCACGAGCGAAACTCGGTCTGTAATTCTTTGGGAATGATATAACATTAAATAATTATTGGTCGCTTAGTCCGAGCGAAGCCGGGTAGCAATACTAGAAATACCGAAACGGCGTATGTATGTATGTCTGTGGGTCTGTAATTCTTTGGGGATGATATAACATTAAATAATTATTGGTCGCTTAGTCCGAGCGAAGCCGGGTAGCAATACTAGAAATACCGAAACAGCGTATGTATGTATGTATGTATGTCTGTGGGTCTGTAATTCTTTGGGAATGATATAACATTAAATAATTATTGGTCGCTTAGTCCGAGCGAAGCCGGGTAGCAATACTAGTATACTTATATATTAGCAGTAGATAGCCGGTCAACTATACCTTTTGCCTCAGAATAATTGCTTATGATAAGACGTTTGATATGAAAGACATTTATTGAAAATCGTTTCATTATATAGCAATGTTATTCAATACAACATTTAAAGGCATGTAACAAAAGCTACTCTAAACTCTTTCAAAAATAGAACACATACTAACTATAATATCTCTGATTCAATACATATTTTGAAAATGGAATAAACTGGTTGCACATCTAATAGAAATGTATGCAAAGAAAGTGTCACATTATAGCTGTATTGACAGAAGAAATTTTTGCGCTTTGTTTACAGCTAAAAAAATAATTTAAAATCACATTATTATAATCAACCTTTATATTCTACTTACTGTTGGATATAGCTTTATAAAGAAAAAATCTACAGAATTTCACCATTTTTATATATATAACTAGTATTCGAACCCGGCTTCGCTCGGACCAGTTTGGGGGTATGTTCAGCTCGGCGCGTAAATTCAGACGGGCCAAGTTGAAACAATTTTTTTCAAAATTCAAAAGTCTAGGTCAATTAAAATGGAATTAAAATGAACATTTCAGACTGGCATTGACATTTCACAGCCCCTTTCATATATTGACAGCCCCATTCTCGCCCATTAAAATGTCCAAATTCAAGGAAAAAATTTAATTTGCTGTCAAAGAAATGTCAAATAATACCTTCACGTAAATAAAAAAAATTATTATATTTATAAAAGCCGGGAAAAGTTCAGTAGAAGACTCATTTATTACATTTTGACTAAATGTCTTCGCCGATAAAAAAATCAAACATATTTTCTTTCATATTCGTTTTTATGGCAACTTAACGACCAACAATGCAAAAGGGAATTACAGACCCACATACACACATACGCCGTTTCGGTTTAATATATGTACTACTCGATACTCGAGTAATTGGAGTCTCTACACACACATTGATAACGAAACAAATTTAAGGTCGAAACTTTCGCGAGCGAAATCAATTCGTTTGTTTGAACTTGCAACAACAATGCAAAAGGGAATTACAGACATACATCCCCCGTTTCGGTTTTATATATAAGATATGTATATCACGTGTTTAAGAGTAAGCTTTTGGAAATTTTGTAAATTTTATATTATTCTACTATTCATTTTTAATGTGTCACTCCTGCATTGGTGGAATGTCATTATTTTTAAATAAATAAGACAACATTTGTCTGTATTTCTTCCACATGTATAATATAACATTATGTAAGGATCGAGACCGATTTCGCCCATTGTGAGCCCATCTTTAAATGATCGCGATGAGCGAAACCGACCATATCTATACATACTAAAATTGAAGCTTGATGTAAGTTTCAATATAAAAGTTGAATCGTATTATTCAGTTCAAGTGCACTTGTATAAAGTGTAAAAACAAAATATGTTTTTTTTAAGAACGACTTCTCTTGAGAAAATAAACAAAAGAGTTGTTTTTTCATTAGTTTGTTAAGCATTTGTAAATGTATACTGTTAATCAGCCGATTAATAATCGGTTCGTTTGAATAAAGACATAACAATTACAAAGGAAAACCTTCATAGTCAAATAATGTAAGCAAACAAGAGTTTTATTTATTTCTAAAAATTATAAACTATTCATCTTTAAACCCATTTATTTATTCGATGGAGTATTTATAAATTACTAGCTTATAAGTTAAATAGTTTGTAATGTTAACGTCATTAGTAGTATAATTATTTGTTTGCTTTGTTTCTTCTATAACCCCATCCTTGCTTCCCGTAAAAAGGAAAAATCCCAAACTCCATTTTGTAATTTTATCATTTTAAAATGTTAGAATCAATCTTGCTTCATTACTTAAGTCCGAAGATGCCTCTGAAAGAGGCGAAACACGTGTCACAGTTGGTAGCACAATACGTGGAATAATCAAAATTATTTTAAATTTTATATTAAGGAAAACCTTTACAGTCAAATAATGTAAGTAATAATTTCACACAGTTGAACAGTTGCCTGTTTTATCCGAAGGGTTGCGAAACTCGTAAAGATTGCGAGGTGGCCAGCCGAGCCGTGACCGGTGTAGGGAGACTCGTGAAAATAATTCACGCTTGAAATCTAGGATTGTTTTCCTTTTGTAAGCAGCGGTCGGTCCGCAGAGCAAAAGCCAAACTGTGAGCCACGTCAACCGGCGACGCTCAATGGCGCACACATTTGTAGTTTATTTTAGTCTTTCGCTTAGTGGCCGTTTACTGATTTTGAAAGCCGTGGAAAATTACAAATGTTAATTGTTTCAAGTTCTTTATTTGATGTACAGTCAGCCCTGTTATAGCGGAAGGATAGGGAGTACGCTATAAGAAATAAACGCTATATGTATATACTTAGGCACCCATACAAAATTTGGGGCTTGGTTTTTTCAATTGTATTTTGTGATTTGAAGCAAATCAAACATTTTTCCAATTTTATATTTTTATATTTTGAATTAAATTATTAGTAAAAATAATAAAAAGTTTTTAGTACTTTTCCACATAAAATATATTGGATCAGGACCGGTTTCGCTCATGGCGAGTATTGTCAACCGAGCGAAACCGGTCCTGATCCAATACATTTTAGGTGGAAAAAGTACTAAACATCTTTTATTATTTTTATTATAATGCCATTCCAGTAAGTATTGACAGTGAACACCTGAAAATTAAGTGTTTAGTTTGTGACACAAGCGACACGTGCCTTTAAGAAAAATCGCCGCATACGCTATAGCAAAAAGCTCTATAGAAGTGTCCGCCATAGCAGGGTTGGCTGTATTTTGTTTACAAATTTGTACAAAAAAATAATGCAACTTATTCCACATACAATTTATTGGATCAGGTCCGGATTCGCTCATGGCGAGCATTGTCAATTGATAAGAAATACAACGAAACAGTGATATTTATACAAAGTTTAAGTAAGAATTACAAGGTGTGACAAACAATTGGTATTACAACTAAGCAAATAAATTGAAGCAAAATGCAAGAAAAATAGATTATAATTAAAATGCTGAATGAATGCAAGCTATTAAATAAAAATCAATTAAGTATGAATTATACAATATTGAATATTAATTGACGTAAAAGAATGGCGTATTATAATTGAATAATATAAACTTAAATTTTAAGCAATATTTACAATATTTTAGTTCGTAATGATGACGAAATAATTTTCTAGTTTTGAACAATAAAGTCTTAAATTAAGAACAACAATATTCTGGAACGATTTATTTAAAGCTATTATTTTCGACTTAAAGCTTTTTTTCTAGAACGTCGGTAATTAACTGCCGGTTATTTGAAATAGTATTTGTTTAACTTCAATTTTTTTTAATCCCAAAGCCACGCTACTGGCTTATTTAAGCTCGACATTAAAATAATTATCCAGTCTATTTAAATAACACACATTCGATGTTATTATTGCAAATAAAAATAGTAGTTTCGCAGAAAATGAGCACGCTGTTTTGATATTACCGTCTGTGTGTGTAAGCTTGAACTGGAAAAACAAGACCAAGCATTTTATTTAACGGTCTAGCTAGCAATTTCGATATTTAGCTCGTTTTATCGAAACATTTTATTATAATAAGTAGGTTATGCATGCTTTCAAATAAACATTAGAAGAAGAAAATAAATTCGTTCGACTGACACCGTAGTTAATTATTTTAATCAATGTTTGTTAGTCTCTTGTATAATATTCCAGGAAAACAAAGTGCTACACTGGTTTATAGAAATTATACTTATGTGCAGTGGAACCCCGATCTTACGTTCTCGCATTATACATTTTCCCTCGTAATGCGTTAATTTTCTATAGTCCCGGCATTCAGTTCATATATAAAACTTTCCCGCATTCATCGTTTCCCGCATAAATCGTTTGTTTTATACGGTCACTTGAAAAACGTACAATCGAGGTTTCACTGTATGTTGAATTGAAATAAATAATTTTGTTAAACTATGCGTGAGAGGCTCAGTCTGTGGAATAAAAAAGTTCTATTTGAATTTATGTTAAAAATCAAAATTTTGCAGACCGCTTACCAATTGATATGAAAAATATTACAATATTTTTTTTAGTTATTGAGTATTTTTCGAAATTTTACTTCAATTCGTTTCAATTTATTTGCTTAGTTGTAATACGAATTGTTTGGCATACCTTGTAATTCTTACTTAAGGGGGTCCCCCCGTGTGATATTTTGAAACAATCTTATTTTTTTTTGCATAAAATGATTCTTAAACACGTGTAGAATATGCTGGTAAAGTGACACTTGTTTGGAGGCGGGATACCGGTCACATTTTGACGCTTCGGTTTGTTGCATGAGAACTTTCAATACACATGTAATTTCAATTCATGAAACAAACCAAAATTTAAGCAAGAGCCAAGAAAGCAGCTCCAAAAAACTTAAAACAGTAAGATGAAAGAATTATCTATGGACCAGGCATAGCAGATTAATGGGGAGTAAAGATTTCATAGTTTAAATCGTAATTCAACTTTCAAACGCGTTTTTCTCAACGATATCTTAACAATGGGTGTATGAACATCACTGTTTCGTTGTATTTGTTAGTAGACAATGCTCGCCATGAGCAAAACCGGTCCTGATCCAATAAATTGTATGTGAAATAAGTACTAAAAATGTTTTATTATTTTTATTATAATGCCATTTCACCAAGTATTGACAGTGAACACCTTAAATGTTATATTATATATACAGGGTTTTTTTTTTAAAAAAAGGTGCCGGAACTCATGTCAAGCTTTTTACTATAAATACTAAAAATTATATTCAAATGTCATTTAAGTAAAATTTCGTCTAATTGATTTTGAGATCTGTAAAAAAAGATGCCAGAACGCCGTTTCACCGTGTTAAATGGAAAAAAGCTCTGAATATATATATGTATGTGCATAGATATAAAAATTTTGCGTCGTCGTCAAATTGAATACAAAAACAAATTGATTATTAAAAATCACGTATTATTACACGCAGTAAAACAGCCGAGCAATTTTTAATGTCACTCTCACGATACACCTACGCATTTATGACGATATTATCGTCGTCTTAAAAAAGAGTGTCTCTTAGAATTTGAATTCCTTGTACGCTCGACCTGAACAGGAATCCTTAGAAGGGAATTTAAGATACCAGCTGTTCTGATTCACGGCCCATTTGGTACGAAGCTTCACAGTTTAGTTGAAGGAAAATAATAAAACGAAATATAATTAGTCACGTTGCAAAATAAGTCTTGATGAATCAGGAATGTCTTGAAGAAGCATTTACTAAATATGTTGAATTTACTGTATTATTATTTCTTGCAATTTTTTCTGTGACTTTTAACTGACGTTCAATCCGATGATGTCGATTAAGATACAATTACGATTATTGATTATTATAAATCATGGGTGGCCATACTTTTTTTCCCGCGATCGACTTTCGTTTGAAATTATTGGCGGCGATCGACCAACATTACAAGTAGTAATTTAAAGCCTATATTAATCTAATTGCCAACCCTTGTTTGACCCGGGTTTTATAACGAAATTTTCGTCGATAAACGGCTAACTCCGAGATTTTAGCGTGCTGTCCCTGTCACAAGACTTGTCTCGCACGCCTCTAGGGACGGGCACCAGAGATTTGCACATATCAGATAGGCGATCGACTAGGAATCGCTACGCGATCGACGCTTTGGCCACCCTGTTAATATATCAACAAAACTCAACAACAGAAATTTTTGTAGAATTAAAGTACGTTGTTATTTTTTTCAATGTATTATAATGGAGTTCTACCAAGTAAATGCCAACTAAATCAATAAACTCAACATCAAACAAGCACAGATTTACAACTGAATCAAACATAATAATAGTTTTAATACAAAATAAAAGATTGCAAATTGTTACAGAATCAATTCATGAATTATACAGACTGTGGTAATAAATATGTATGAAAACATGACCATGGTCTTAAAATTGTATTTATAGCAAAATACATATTTAATAAAATATTAAATTAAGTCATGGAAGAATTAAAAATAATTACACATTTTTTGTACTTATTCCACATAAAATTTATTGGGCCAGGACCGGTTTTGCTCATGGTGAGTATTATCAACAGAGTTGATCAGTTGGTATCAGTTGATAATGCTCGCCATGAGTTAAACTGATCCAATATTTTTTTTGTGGAATATGTACTAAAAATGTATTATTATTTTTATTTAAATTCCATTCCACCAAGTATTGACTGTGAACACCTTAAAAGTGATCATAGAAGAATTGCTGTTGAATATTATTGATAGCAGTCCAACTATCATCAATATTATACATTTATTGTACAACTAAATTCATTTATCCCCTAATATGATATCTGAGATATGATTTATGAGAATGTGAGTAATATTTATATATGTTACAGTGAAACTGTATTCTCAGTGAAAATGTATTCCTCTCCAAGCTGTCATTGAAATTAAATTTGGCCGCCCTATCTTCAGCCCAATGTTTGTCTGTGGTTTTCTTTGGTTCTCTTTTTATGAATGTACATGCTGATTTTGTTTCATTGAAACAAACCAAAATTTTAGGCTGGAAAATCATCGACTTGGGCCAATAATTTCAATGATCGTGACCAGTGAGATCATGTTGTCATACAAATCTATTACTTGATACCCTTTTCACTGAGAATACAGTTTCACTGTAACATATACACGTATGCGAAATACGAACATGACACAAAGTATTTTTTTTATAAGAGAGACAAACAGAAGTGTCTTTGGATATTGATCGTTTCAAGTAAAGAGTATTTTTCTCTTTTCGTGTATTCTCTGTGGGTAAGATATTCTCTCTAAAAGAAACACTTACTTTGAATTACAAAAAATAAGATCTTGAAAATTCGCTTACCACATGTCATATGTCAAAAGAATGTCTTTCTGCCAGAAAAATGTTGAATCAATTGGATTTTACTGGACTGATTTTCCGAGAAACCTCTCTTTATATTGTACGTGTGACAATCAAATGTGTGCGAAACATTGAAAATCTTTTCAAAGAAATATCAGATGAAAAACATGAAATAGCGTAGAAGAGGTTTATCTATAAAAAAATGACTGACTTACATTATTTGAGGGGATGAAAGTATATATTGGAGAATAAGTATTAATGATTGGATAGGAGTTAAGTGAGACGATTAAGAATATGAAACAAATTCAATAGTCAATTGATTTGAAATGTTCATTGTAGTGAAAAATTATTTAATGCAGAATAAGGTAAAATCAAAATACTGAGCACATAAAAATATAAAGCAAGACTTCCTAGTGTACCTTCGTTGGATTAGGCGGTTATTTTAATTTTCAATATAATACTAAAATTGGTAAATTCTTCACTTCAATTACTGCCTAGTAGAGATTCCAATTACTCGACATCTCAACTACTTGAGTATCGAGTTGTAAAATATAAAAATACTCGATTACTCGAGTATTTTGTATATATATAATTAATTCAAATTTGTGCTTAAATATATTAATAATAAATAGAAGATAAATATATAAATAGGTTTATTTAATTTCATTCATACATTTATTTCAATATGTATATAAAACATATATTTTAAAAGTAATAGCGAATTTTAATATGAGTTTTATTAGGTCCGAGTATTTTTTTAAATACTCGAGTATCGAGTACTTCAAAAATGTATGAGTATTCTCGAACATCGAGTACTCGATACTCGAATTGGAGTATTTACTTCGTAGCCACGTGCGAAAGGTGATTAACAACGTAGAAGTAATAAAAAAGAAACCAAAGAAGACAATAAAAAAAATATACAAGGAACCGACAACCGTGATATTTCTTTTTACGATTTTTTTACGAATCAAGAACACATTATTTATTATTAAAAATATGATTTCCTACATGATGATCAATGATTCTAAAATATATGTGCATTTAAGATAGACTGTTTTTTTTTCAAAAATAATTAACTTAAGTAATTAAGAAATATTATCTATATATATAAAACAAAGTCGTGCTAGTTACACCACTTATAAGCCGAGAACGGCTGGACCGATTTTGATGATCTTTAATTTTATGGCTTTGTCACCGTCCCGAATAGCAGAAAAAGTATTAAAACATCCCAAAGTATCACGGCAAAAAATCATGGTTTTTTTAGTGCAACCTATCCAGCAAATATTTTAACAGAACGAAGTGCAAGAATGTTACGCGAATCATTTCGATTTGCTTTAATAAAGCAAATGCCTTGCTGCCACGTGAATTACATTCATTTCAATATAATTAGAATACTTTTCATTTTGATTTTTCACATTTATTGAACTTAATAAAAAAGAATTTAATTCAGATAATTAGTTAACACAACATCTATTAATTCTGAGGCGGTACGAAGTTCGCCGGGTTAGCTAGTAAAAAATATTATATACATATAACCTTTGATTATTCCACGAATTGTGCTACTGTGAGACGTGTTTCGCCTCTTTCAGAGGCATCTTTGGACTTACTATCGCAAAGTTTGTTTGAGTAATGATGCAAGATTGATTCTAACATTTTAAAATGATAAAATTACAAAATGGAGTTTCACAAGGTTTCTTTAAAAAACCCTCAATGGTCGAATGTATTGACAATTATTGCCTAAGCCAACAATAAACTACTGCCACATACTTTAAAAAGAAGTTAAATTTTCGGTTTTCCTTATGGCATTATCAGTCTAAGTTGATCATTTTGCTAGAGTAGACTTGCGTGGAATAGATAGAGAAGGAAAGATCGCAGCGTCCACTTCTGGTCGTAGCGATGACATTAGACATGGCCGTCAGCCAAACGCCAACAAATAATATCTCGATCATGTTGCCGACAAGACGAAACAGAACGGTAAACGAATCCAACTCAACAAAGATAATATATATTCTATGTATAATAGATTCAACAAATATTCCGTGCTGTGCCATCCAGTCTACGTTACTTTGAATAATTTGCGGTTATGTATTTCTTACTGTAAGACATACAACATTCATAATACCCATCTTATAGAAAAATATGTACCGTAAAACGGGGTGAATAGAAACTGGTAGGTTAATATAGACAAAAACAAGGATTGCACTTTAGCACAACTTTACTAAGTATCCAATGTATTTTTTACTATTTATATATAATTCTTTACAATGACTATAATACTATCTTTCGAATGACAAAACCAAACCAACTAAATGATTGGCTAAAATTAAAACAAACGTGTTTAAGTTCGATGCCTGAGCATCCTTACTTTTTGACCCCATATAAACTTCTCTTTTATTGCACGAAAATTAAAATCAATTATGTTTTTTTTTGGTTAATAAGTACCGTAAAACGGAGTGAATAGAGACTTGTATAGAATAGAGGTTTATATATTCCAATCTGTATTTTTGTGTCTATTCACCTGCCAAGTCTCAATTTACCCTTTCTCGTCTCTATTCACCCCGATTCAATGTGAATAGACACATCTAACAAAATTGACTGTGTCTTAATAACGATAGTGAATATTTGAAAAGTATTGTCATGAATGTGTATTAGGACCATAGAAACAAGTTTAAAGTCATTCATATTTGAATTATCTGGCGCAGGTATGAAGATACATAGTCGTGAAGGGTAAAAAGTGTATCTATTCACCCCGTTTTACGGTACCCATCATATAAAAAAAAATGTAGATGAAATATAATAAAAGTCTTTTTTGACGTTGAGTAACTTGAGCTCGAAGATAAGAGAGATAGCAATACTTGCAGACTAGAAGTGATATCCTCTTATGTGCCGAGTTTTCGGTGACATAAAGGTAGACTGGGGGTGGAGGGTTGAGGGCCTAGGTGGGTTGTTTTGAGGGATGCTTTCGCCTTTGCTACAAAAGAGGTGCGGAGTCATATTCAACGACTGTCAAAACAAATATTCTCGGCCGGTATTTGTTTACTTTTACCATGTGACCTTGGACTACTAATGTCAGACACGCAGACCTTTTTGTTTTTCTTTTATTTTATTAACGTAAAATAATGTTGAGATAGCACGAAATGGCTGGATTTAATGTTTTCCGATAATGAATTTGAATTTCGGCATGTGTTAATGTAACACCAAATCTTTTGTAATAATGTATTAAACTCCGTTTAGCAATTGATATTATATTTCATGTGCCATGAAATACGTTAAAAAAGATTCGGTGAAACTAATCTGTTTATTTTTTTAAATATCACTTTAAAAAAAGAATTTCATTCATTTTTTATCAATCATATTATAGATTTGAAAATGCTAATGCATTTGTCTTTTGTTTCTTGTTTTCAAATATTCGATTATATTTTATTAATAGCTAGCTGGTACCCGGCAAGCGTAACAATGCCACTCAAAGAAAGAAAGTGTTTGTGTTTATTAAAGTGCTTTTGGATGCACAATATTTTAAATACATAATTTCGATTTAATTTCACTAACATTGATCGGTATCGATGACATTTGCCGTTTGTTGTTTGTCTTTTGGCGATTGTCTATAGTACGACACACGCGCCACTTACTGAAAGTTAATTGTACTATGTCTATAACCTTTGCGCAAGTGCAACAATAATTTGGCAAAGTGAACGGTATGGCAGCGCATACAATATGAAAAAACATTGAGTTTTATATAAAAGACTTACTGTATGTTGATTTTACTATGCCTGTAACCTTCGCGCAAGTTGCAAGCAAAAAGTTTGTCAAAGCGTCATTGCAATCAGATGAACGGTATGGCAACGCATAAAATACGAACAAACAAGCATTGATTTTTATATATTAGATTCGGTATGCTCTATATCCAATACCCATGCAGGGCTATTGTTTTCATAGTCACAACATAGTTGTTTACAGTGGAACCCCGATCTTACGTTCCCGCATTATCCGTTTTCTCGCGTGGTTCGTTCATTTTGTATAGTCCCGGCGAAACACCATATTGAAAACTTTCCCGCATTCATCGTTTCCCGCATTATCAATTGTTTTTACGATCCCTTGAAAAACGTAGAATCGGGGTTTCACTGTATATTAAAATGATTGCTTTCGTGGATAGCATTAAACACTTGATACCTATATGATATCGTGAAAGTAATTTGCTATTCTGTAACTGTCGATAAATGATTTGTGTTATTAAGCGATGCTCAGCGAAGGATAATCCTGTCGACAGGCGAATAAATATTTTGCAATAATACAAAAAGTAGTCGAATGGGAAATACGCAACGTTGATTTTGGCCGTAGAAAGAAAGGGAGAGAAAGGAGGCGGTAAGCCAATTAGCTTTGACAAATCCCGAATTTCTGTTTACTCCTCTACTCTGCGCATTGACCTTACAGCAATAACGTACTCACTATCGATAACAATTATTTACAATAAATCTGATACGGCTCAGAATTTTCATTATTATTTCAACCATTTCCGATTTGGAAAATTGCATCCCCTTTATTATACTTTTCAAAATTAGAATTATAATCAAAGAATATTGTCATTAAATAAACATTGTTTTGTTATATTTTAAATATGGAATTCGTTGCATTTCATTTCATTTTTTACGTACCTTTCCACTATATATGTGCCATTTTAACTTGACCATCGCGTAAAAGGTGTGCAATACTCAATCACATTTGTTTATTTACTAACACATTTTTATATGCAAGCTACAAACAAAATGTTCATGTAAATATATTATTATTAAAACAATATAACTTCGAAGGCTTTTAAATGTAGCTACAAGAAAACTAACTCGACATCTCAACTACTCGAGTATCGAAAAGTAAAATTTTAAAATACTATTTCTTGAGAGTAAAATTCACACATAAGACTCAGTTAAGCGCAACCGTTAAACATTATATACATATTTTTTTAAATAAGCAAATATTTTTTTTTAATAAATCTTCATTTATAAATTATGAGTATAACTCGAGTATTTTTCAAAATACTCGAGTATCGAGTACTTGAAAAATGGACGAGTTTACTCGGGTATTGAGTATTCGATATTCGAATTGGAGTCTCTAGTAGCTACTATATGGGGACAATTTTAGTTCCGAATTTTAACGGCGGTCAAGTTATGATGGTACGTCTATAACAGTAACCAGATTGAACACTTTGTTTACGGGTTTCAATTACTATAGTAATAACGCACAAATTTGTGCACACCGTAAACAATGGGTTAATAACCATTTTTATTTTAAATCGTATCCGCTTTGAATTTGCAGAAGATACACACCAAATAGAGCAATTTAACGGAAATTGTTATTTGAACTGATTTTTATAAGCCACTTAACTCATGTATAATATTTTTGGGTTTTTTTCGCTATATATTCTGTTCGATGATCGTCAGTTGCATCGAAACTTAATCATGTTACTTAAACAGTTAAGTTGAAAATGTTATCAATGCCTATTTAGAATTTAAAATAAATTTTATGAAAGTCCACCATGCCCAGTAATAAATAACGTGAACCATATTTTTTTTAACTCCAAGTTTTGTTATCTCCAGTCGCCGCTTGACATCCGGGAAAGTAGATAAGTTAACCTGCCCGTATTTTCGACTAACATGTACCTCCAGAAAATTAAACCTTATTTAAAAAAAATGTCTCGTTATCAGTGAAAAGAAGAGACCCGAGATATTAGCGTCATTAATTATTGTAGCTCTTCAAATGAAACGTTGAGTATTACCAGATGTTATACTTTGATAAAAATAAATACAATCATGTACAGCAGGGGTGGCCAGACGTTTTTGCCCGACATTCGTTTGAAATTATTGACGGCCATCGATTAAAATTAAAAGTATTAATTTAAAGCCTATATTAATCTTATTGCCAACCCTTGTTTGACCTTGGTTTTAGAAAGAGATTTTCCTCGATAATCGGCTAACTTCAAGATTTTAGCGTGCTGTCCCTGTCATACGACTTGTCTCGCACGCTTCTTGGGACGGGCACTAGAGATTTGTACAGATCGGATAGGTGATCGACTAGGAATCGCTACGCTTTGGCCACCTCTGATGTACAGCAATGACATTTGGAAGATGTCAGTACACGCTTAAAAATCCGTGTCACTTGTTTCGCATTATTGCAACGAAGAAAAAAAAAATACAGGAAAAATAAAACTTTATCACGAGATCACGTACAGGTTGAACAATTGGCTTTTACTAGCATTCGCATGGTCCAAATTTTAAATACTTTCGAAGGCTAAACTTTGCAATACGGACAATGGACTTGATTTAAAAATACTATTTGGTTTGCTTCGGCTAACACGATAGGCTGATCCCAGGAAGCGGTGAAAGGTAGAAGAAAAATCAAATTTCCGTCAAAAAACCGAGGCTCAAATCCAAAACCTTTCGCCGACACTTCTTTTGTTGAAGAAAATACACAATGATTTACGAATAATTGCTTCTTTTACTTTGAAAAGAAACGAAAATATATATAGAATTTAAAATGACTTTGATTATCGTCGGTCCCTGTGGTCTAGTGGCAAGAGCTTTGTCCTAGCGATCTGGAGACCAGGGTTCAATTCCCAGCAAGGTCAGATTTTTTCAATTGAAAAAAAAGAGATCTTGGGCTTGGGTGTATGTTATTTATCGTTGATTTTGTTTTGTGCACAACTGATTTATTACTTATCATCGAGTTAATCTCGTATGACTTTCACAATTAAGAATATTTGGCGCATTGGCGTAAGCTGTAATGCCAAATATTTTTCCTTTTTTAAAAATTAAAAAAAAATATATATATATATTATTTCACGTATTGTGCAACTAACTGTGACAGGTGTTTCGCCTATTTCAGAGGCATCTTCGGACTTATTATCGCAAAGTTTGCTTAAGTAATGAAGCAAGATTGATTCTAACATTTTAAATGATAAAATTACAAAATGGAGTTTGGGAGTTTACCTTTTTACGGGAAGCAAGGAGGGGGCTATAGAATCAAAAAAAAAGCAAACAAATAATTATACTACTAATGACGTTAACATTACATATTATTAAACAAATGAACTGCAATTAATCAGATAGGTTAGTGATTACTCTATTAATTGGAAATAATGTAAGTAATGGCGAGCAACCTGTCCTATAAAGAATATTATTTAAAATACTTTTTTGTTAAGAGTTTTATTTATTTCTAAAAATTCTAAGCTATTCTGATTAAAATTATGATCATGTTCTATTAAATGATTGGCGAACTCAGAAAAATTATTGTGATATGAAATTGAAATGTGATAGAAAGTAATTTATTTTATTTAAACAACTATTAATATTATGTTTTTTTACTTAAATTACGAGGAGGTTTTTTGAGACTTCTTCGTGAGCATGTGATCTTGGTGTTTGCAATATTAATTTAAAAAAAAAAACATTTTGCCATAATTGACAAAGATCGATTGCTGACGTAATTATGAATATTGGGAAAAGTTATCGGAAAAAATCAATATCGTTAGTTGCCATATAATGAAGTGAAAGTGTGTTATTCGTTTTATGCGGTGCTTATTCATAATACATTAGATTGCGTGTGAAAGCTCCGTAGGTAAGCCTTCTCGAAGCTTTTTGGGCGTCAACGTTTCCACTGCTCGCCACGTATCCATTTCAAAAGCTCGCTCATTTATCGCATTGGCGCATTGTTTTTCTGCCTAATATATTATTTTTAACGTATATTTATTCATGAAATTATTTAATTAAGCTAAGTATTGTGTCATTTATAGATGGTTCTTTTTGCGTTTCAAGAGTATTGCCTTTTTTATAGATATTTTACGATGTGTCAAAAGTGACATGGTAGATTTAATAGTGGTGCTGTTTTGAATGATTGTCATTTCGATATAATTAAGGATTTCGACTGAGGGTGCTTGATGTAATTTCAATATCCAATTTGACTTATTTTAATTTTGTACTTTTCCATGAGTTTTGTCGCTAACGACCCTGGTTTTGCCTTTCGGCATCTTCAGGCATTTCAAGTGCACGGATATACTTGAAATGACGCGTAGTAAACAGTTTGTATCGTTTATATACAAAAATATAAGTAAAACACTAAGTTAAATGGCTATTAAAATGTATATTATGAAAAGTACAAAATTCAAACAATTCAAATTTGATTGTCATTTCTTTTTATATCTATGCTCGCTTCAAATTAAACAATGTTTTCTGTATTACAAAAATGTTATGCGCTTGACCAGGGGTTCTCGTGTGCGGCCACCAGAAGATTTGACTGCGGCCACCAACAGCTTTATTTTAAATATTGAAAAAATGGGGTTTTACAAGTTAATTTATCAACAAATACTCTGAAAATGAAAAATTTTGTGCGCAATTAATACTACATAACAGTAAATTGTCAAACGTGTTTTAGGCCCATTTGATTTGAAGGTCGAACACAACAGATTCAAAATAAAAATTTGGTGCGCCCACCAGACATTTCCGTAGGACCACTTATGTGTACGATGTGGCCACAGGACAATTTTACGCGAGAACTACTGCACTAAAACAATCTAAAAAATTAAATAATTTCTTCTCATGAAATACAAAATTAATAATTACACGCAATTATAATATTTCAATTTAAAATGCAATTTTTTTATAGCAAATATTTAATGATTATTTATTTTACGGTCCAATTTTTTGCGCAGTGTTGACATCTTGAGATTTAGATTATATAGAGTTAATACAAATTTCTACGGCTTTTACAAGTAAAAAATAAAATATCGCAATCAGGAAATTCAAACATTGATTGAAACAAATGATTTTTATTTAAGCTGTGTGTATATAAGCAATAGATATATAATATTGATAAGTGATAAACCACAGCTTAAGAAGCTCTAGGCCCATTATTTATAGAGCTTAAACTGTTGAGATCGGGGCCAGTTTATTGTATCGAGCATGCGTTGTCAACCAATAATATTCAAAAATAAATGTGATAGATATTTCGTGAAATGCGCATATAATAAATTTATAATCGATATCAAAAATAATTATCTGCGACATACAAGATATTCAGATATATGCGATTTTGATGCAGCTTAATATTTCTCGTAGATAGTAAAAATATTTACAATACCATACTTATCTTTTTAGTTGAAGTGATAGGGTACAGCAGCTAGATAAAATAATGCAATGGTAGTATCCGGGTTAGGGATAGCAATACCAGTAAAACCGAAATTGCGATACCGGTATTTTGCTTTTATTTTAAATACTGAAAACCCTGACTTGAAATTACAAAACACTGAAATTTTCAAATTAAAAAAAGACATATTTTTCTCTACAATATATTGATATTTTTGCTGCCTACTTTATATATATAAAAGTACTTGTTAAATACATAGTGTATTAGAAACTCATTTTTAATATTTCTACAATAAACTTTTTAAAGAAAGGAGCATTTTTATACCTTGCATTCAGTCGCACGTTGGTCCTTGATAAATATGCACTTTTTATCGAATTCACGATATATTATATTATTTTGAGCAATTTTGCCATTTATTGTAGCTATGTTATTAGAAGTGTGTTGATTTTGCAAACCCGGTATTGATATAATGAACCAGCTTTTGTGATTCCTAATCAATACTGCACATACAATAAAAATTGGTATATGAGGCGTATAAAAATATTTACTTGATTATGAATTATGATTAAGATACCAAGAAGTGACGCCGCAACATCAATATGCTTATTGATATTGTTGTATTGATAACAAACATTTTATTTCATATTTGTTTCGCAGATTTATCAATGTTACATTATTTGAAGTGAATATTGTAGTAAATTTATACAATATTTGATACAGTTAGATTATGAAAAGATCCACTAAAATAAGCACAAAAACACCATAATTTATGGAATAAAATTTCAAATTAATAATGTTTCGCATGCAATAGAATGTAATGTTTGAATTATTTGATAATTTTGATCATAACTTTATCATCATACCGATTCATTATTCAGCCATGTATCCCACACATATAATATATTTCATGATGATAATAGTGGGATGTAATGGCGGTGATAAAATGCATAAAATAATAATTACAGATAATTAATGATTCTGCGAGATACAAACAAATTTAAATTTTCTGCATGCGACTTCCAAGTTTTTGCACGCAACATTTGATTGAACGATTTAGGGATAATAATAACCGAATTAATAACTTATTTAAAGTTTGCCTGAATATAATCTGTTTAATTAGAAATTAACGTTATTTTTAACGTTGCGATATTTTTAGAACATTGGTTACACGCATTAGACATTTCAATAGGGATCCGATTCAAAAACCTGAACGTAGTGAAGGTGGTTAGCTTACTATTAACTATTTTCTTTTAATCCAAATCTCTTTGGAAAAGTTGAGCAACTAATTAATAAGCTGTTGTCTTAGAAGACATAGTACTCAACGTACATAGGTCGCAAATCAAGAACAAAAAAAATAAAAAATATAAGTATATATTATTTCCTAGATCTGAATTGTAATAATAATACCTCGTTAATTGCTGGTTGTTAGTTCAAGTTAATCCGAGTACTTAGTCTGAATATCCCGAAAGACAAACCCGATGTTTTAGGTCACAACAATTGTGTAATATCACAAAGCGTTAACGATTAAAACACATACATTAAAGAATAAAAAATCTTCTAAAACAAGGACCTACGTACAATTAAAGTAAGTTTTTGGTCGTAATGGAACAGTACGTTCTCAAAAAAAAGGGAATCATTTTAAAAACACTTATAATCTCAAAAAATTAAGAGCAGATAGCTGATAATATACATGTTTAATGATAATCTAGGGACAACGTGTCGGTATATGTATTTTCGATCAGACATAATAACGTATCGGTGCTCAGGGAGGCATTTTATTGGAAATAATGTATTGCCAGTGTCTGTAAATGATCGTGTATAAGTGTAATTGGAAAACAAAATAATTTAGATATGTTTAGAAATATACATTGCATTCAGAAACCGATCAAAAACTTTGGAGAATATCGTTGAGCTAGTACACAAAACATTTGATTGAGTGCGTAGAAAATTATGACAAGACGACGCAAGTAATAATATGATTTTATCAAAATGTTGCCATCTGAATAATTCAATTGAGAAAAAGATCCATGACAAATAGTGGTGTAGTTGGAAGTTTTTGTTTTACAAAAAATCAATACAATTCGGTCTTATTATTCACAATAAGAACAAGTAGAGCGAAGAAAAAGCGAAGAAAAAAATGTTCTTCGATCTCGCTGGAAGTTAAGTACTGAAAAAAAATATACCATTGTCTGAGGAAATACAAACATATTGTTCCATTTATATTGTTATCTGGTCCCTTTACTCATAAATTTAAGATGGTGCCAAAATCAGAATTAGCCTGTGTCGGACCAGCTGGTAGGATATCGGAGAACTCTCTGTTCTAACGACTACAATCTTTTCATCTTTTTTTAAATAATTTTGATTTTCGTTATATACAGGTATGTATGTATAAATTTATATAAATTTGTCAAATGCATTGGTGTCAGCTGTAATGGCATGATTTATATTTTCTTGAATAAATAAATCATGTAGAACTACCAGCATACATTTTTCTTTAACGTAATTCTTTTAAATTTGAATTGTTTGAATTTTGTACTTTTCCATGAGTTTTGTTGCTAACGACCCGGGTTTCGCCTTTCGGCATCTTCAGACATTTCAAGTGCACGGATGTACTTGAACTGACGCGTAGTAAACAGTTTGTATCGTTTATATACAATAATAGAAGTAGATCGCTGAGTTAAATTGCTATTAAAATGTAAATTAGCGAAAATTAAATGTAAAAAAGTTCAATGAATTAAGTGAGTTTGTTATAATTATAGAGATTTTTGAAAATACTAATGACTAGATAATAACATAGGAATATCTAAATTAAATCTAGGGTTTTATCCGACCTATTATTAATGAGTTGATTGATTTCAAGTCTTTGAATTAATATTAATGATAGTAAGTGCTTGAATTATTAATAAATGACAACTATTTAAAAGGGTACAACAATGGTGAACTAGGTAACTGAAGTTGCTCGTTTAAAATTGGCCAACTTTAAAGATGAGCTCGATTAATTTCCAGAATTTCTTGGTAAAATAATTTAAATTCGCCCCCAGTTAGTATGTAACAAATCAATGCCTGAGTCAAAATTAAACGAAGAATTAAAATTCTTTCAAGCCAAATCTCTCTGTACTATATAGTTCTATAAGGCACCATTATTTTGGTCAAAATCTTTCGAGAGTTTTAAAACAAAAAAATGATTGAAATATTATTAATGAATAATTTGACGAAGTTTGACATATTTGTGAGATTGAACGAGTGACGAATTTGCGCATATCGCGTGTTGACTTTTGACGCTTGGCATAAAATATTTCGCGGCGTTTTACATAATGAGAAAGTAGATTTGTGTTGAGGGAACACACAATATAAGCGCATTCTAAAATAGAAAGCTTGGACGTAAATATCTGAGCGTCAGCGGAGCTTTAGGAAGCGAGGAAGGGGGGCGAAGCTCGCTGCGGTGCGGCAGGGGCTAGACGATGACGGGTCTTGGACGAATAGAGTATGATATCTTGATATTACAGACGGGGACCAAGACGTTCTATGCAAATTGATACAATGAAGCTACTTTTTAATAACCTTGTTGTATAAAATAACGAGATTAAATGAATACGGTGAGAAAAATAACAATGTATTTTAATTATACAGAAATTATTTTATATATTTGTCGATAGCTATTTCGGCTTACGCTCTCGTCAGAACTATCTTTTAAACGTGCATTCAATCATGTTTATATACCGTTGTAAACAGGGTACACAATACATCTTCTTCTCTGTTCCACCGTCTTAGTTTTATATGGTAATAATAAGTTATTAAATTAATTTTACGTTTATTCCCACTTAGTAATAACCCAGATTAGCTTTCACTCCAAGAATACACAAATCAATTTGTCACATTCAATAACTTATTATAACAATATAAAATTAAGATGGTGGAACAGAGAAGAAAACTTATTGTGTACCCTGTCTAAGCGGTCTATATATACTTGATCTAATGCACGTTTAAAAAATAGTTCTGACGAGGGCGTAGGCTGAAATAGCTATCAACAAATATATAAAATAATTTATGTAGAATTAAAATACATTATTATTTTTCTTACCGTATTATAATGGAGTTCTACCAAGTAAATGCCTACTCAATCACTAGATGAAATGAAGCACGTCACATCACTAAACTATGTACATATATATCACTGAGTTGAACAGTGAAATAACTTAAGGATAAGGCTTAAGAAGGACTAGTAACTAGCCAATCGGTCTACCTACGCCTAGTTTTTAAGATCTTGTAGGTGAGAGGGAATGTAAAAATTATACACAAGTCATGTTACCTTTTCAATACATATGTATAATTATTGATTGAATTTGTTATTTACTTGGTAGAACTCTATTATAACACAGTGAAATAAAACCAATGTATTTTATTCGGACAGAAATTATATCTATTTCGGTTTACGCCATCGTCAGAGCTCACTGAACATCGTTATAGTTCTGACGAGTGCGTAAGCCGAAATACCTATCATTATGTAATATAATTCCTGTAGAACTAAAACACATTGCCATTTTTTCACTGTGACATATTTATAAATCATTTATGAAAGTGTTCATACTGGGATTCGAGCCTGTTGACTGTATACCGCTGTCAGCCGTAAAACTTTATATGTAAATGCTAATAAAATCACTCTTAGTAGTTTCGTTGGTTCATATTTGAACAAAAAGTTGCAAAAAATTAATTGGTTGACGATGTCATAATAATTCCAAAAATAATTATTATTTAGACATTTTCTTACACAAAATCTATTTTTTATTTCGCCTAAATAAGCCAAAAGATATATACCGACGTAAATTAGTGAGTATCAATACGAAATTATTCATTTGACGCATATCTTGACGTGTATGTTTTATTGTAGTAGAAAATTCTCGAAGTTTTTAAATTTTCGAACAATGAATCGAAAACAACATCTTGTCAAATGGACAATGGATTTCCGAGAATTTATTTGACGTACTTTGATTTAATTTCGCGTTGATTTAAAAACAGCGTATTAAAATCCCGAGTATTTTTATCTTTACAATCTTCACATGATTAAAAATAAGTTCTGCGTAAACTAGTTTGCCAATAATAAATGCGTGAGTCACTTAATAGTTTCATTGAGCGAACCGTTATTATTTCTAAAACGGATATTTGTACTAGCAAAAATTAAATACTAAATAAGCCCGCCGATTAGTTCTATTTTTGAAATTTTTTCGAATTCAATTTAATTTGTTTGCAAGAATTTGGTATGCTGATGCAAATAAAATAATTAATCGAGCCGTGTCTAATGAAGCCACTCTTTTCAGGGCTGATAATAATATAATAAAGTAATTTAATATTTATTTAATTATTTTTACTGGATACCTTTAAAAAATACAATACGTTTTTAGGATCATTTTTTAACAATGATAAAGATAGATTTTGCCAATCCCGAGCATTATCAAACAATTGAATTACAAAAAAGGTTGATTCGATATACCGTATCAGTAATTTATGTTTTGATGTGCTAATTACTAGCTAAGACAGCCCTAGATATAAATCATTTCCTCGAATTTAGTTTTTTAGTATTAAAATATTTTTGCTAAAATATATGATTTGTGAGAATAACAGTGGTATTTTAGGGTGACAAATTATCTTGATTCGTAAATTTGAAAAAAATATACTTTTCAGAGGAATTATTTGAAAATAATTGAATAATTAAATTGAAAAAGAATAATAAAGCTCCATCGTTTTCATTTTTATTGTAATAATTCTTTGTTCGACAATAATATACATGATGACTCTTTGAAAATAATTTAAAACCAATTTATTTTATGTAATTATCTGTTATGTCAATTGTACATAAATTGTTTACACGTTGTGAAATAAGGTCACCAAGTTGTGTGTTTTTTTATAAATATGATTCAATAACACTATCTTTTCTGTATTACAGTGGAAGCTCGTTTGAGGGCCAGTGGCAAAATGGGAAAAGACACGGCCTCGGCGTGGAAGCCAGAGGCCGATGGCTCTATCGAGGAGAGTGGACGCAGGGCTTTAAAGGCAGATACGGCGTGAGGCAGAGCGCCACCAGTAATGCCAAATATGAAGGAACCTGGGCCAATGGACTGCAAGACGGATACGGCTCCGAGACTTATGCCGATGGGGGTGAGTTGGAAGTCAATAGATGCGTGTAGTTAGTATTAAAATAGCTCTGATGCCTTGTTTTTTTAATTCGTTTATAAAGGAACATTTGTTAATTACGAGTAATTAACTGAATAAAATGTTGATCGTTAAAGTGAACTTATTGTCATATTATACAAAAACGTAATAAAACGTGAAGATAAAATCTTTACGACGATTGGATACGGCTTGCGGGTCACAACATTACATTTTTAACATTATTTCTACAGATAACTCACAATACAAGAATGTATTTATTTGACAAGGGTTGTTGTACTCAACCATTGATTAATTTTAATTGATAACATGACATCGTAGTTGTCAATTGTTTGTCCTACCTTGTTTTTCATACTTAACTTTTGTATAAATATCACTGCTGTATTGTATTTCGTATCAGTTGACAATGCTCGCCATGAGCGAAACCGGTCCCGATCAAATAAATTTTATGTGGAAAAAGTACTAAAAATGTTTTATTATTTTATATACAGTGGATCGCCGGATCCTACGTTCTCGCATTATACGTTTTCCCGCGTGGTGCGCTCATTTTCTATAGTCCCGGCATTTAGTTCATACTTAAAACTTTACCGCATTCATCTTTTCCCGCATTAATCGTTTGTTTTATACGGTCCCTTGAAAAACTTAGAATCGGGGTTTCTCTGTATCAACAAATTTATAAAATAGTTTCTCTAGTAATAAAATACATTATTATTTTTCTCACCGTGTTAATATGATTAGAAACATATTCATGGTATCATGTTTATTTAATTAATCGGAATAGTTCAACTAACTATGCTTACTTAATGCCTAAACAGGTTAAAAGCAGTCTACGTGCCTACTAGTTCAAAAGTGGACTTAAACTATTAATATCACTGTCAATCAATTGATTTACCAAATTGCCCTAAATTCGCATCTGCGTTACAGTGAAATCAGCACGTAGTCTCACAGTGAAAATGCTGTGGAGACTGGAAAGGGGAGGACACGAAGCAAATTTGTATCTTTTGTAGTGGGATAACGTTGAGGCGATCTATTAGACTGCTGACCGCAATCTCGGTAGGTTATCTCTCACCATGTTATACTTATCCGAAAATTTGCTAACGCCCGCCTAACGTACCATTTGCTGGAAGGAATTTGATAATGTGTTTTTTTATATCGCGTACACTCCCGAACATAATAAAGTTTATCTGAACAGAAGTTTTTCTACGAGAGATGTTCGTTTAATATTATTAATCAGCTGCTCAACTTTTAGTTTTGGAAAAGAGTAGAGGCAGAGAGAATAGGAATAAAACAACACTAGTGTATGCGCTTTACTCATTTTCAAAAGAATAAAATATTACATCTTTCATACAACGGTTTTTATAGAACAGTTACCAAAACTTTATCGAGGCCGTCACCCCCTTTTGAAATTTAAAATAATTCAACGGCCCTACAAGTCAAATTGAAATTTAAAAATGACACTGCTGTTTATGTGTATTTTATTTCTAATAAAATACAAATGCAATAAAAATGATGGTTTTGCATATAATATTATATAATGTATTCATTAAAGAATAGTTTTATCATTAAATTTGGACAAAAAAAAATTAAAAAACTCTGACGCAAAGAAATGAACTGGCCTGTCTCTCAATATGGATGCAATCGCCCACTCGGATGTAAAATTATTGATTGAATTGAAATTTACTTGGTAGAAGTCCATTATAATACAGTGAAAAAAAAATAACAATGTATTTTAATTTTCACCGTAATATAAAACTACATCAAGATTTTCATGTTATTATTATTCTAAAATAGGATTTATTTAAAATCTTTTTACTTTTTTACTGTCATAAATTTTAGAATATGCCTAAGACGTGGAATGAAGCAAACCGTACCTTTCAGAAACTGAGAGGCTGGCAAAGCGGTCTGCTTACCGTTCAGGAAGTCTCGAGTTCGATTACCATTTAATAGATAGGGGTGATTTTAATATTTGATTCTTAAAATAATTGATTGTTTGAAAATATTTATCAGATTGTATCTGTACAAACAAGCACGTATTCTGCAATATTTCACCGAGAAGTATTGAACATATTTATATATGTGTTGTCATTTGATTCCTTGTTTTTTAAGTAATTGAATTTATAATACATCGTCAATCTGAGGTTGAAAATGCTTGGAAAATATAAATCTAAATAAACTCATAAAAATATAAAAGCTCACATACTAAGAATATCAAGATTTTTGTTTTAAATTATGTAGCATGTGATTTTTCATGAAATATTAACTCAATCGAAACCGTTGACAAAATGTACTCTCAGCACATTTCGTAGAGAGATCGCGGTGAGACGAGGCGACGCGACGCCCGTTGCTCAGTGCCGCGACGCATCCCGGCGTCGCAGAGCCGGCAAAGTGTAGACTCCGATGCGCTTACTACGTAGGTACAACAACCTCTTCTGTGAAATAGACTGACCCGTATCCATTCACCGATTAACGTATTCAACCAATTCCAAGTCAAATAATAAAATACCTTACATATATGTGTACATTTAATTTAATTTATTATTATTATTAATATCCAACTTAATCGAGATTAATTATCCAACCAAGCTTCTTTTAGGAATGCTTTCGTTTCACTCTCTTGAAGCTCGAAGATCGATTTCAATATTGAAACATTTTACTCTTTTTCTTCAGGGCCGAGTTGATAACCCTGACAGCCTTGAAACTTTAAGATTGCATGCTCCCAGGTTCTACCTACGTGGTAGTAGCCAGTCAATTGTTTTTGTCAGAACTTGTTTATCACGGAGGTCTTTTGAGTTACCAGTCGCAAGGGCTGTTCGGCTGATGAATGCACTGCCTGTTGATGTGAACATCTTCGGCAGTGAATTTGGTTCTTTGTTTATGTTTCTGTTCTGTTTCATACATTTGTTTTTTTTTTTAATTTTGTGTAACATGTATTGTGATTTTTTTTATTAATTTGTCAAATGCATGGAGCATTGGCATCAGCTGTAATGCCATGTATTTTATTTATTTTTTTACAATAAATAAATTTATTAATTGAGATATATGAATGATGATATACATAGTATACAATTCATGCATTCCTTAAAACTCATAAATGTTGGTTTAAAGTATCGTGTATTATATATAAATTCATAAAATAGAAAAGCGGGCTAGATGAAAATAACAGTGTCAACGGCGTTGGCTTGCGTACCGGATCGGCCGGGTTCGTTTACCGGTACGAGCGGATTTTTTCAGTCGATAAATCTGTTCAAAGGCATGGGTGTGTGTGTTGTCGCAAATCCCTTCCCACATTTCCGATCCCAAAGAGCGACGCATAGTGACAGCGATTAACTAATCACTACTACTGTCCTAGTCCTCGTATCCTTTTCATCCCTACTCTCTTTGAAAAAAGAGAGGTTGAGCAACTGAGTAACAAGCAGTTCTCGTAGAAAAAACTTATGTTGAGATAAACTCCGCGAGGAGTCCATATGCTACAAGTTGGGAGCGGACATGGTTAAAAAAATATATTAATATCTTATATATAAAACCGAAACGGGGGATGTATGTCTGTAATTTACTTTTGCATTGTTGTTGCAAGTTCAAACAAACGAATTGATTTCGCTCGCGAAAGTTTCGACGGAAAATTTGTTTCGTTATCAATGTGTGTGTAGAGACTCCAATTACTCGAGTATCGAGTAGTACATATATAAAACCGAAACGGCGTATGTATGTCTGTGGGTCTGTAATTCTCTTTTGCATTGTTGGTCATTAAGTTGCCATAAAAACGAATATGAAAGAAAATATGTTTGATTTTTTTATCGGCGAAGACATTTAGTCAAAATGTAATAGATTAGTCTTCTACTGAAATTTTACCGGCTTTTATTAATATAATGATGTTTTTATTTACGTGAAGGTATTATTTGACAGCAAATTAGATTTTTTCCTTGAATTTGGACATTTTAATGGGCGAAAATGGGGCTGGCAATATATGAGAGGGGCTGTGAAATGTCAATGCCAGTCTGAAATGTTCATTTTAATTCCATTTTAATTGACCTAGACTTTTGAATTTTGAAAAAAGTTGTTTCAACTTGGCCCGTCTGAATTTAGCGCCGAGGTGAACATAACCCCAAGCTGGTCCGAGCGAAGCCGGGTTCGAACACAAGTAATTTATATAAATTATACTTTGTGTAACTATCTTTATATTTTGAGCCCTGTATGGCTCTCGTTTCTTGCGAGATATTTCACTGTCACTCAATTCATCTCCTCACATACATAGGTGTGGATGAATCATGGAAGTAGGATAGGATTAATAGATAACTAGATGCTTTTTCTATCCGCCGTTTTCTGGGTTGGATAGATGTTGGCCGGGAAAGTACGAACGCACCACGGGCGTCCATCCCGCTCTATAAAAAACCATAAATCAACTGAATAAATAATGTGGCAATGTTTTTATTCCTTGATTTAAACCAGTAACGAAAATTTAAGAATGTTCACTGCTTGGTTACACAAAAAGGCGTTCTCGTTTTACAATTGAATATTGTAAATTATGAAAAAATATATATATTAAAACTTACATTTTTCAGTTGCACTATTTACACCCGCCTCGACTGCGCAGCCTAAATTTATATACTATCTAAAGTGTAGCTTCACGGCTGAACTGATAAGCCATTATTTTAGGGTTTTCCACATTAAATTTCAAAAGTATTTCATCTAGAACTTATTGAAAAAATTGATATTTGAAAATTATTGAATGTACAATGTAACAATGCCAGTTGAAAATACTCGCCATGAGCGAAACCGGTCCAGCTCCAATAAATTTTATGCGGGAAAAGTACTAAAAATGTTTTATTAAAATGCCATTCCACCAAGTATTGACAGTGAACACCTTACAAATATTGAATATAAGCTGCCTTTGAAAAGAAAGATTGATTATATTATATACATATATTCACAAGTGATTTATCAAATAATAAACACTTGAAAATAGAGGAATGTTCCAACAGTTGAAAGTTTATCTTTAATTAATTTTAATTCTATATATTCGCTATTTAGATTTTTTAATATAGTTCAACGGCAAGGTGTGTATGTGATATCCAGAAATTCCTTCCCACCTATCTGACAGTTACTAGTTCTGTCTTTGTCCTATACTTCCATCCTTCCTCTTTAAAAAAAAGTTGAGAACAAGCAGTTCTCGAAGAAATCTTCTGTTGGGATAAGCTTCTTTGAGAATCCTCATTGGTCGTAGTTATGGTAACATATATAAAAATTTATTAATGATACGTAATAAAAAACAATCGCTTTTTACTACACCGTAAAACGGGGTGAATAGAGACACTTTTTACCCTTCACGACAATGTTTCTTCATACCTGCGCCACATAATTCAAATATGAATGGCTTTAAACTTGTTTCTATCGTACTTTTACACAGTCATGACAATATTATTCAAATATTGAATATCGTTATTAAAACACAGTCAATTTTGTTCGAGGTCTCTATTTACATTGAATCGGGGTGAATAGAGACGACAGAGGATAAATCGAGACTTGGCAGGTGAATAAAGACAAAAATACAGATTGTAATGATTGGAATATATGAACCTCTATTCTTTACGAGCCTGTGTTCATTCCGTTTTACGGTACTTATTAACCAAAAAAAAACATGATTGATTTTAATTTTCGTGCAATAAAAGAGAAGTTTATAAGAGGGCAAAAAGTAAGGATGCAAAGGCATCGAACTTAAACACGTTTGTTTCAATTTTGGCCAATCATTTAGTTGGTTTGGTTTTGTATTCAAGAGATAGTATTATAATTATTGTAAAGAATTATATATAAATAGTAAAAGATACCTTGGATACTTAGTAAAGTTGTGCTAAAGTGCAAGACTTGTTTTTGTCTCTATTCACCTGCCACTCTCTATTCGCCCCATTTTACGGTATGTATTTAAAAGAAATACATTATTATGTGATAAATCCTGAGTCAATATGTGTGGTGAACTTATTGTCCGTTCAATCGATTACCAAAAGTCGTTTTAATGTCTTGCACAAAAAATAGTGCTGAATCAATATAAGTATGTAGGTCATATTACACACTAAATGTATCGAGGGCAAAAATGGTTTGCCCGGCGCCACAACACAAATGCTTAAAAAAATCTTTTTCTTAGTCCAGGTAACGTGGAAAGCTTCGGAAAAACTAGGTGAACAATAAATTCACGGCCATTTTTTTTGCTTTACAACCTTAACTTCGATATTCAGGGTGAATGGTCGTGTTTTGTTTGATTTTGGAGAGAATATAACGTGGAATCATTTTTATAAGCACTGCACCATTTTGAAGTTGTAAAAAGAAGCATTGTATTTTAAAAATATAGATTTTTTGTACTAATTCTACATATTTTATAAAGATCATAATCGGTTATATGACGATACATTAAATAGTTTTCTTGCCGAGCGAAGCTTGGTTCTCTATCGACGAGTGGCAACTCTTTCTGGCCTAGTCCTACACGGTTTCGCTTTCAAGTATTCGAATTTTAAACATAATGAGATGAAAAAATCTAAGATTTTTTATGCTTATGTAAAGAAATAGTGTGAAATTTTATGAAATTTTCCAATGATGTATTCAAACACTTTATTACTAATAGTATGGATGAGAAACGGCAACCAAATAAAAGATTAATAATTTTCAAAGCTCTCTCAAAAATTATAAACAAATTGAAATAATACTTTTGTTCACTTTTAAGGTGTTCACTTTCAATACTTGGGGGAATGGAATTATTATTAAATAATAATAAAATTTTTAGTACTTATTTCACATTGGTTATATTGAGATCAGGACCGGTTTCGCTTATTGAGAGCACTATCATCTGAATCAAAAAACATTAGTTGATGAGCGAAATCGGTCATTATCTTATTAAATTAATTGTGGAAGATGTCCAAAATTTTTTATTTATTAGTATATTAAAAAATAATTCAACATTTTTCTTTGGTGGTTTTCAATTTTTTTATTATGTTTATATCAATATGAAAATTTCATTGTGTATGATTGCTCGAGTGAAATATTGTGTTATAAGCTTATAATTAATAGTGGTAGATGGTTATTAGTATGCAGTGTCGTATTATTATAGCAGACTATAATTGGGTCACACGTATTCCAGAAATGCAAATGATCTCATTGCTATTAACGTCTTAACAACCGATAGTGTAATCCAAAGCGAACGTGTTAATGTTTCCTTCCCCTTTATCTCCAACATTCGTCTCTATTATATAAATAAATTACATAGAAAGGACTACGTTATTGTGTCACTATGCAATTTAATTTAAATAACTAATATTAAAAAGTGTATTCTGTGACCTTTGCAGTGATAATAAAATTGATACAAAATACAACCAAAGATATAATATATCGATAATAGTTGGAATAGCATTTTAAATTGACATTAAAAAAAAACTATCTTTTTAAAAGATTGAGAAAACTGATATATTTGAATATTTTCTCTTATGCTGGTAGGAAAATCGTTTATATTCAATTCATATCTTTTAGCTTAGTTATTTCAAATCAAAATCATTGAAACCATTTTCAATTATAATTTTCCCACATAATTCATTAACAATAAAATGTTTGCTAATTCAATTAATGGAACCCCGATCTTACGTTCTCGCATAATACGTTTTCCCGCGTGGTGTGTTCATTATCTATAGTCCCGGCATTCAGTTCACATATAAAACTTTCTCGCATTCATCGTTTCCCGCATACTTTTTTTTTATACGGTCCATTGAAAAACGTAGAATCGGGGTTTCACTGTACATAGATTAGGTTTAAAAATTGTTATTTACTTTTATTTTTTTATATAAACATTATGAATGATACAAACTGTTTACTACGTGCCAGTTTAAGTACATGCATGCACTTGACACGCCTGAAGATGCCGAAAGGCGAAACCCGGATCAATAAAGACAAAACTCATGAAAAAAATTAAAAAAATCTAACAATTAAAATTTGAAATTGAAATTCCATCAAGCACCTTTAGTCGAAGTTCTAAAATAGATAAATTATACATTTATGGATGATTAAAGCTAATGTTTCGGGAACACCAGTCATTAATAATTTAAATAATTTGGTGTTTGAATATTAGTGACGGTTTGTTGACTTTTATCTAGCACTTGGTTGTTCTTTTAATTAATTAAAAATAAACTAGACTTACCCAGTGTACTATAAAAGATCTGCTTTCGATGCCAAATCTAACCCAAACGTAACAATGAGCTGTTCCGCATTTCACGAAACTTATGCGCAAAGCTCGTTGATAGCCTGATTATATTTCAATTATAATATTTTTCATCGATTCAGATGAATTTGCCGCTCTTTTATTTTGTCATCATAATATATCTGTCAAACAAAGAGCTTTTTTTTAAATCTTTCATAGTGGAATACTTAAATAATTTTCGTTATATCATAAAATAATTGAAGCATCGAAACCTTACAAACTTTTGTCATAAAAATATTCTTTTCAGACCTTCAAATAATTTAAACTTTTCGAATATCCATTATGAATTTATATACGTATGAAAACTGTGTGTTTAAAAGTATTCATTAATCAAGAAATTTTGTCAAATAAAGTCAATTTTTTGATTTTTACGTAGAGAATAGTTCATGCTATACTATTTCAACACCACAAAAATCAATGCTAAATATGAACCCATCGGAATTGTAATAAAATAACACCGTGTAAAGATGTTTTTTTCAATATCTTCTTATAGAACTATATCCGCTCCGTATGTAAAAACATATGCTTACAGCGTTGCCACACCCCCGACCGTCCCCATGACCCGCCAATCGTTTTTATTTCTCTCATAAAATGCCATCTTTTTTTAGTGGAAATATAAATCCAATTAATTAGTTTAAACACAAACCTATCTGATTGATTGCAACGCATTAGTTTAATAGTTTGTAATGTTAACGTCATTAGTAGTAAATTATTTGTTTGATTTGTTTCGATTCTATACATCCTTGCTTCCCGTAAAAAGGAAAAATCCCAAACTCCATTTTGTAATTTTATCATTTTAAAATGTTAGAATCAATCTTGCTTCATTACTTAAGCAAACTTTGCGACTGTAGAGTCCGAAGATGCCTCTGAAAGAGGCAAAACACTTAGTCACAGTTAGTAGCACAATATGTGGAATAATCAAAGTTATTTTAAATTTTATATTAAAATGAACTTCCACAAAGTTACCCCGAAACCATCGAAAGTAAAACTTGATTTTCTTGTCTTGAATTTGTTGATCTTTTAAATTTATCAATACAATCAATTTTGTTGCTCTCACAAAATTCTATAAACAAGTAATAAATGGAGACCATCATAGATTCCGTGTTGTTTACGTTTGATCTCGGCGAGTCAAAAGTTTCCGTTGCAAAAGTTGTGATCGCAACGTGGAGCGAAATTTTCCGACCCTGTCTGTCGTTATCGATCGCGCAGCATCGGCCCGTCCGAGATGCGTGCCATCTCTTTCCGTAGCTACTGTGCTGTGATACGACACGCCGCGGCATCTCGCTCTCGTATGGCGCCGTTTTCCTCTCGCGGCGATCTTCACAATGGTAACGTCCAGGGTTACCAATACAACCGCAATTACTTCATTATCCGATGGAAACATTCCAAATTTGAATTTACAATGCGAAATTTTGCTACGTGGATTTTTAACAGAATGCTTTTTAGAATTTAAGTTTCATATAAAATTTAACGATTTAGTTTTGAATAGAATTTTATTGAAAGGGAATATGGCTTTTCCATAATAAGCCACTATTTATTCTAAACTTAAAAGTGCCCCTTGTGAATTGACAAAAATCCCAATATTGCTGAATAAGTAATATACGTGGTTTTCCTATCTTTGGAAATATTTGTTCAATTTAAAAACTGTTGTAATTTATTAATTGATTTTACAATATATTGAAACTTATTTCAACCTATTTATCTTTGTTAAGTTCTTTAATACTTTTCAGTTGAATTTATAAGTATTTAGCTGCTCAAACTTAACATTATTAAATAGTTTAATTATTTTTTTTTCTACATAAAGCTAGGTAGTTTGAATAATTCCGCTGTAATAGTTATCTTTTCGAAACAATAATTTCAGATTTAAAAAAACGATTCTTTCTCAGGTTTAGGTGTTAACAGATAAATATTTATAATGACCATTTTAGAAAAGATTTATTTATGATTATCACATAAAGGTACTTAAAATAAATTGATTGCCCCGTTACACAACTTTGAGTCTGCTAAATTTTCATCCTCACGTTTTTCTTTGATTGGGGTCCTAGCGAAAGAAAAGTTTTAATTAATTACTTTAAAAGGTTTCGTCGAGTTATATTATATAAAAAAAGTTTTAAGCGATTCTAATTGAATTCATACACAAACACAACTTTTAGGTATGAATTTTATAAAAATTAATAGCGTGTACCTTTACAAAGATTCGACCATTGTCTTTAATATAATACACGATAGTCCTCATTTGAAATCAATAAAATTGGTTCTTAATTTCAGTCAGCTATTTAGTTCTTATGGTTAAGTGGCAAGAGTTTTTTCGTAGCAATTAAATGGTTCTGGGTACAGGTCCCAGCAGCTCAAATACCAAATTACGTTTTTTTTCAATTTCATAATATATAAAATAAGCCTTTCAAAATTTAGATTACAAATTATAAAGCAAAAGGTTAAGATCATGATAGAAAAAAGATCAGCTTTCCATCCGATCGCTTAGTAAGATTTTTTAAATAATTAAAGTAAAACTATGTTCGAAAAAAAACATTCTTGAATACTATATATTTAAAAATATTTAATTTGAATTTTTTGAATTTTGTACTTTTCCATGAGTTTTGTCGCTAACGACCCGGGTTTCGCCTTTCGGCATCTTCAGACATTCCAAGTGCACGGATGTACTTGAACTGACTCTATAACCTAAAAAAAAAAATTCAAATTTGATATTGAATTTCCATCAAGCAACCCTCAGTCGAAACACTTAATTAAAAATATTTATCAATAAAATATTTATTGATTGAGTAGGCATTTACTTGGTAGAACTCCATTATAATACGGTAAGAAAAATAACAATGTATTTTAGTTCTAAATAAATTATTTTTTATATTTGTTGATAGCTATTTCGGCTTACGCCTTCGTCAGAACTAGTTCTGACGAAGGCGTAAGTTGAAATAGCTATCAACAAATATAAAAAATAATTTATGTAGGCCTAAATACATTGTTATTTTTCTTACCGTATGATAAAATATTTAACTATTAATCTCAAATTCCAGTTTGGTATACGAGCCCCATACAGTAGCACGTTAAACAAAGAGAGATAATAAATTAAATCTTATTCATATCAATATTTAATTTATTTTATCCACGTTTAATTGTGAATGAAAAATTATTTACGTACGTGGGATTTTGTGTTATAAGTTTAAAATATTATAAAAACATGGAGTATCAATATTACTACTACATGCTAGAGATACTGTTGGAAAATTTAATACAAGTATCTTCTACACAGAATTTTTAAGTGATGTATTTTTCAAATAGTGTAAAAAAAAATCTCTAGAGTAACGAATTGATGAGAATAGTATAATATATAAGACTTTATATTTAAGGGGGTCAACCCATGTGATTTTTTTGCATAGAATGATTCTTAAACACGTGTAGAATATGCTGGTAAAGTGGTTTTACAATATTTGTAGTCGATGAAAAGTTATTGCAGTTAGACTACACTTGTTTTGAGGCGGGACATCTTTCACATTTTGATGCTTCGGCTTGTTACATGAGAACTTTCAATACACATGTAATTTCAATTCATGAAACAAACCAATATTTAAGCAAAAGCAAATCGAGCAGCTTCAAAAGTCTTAAAACAGGAAGAAGAAAGAATTATCTATGGACCAGACATAGCAGATTGATGGGGAGTAAAGATTTCATAGTTAAAATCGAATTTGAACTTTCAAACGCGTTTTTCTCAAAACTGTGTTTTCTTAATTGGTCTCCACGATATCTCAAGAACGGGTTAACCAATTGCTTTAAAATTTTAATGGTAGATTAAAAAGATGTTTTGTCATCGTTTGAGCTAGGATAATGAACGTAACCAAATAGTCGAAAAAAATCATGAAATTTGAACTTTATTTTTCAAAAACTTGTCAATTGTTCAATTTTCCACATTTTCAAAAGATCCTAGGTGAAACGATTTTTACAGTTTAATAGATTAAAACGCCGTTAGATTTTTTCATTTCCGATACGCCAATCAGCCAGTCGGATTGAGACCGTTTACCACCTTTTTTTCGACATGGGTGCGTTTGGAGTGGTGCACCACACATTGTGATAAAGATTTTAGTCTGAAAATATTTTGACTTACTGGTAAAATGTCAATAAAAATATGGTAAATTTTTTAAACATTACGTTAATAAGGATCGTCAAAAAAAAGCTAAAAAAACCCGGCCGTCACACGGTGGACCCCCTTAAAGCTTTGTTTAATTTCCATTAATGATTTGTTTTGCGATAGCCATACATATGTATATATGTTTTTATGCATGTGTTTTTCGAGTGGATCATTCCTAGATTACATAAATTCTTTTAAGATGTTCTCTGTCAATACTTGGTGGAATGGCATTATAATAAAAATAATAAAACATTTTTAGTACTTATTCCACATAAAATTAATTTGACTTATCAGTTGACAATGCTCGCCATGAGCGAAACCGTTCCTGATCCAATATATTTTATGTGGAATAAGTATTAAAAAAAAAATATTATTTTTATTACATATATTGTTTGCTGGATAATTTTGTTCCAGTTTTTGTTCATTACAGCTTGATCTTATTCTGCTTAAAACCTCGGAAAGATGCAAGTCTTTGTACGATACGAAAGAAAAAAAAATATCTTTAAAGATACGTATACTGAGCACAATGTATTGATGTAAGAAACGTCGCTTGTGAGACTAGGAAGCGATAGAGCGGTCGACGCCTCCCTCGATTCGAGCGAGTCCACGCGGAGAGTTCACGGGGAGCGAGTCCACAGCGAGAGATCACGAAGGCGCTTCACGCCACCAAGACCAGGCGACGCCAACTTCCCAGTCATGGCTGGTCGGTGGCTCCATTATCTGAACAGAATCCGCGAGTCACGACTGGAATTTTAAATTCGTTTCAACTCTCGGGAAATCTCAACTTATTCAAATGGGATATTTTATTACATAATGACGGTTTCCAGAATTATAAGGTACATTAAGAATGAATGCCGTAACTTAGATATTCATTCTTCTTTTTAATAACAATCGGTGCCAATATAAAGGTATTTTTATATAAATTCATGGCAACTTTTAAAATACTAACGTTTTCGCACTTTTTCTATTCTCTCAATCGAAATGTTGAAAAAGAAAATAAAAAAATTCGTGCATTCATTTTCAGTTGATATATGGACATGCATCCAAAGGCGATATGATGTTTTAATTCATTCTTACACCCCCCAACTAGCCCAGAAGGTCTAGAGAATCTAGAGGTACTGATTAGCTAGTTACCAGTATTTTTTAATCTCATTCTAATATCTTTACCTTATATTAAAATAAAATTCTTCCAAGAACATGATAATACGTTTACTTTGTGTTGATCTAATTAAATCCAAGTTCGGTGAGTTTAATTTTCAATCGAAATATTGATTTGTGTTTGAACACCCTCTTACAGTTACCAAAAATGGTTAAGGTTGAGCAATTGAGTAACAAACAGCTCTCATAGAAAGATTCTGTTGAGTTAAACTCTATCAAGAGTCCACGTGGTTTACATTAAGAGTGAATATGGTAAAAAATATCGGAAAATTTTAATAAATTGGGATCAAATTTGAGATTCACATTTTAAAATTATATTGACCAACTTATTTTTTACTTACCACCAACCTTAAATGTACAATAAGAAATCGTGTTTGCATTCACGATGTCAGTATTACGAATAAAAATGGCGATGCAATAAAGTTTTCGATTCGTCGGATATTCAACTGGGGTCTTGGCATCGTGCCACAGTCAGAGTAATTAAAGGAGGTACTTACTCATAAAAGTATTATATTTTTAATACGAACAGTTGGAAAATAACTATTTTATACGCGAAATGTATGCTACGCCGAAAGAATTATAATAAGGCAAACATAAGATTGTAAATAGCGAATTCTGGGAGAAGTTTTATCTCAGCTTGCCGAAATGATAAACGGCAATTTAATACTTTTTTTTTTACTTATTATAAAAACAGTTAATTTATTATAGTGATTCCCAATCTTATTTTTGTCGCGACCCTCTTTGAAACAAAGAACAGATTGTTTGTGTCTCAGCGCGACGCACCTCTCAGATTTTTCCAATTTTACGCAAATTTTTGGCAAGATTGTGGTCATATGTGACTGTTGTTGTTAGTATTTTTTTTTTAAATATAACAGGTGTAATAATCTAACATTTTATTTAATATACATTGACAGCTATGGCGGCTGACGCCCTCGTCAGAATTGTATAGTTCTACTAAATAAATATAGTAGACATGACAGTTCAATAACTTCCAAACTATTTTAGAATTTTTCACAAATCTGTATTTCATGTAATTCTGTACTCCATTTTTTTTTTAATAATGGAGCATTTAAAAACCGTCAAAGCCAGATGCTTAATAACATTTTTTCTTTCACTCAAACAGATAAGTTAGTACATAGATTTGCTAACAAGGACCCTGTTCTATCTACAATCTACATCAAAATAAAACATCAAAACACAACGAAGAATTTGAAAATACATAAAATATTTATGGCTGCAAAATTCAATTTATAATGACCCCTATACGTTGTTCTCAAACAGTGGACGTGACAGACTGACTCATAGTCATTTTAATAAAACTTTTAACATTATTTTAATGTTATATGCAAATAACAACTTAATCGATCAATGATAGAATTGTCTCGGTGTCTTATTAAAACACGAATAATTCAAAATAACGATAAATTCAAATCTTTACCATTTTTTGTTTTATTTTTAGTTGTCATTCATATTGCAATATATTTGTGGAAGTCATTTTATATGACTCAATAAAAATGACCTAACGACTAGAGATGTCATAAAAGTGTCACAGATGTTCGTGTAAAGCTTTCGTTAGACTGAAAATTAAAAGAATCTTTATACATCAGGGCTCAAAGTGGAAAAAATAACGAAACGGATAGTTCGATAATTTGAGTGATAAATATCAATGTGTCTTTTTAAATCAATTCTACCCGAAAGAAAATGAAGAATTTGTTGATAATTTATTAACCGGAAATACCTTCGACAGAATGTAAAATAACTGCTTCTTCTATCTTTTACGTTTCATTACAAAGGCACTCAAACTTGAATCAAATAAAAAACGTTAGAATAAAAATAATAACACGTTTTAGTACTTATTCCACATAAAATTTATTCGATCAGGACCAGTTTTGCTCATGGCGAGCATTATCACCTGATTCAGTTAATAATGGCACTTCATCAGTTGATAATGCTCGCCATGAGCGAAACCGGTGCTGATTTAATAAATTTTATGTCGAATAAGTACTAAACTTGTCTTATTATTTTGTTTATAATTCCATTCCACCAAGTATTGACAGTGAACACCTTAGAAGTGATCTTGAAAACAGTCCCAATTTTTTTTAACCATGTCCGCTCCCAACTTGGAGCATATGGACTCCTTACGGAATTTATCTTAACATATGTTTTTCTACGAGAACTGCTTGAAATTGGTAAAAAACGTTAGATACGACAAAAGCAATGCTAAGAGGTCTTCAACATTCTAATTATAATCTATTTTTCTTGCATTTTGCTTCAATTTATTTGCTTAGTTGTAGTACCAATTGTTAGTCATACCTTGTAATTCTTACTCAAACTTTGTATAAATATCACTGTTACATTGTATTTCTTATCAGTTGACAATGCTCGCCATGAGCGAAACCGGTGCTGATCCAATAAATTTTATGTGGAATAAGTACCAAAAATGTCTTATTATTTTTATTATAATGCCATTCCACCAAGTATTGACGGTGAACACCTGAAAAGTGATAGTACACGTGTTTATTTTCTGTGTATGACAATTCTCTCAAAATCTTTCTTTTAACGTTATAATAAATTGACTTCATTTCATAATATAACAGACGCCTGAAAATTGTTGGTAGTCATAATTAATATTCCGAGTCACGGTTCGGATGTGCGGCATTTGCCAACAACACGAAAAAATGTACGAAAAGTATTTTTAGCGGCTCTCAAAACGATCGCGTCCAAAGGGCCGGGCAGCATTCCTACTTTATTAGCCCTATTTACGATTTCACTTGTCATCGTTATATGTGTGTTATGTGTATTATGCAGAAGCGCTTTTATCGTATAAAATATTTTATGGTTTGATGAAAAATCTGGCCTATTACAAAAAAATATACGACAATTCAAGCATTGTAATATAAACAAAATGGCTAACTTTCTCAAAAAAAAGATTCTGTTTCGATGCGAAGTGCGATATCATTATTGATTGAGCTGGCATTTACTTGGTAGAACTCCATTATAATACGGTGAGAAAAATAACAATGTATTTCTAAAGAATTAAAATACATTGTTATTTTTCTCACCGTATTAGGCGATATGATTGTTCTTCGTTTGTTTGAGAAACATCAACAGATTAATTGACTGACTAATTAACTGACTACACATGTCACACCTAGTTACATAACCAGTGGAAGAAAGAATGGCTTAATTTTAATTTAACGCCAAAAATTAATTAATAAAAAGACAGCAAATAAAATTGTCGATATATAAATTATTATTGTAATATAAATGTGTTTTTAATCGCCAGAATGCTACTTATAAGAAAAAAGAGATTTTTAAGTATTATTAAGTAATATTCTTAAAAGGACAGGTTGCTCGCCACTGCTTACTTTATTTCCAATTAAAAGGTTTAGCCCAAACCTATCTGATTGATTGCATATCATTAGTTAATATTTTGTAATGCTAAAGTCATTAGTAGTAAAATTATTTATTGATTGAGTAGGCATTTACTTGGTAGAACTCCATTATAATACGGAATGAAAAAAAGCAATGTATTTTAATTCTACATAAATTATTTTATATATTTGTTGATAGCTATTTCGGCTTACGCCTTCGTCAGAACTATGTTTAAAACGTGTATTAGAGATAGCTTATATACCCTTTGCTAGACAGGGTGCCTCCTACATAATCTCTTTCTATTGAAACCATACCTACGTCACATGAAAAGAATTTAAATAAGTTTGATTTATTGGTCTAAAGTAATGGTGGGAAACAATAATTTGGGTATTTTTGGGTTATTGATCGTGTGAAACCACTTAAAATCTGCAATTTCTAAGTGCATCTATTTTAAATTGTGTTAAGTTTATTGTTTGTTAATGGTTTTAACAGATGTGAGCTATTAATTGTGATCTGATCGTTAAGAATTTCATTGGACTGATTATATCTATTAATTTCAAGCTGTTACAATGCATTCAGTTTTAGGCCCTTATTGCAGGAATGTAAACGAATCGGGACCGAATTCGGATTATGTGCTAATTCTATAAGGTGATTTGCATATTGTGAATCAGTTTTTCCATTGTTAAAGGATCTAACATGTTCGTTTGCGCGAATGGATATCTTCCTACCAGTCTGTCCGACATATACTAAATCACATGTACCGCAAGTCATCTTATATATACCACTTCTATCAAGTTTATTAATCCTGTCTTTACTATTTTTAAGATGTGTACCTAAGTTATTATTAACCTTAAATGCTACATTTACTGAATTTTTAATCTCGTGGTGAATTTTTTCACTAATACTCCCTAAGTAGTTAATTGATTTAAAGAAGCGGTTTTCTTGTATTAAGTTAGGGTAAATAAGTTTTCTAGCTAGTTTTAAACGTTTTTTATTTAATAAGTTTGTTATCACCTTTTTCTCATAGCCATTATTACGTGCAATTTGTTCTATAGTATGTAATTCGTTATAAAAATTCTATATATATTTTTCTTTCCGTAGTAAAATTATTTCTTTGCTTTGTTTTGATTCTATAACCCCCTCCCAGCTTCCCGTAAAAAGGAAAAATCCCAAACTAAATTTTATCATTTTAAAATATTAGAATCAATCTTGCTTCATTACTTAAGCAAACTTTGCGATAGTCAGTCCGAAGATGCCTGTCGAAACACCTGTCACAGTAACTAGCACAATATGTGGAATAATCAAAGTTATTTTAAATTTTATATTAAGAAGAGACATAATTATTCAATATTTGGAAAATTCATTGTATGTCCAATACTTTTCCGTCCAATTTTCTGCAGTAAATAATAATAAGATAAACAAAATGTGTATCATAATTAAGAAGCTATTTCCTGAGAGGAGATGTGAGCAAATACATTTTGATATAATATAAAATTTAAAATAACTTTGATTATTCCACGTATTGTGTAACTAACTGTGACACCTGTTTCGCCTCTTTCAGGGGCATCTTCAGACTTACTATCGCAAAGTTTGCTTAAGTAATGAAGCAAGATAAATTCTAACATTTTAACATTTTAAATTATGAAATTACAAAATGGATTACGGGTTTTTTTCCTTCTAAAGGAAACAAGGAAGGGGGTGATAGAATCAAAACAATGCAATAACATAATGATACTAATAAGGTGCAATCACTCAATCAATTAGATTGGGATTTTTCCTTTTTAAGGGACGCAAGAGAGGGTTATAGAATTGAAACAAAGCAAACAAATATATTTCTAATGACGTTAAACATTACAAACTAATAAACTATAAACTAATGAGCTGCAATCAATCAGTTATTTGAATTGGGAATAATGTAAGCAGAGGCGAGCATCCCGTCCTGTTAAGAATATTATTTAATAATATATCTTTTTTATTAAGAGTTTTATTTATTTCTATAAGTTATTTTAAATTTTATATTAAAATGAACTTCCACAAAGTTACCGCCGAAACCATCGAAAACATTTTGATATATTTATCGAACATGCCTTATATATAACTAGTATTGCTACCCGGCGACCAATAATTATTTAATGTTATATCATTCGACATAATTATATCACAAAATCTAACATCGAAAATAGAGTTAAAATAAAATCACAAACTTTATTTAATTTGATGACAGCCCCATTCTCGCCCATTAAAATGTCCAAATTCAAGGAAAAAATCTAATTTTCTGTCAAAGAAATGTCAAATAATATCTTCACGTAAATAATAAACATTATTATTAATAATAAAAGCCGGTAAAATTTCAGTAGAAGACTAATCTATTACATTTTGACTAAATGTCTTCGCCGATAAAAATTCAATCATATTTTCTTTCATATTCGTTTTTATGGCAACTTAATGACCAACAATGGAAAAGGGAATTACAGACCCACAGACCCATAGACATGCATACGCCGTTTCGGTTTTATATATAAGATTATGTTTTTTCTTTGACTTACACGGCACTGGTTGAATTTTATTTTTAAACCACAATACTATTTCAAAGACATAATACATACATTTAAAATTACTATTGCTGAAAGACACCGTGCCGTGATGAGTCGAAATCTCATAAAATATTCAAAGTTATGTGATTAGTAATAAAGTTGAATAAGTAAAGATAATATTGATTTTATGAAAACAAATCGTCTAACCAGTGACGCACAACTTGACATTTACACCATCTATGCGGCTTAAATTGACATTTATGTCTGCTCATCGACAAAATATTTAGTGTTTTAAGACTGACTCTCATTGTTTACCGGGGAAACAAAGTCTGTTTGTCTGTACAGCAGCTGTGCCTGTGAGGGCTTTTTGCAAACAATCGCAATTTGTGAGAGAGCTTTATTGCAACTGAACCTAACCTAACCTAACCTAGAGACTCCAATTCAAGTATCGAATACTCGAGTAATAGCGGTTAAACATTACATTACTCGAGAGTACGAGTGATGTAATGTTTAATCCGCTGCGTTCAACTGAGTCGTACGCGTGGATTTTACTTTCATGATAAATATGTATCGATTTAACTACAAAACTGACGTCCACAGCAACATAGAGAGTTTTCTACTGCGGGAGTTGTAAAAACAATACAAAAAGGTAGTAATGAAATTAAACAAGCTTATTTATTTATTTTTCATCTATTTATATACACATATTTGATTAAATAATATATATTTTGGTACATCTGAAACTACTCGAGTATTTTAAAATTTTACTGCTCGATACTCGAGTAGTTGAGATGTCGAGTAATTGGAATCTCTAGTAACAACCACATACCTTAAATATAAAAGTCAAGACGCTAGCTTCATTTACGCAGTTTGACCAGTACAGACTATAAGTTAGATCTTGAAGTATACAAAAAATACAGAGCTGAGTTGCTGGAGTGTTAAAAAATAATATGTATCTTGAATATATTATATTATCTGTATCGATAGAACTATTATCTTCTGCAGCTCGTGAACAATGATGGCAACTGATAGAGGTTTCATATCACTGATTTGTTCAATATAATTACATATTTCTTGAATTTTCATGACATTTAAAACAACTCTACTGTTAATTTATAACAATTGTTCGATTTTTGATTGTCAGCGTTTCAATGAATTTCATTCCGTTGATTTAGTATTTTGTTTGTATTGCCGCAGCGGAATTCCAATATTGTTATCGTGTATTTTTAAAGTATTTGTAAGCATCGACGATCGTTTGAGCAAAAGTTTCGATGATAGACATGACTGAACGATGAGCGTTTCCGATGTTTTATTGACTGCTCAGACAGATCTGATAATTTCATTTAGTAAAACAAGAAAAAATGGAGGAATGGTTAATGTCGATGAGAGTTGTGTCTGTTATAAGTTGCAACAAAGAATTCGGAAATGAGTAATGATGAATTGAATAATTCGTGATATTTACAGGAATCTATAATTTTTATTTATATTAAATATTTATATCTTACATTATTATCAATCACTTAAATCCTCAATGGTCAATCCTTGCTGGAAAATATACAAAATATACGTGGAAGTCGTCATAATCTTTGATGATTATTTTTCAAATTATTCTACATACATATACGATATAAGAGAGAGAATATGTTATATTAACCGAACGCAAAGTGGAAAAACTCAAACTAATAATAATAAATACTTATTGTTAATCTGTATTAAAATAACAAAGTAGATCGACAAAATACATCAATATTACTTGTATATGATGACAATTCAACCGAAAATTAATTTAAAAAAATGTATTTTTGCCTTATGTCATTCGATATTTAATAACATTATTTATTTGCCTCGGTTAATCTTTTGACAAGTCTGTAACGCTTAGAACAACACACAGTCTATGTCTATGGACAATAACCGTCAATCGCATTGAGCGAATTTTGACAGGCAGCACGTGGTTATTTTATATTGTTACCATATTAATTTGTTTAGTTTGATTAACCTATATGTGTACCACATATCCCACAGACAATCTCGTAAACTATCTCTGTGTCTGCGCATTGCCTGAACCCACAAATGCATTAAGTGAATGTTGACAGGAAGCACTACCACCTTGTAATTCAACACTTATATCATAATAATTAATTAATTTTGAAGCTTTTTCTATTTAAAATAACGTTGTGTGATCTTTTATTTTCGTATGTTTATTTATGAATCGATTGATTATTTAATAAAAAAGAAACTAAATAAGAAACTGCAATAAACATTTTTTCCACAGATAAACTATTGTAAGAAGAAATATTCTGAATAAAATGGAATAAAGATGTTATATGTGTATAATATATATCCCTGTCTGTCCAGTCAAAAGCAATTAGCGGGAAACATTGTATACTTGAGTAGGGGCTTCCTTGCTCTAAATTGATGTATCTGTAATACAGTCTGACTAAGCAATTAATGCAACATGAAGAACCAATGCAAAATAATATGATTACATTTGTATTGATTCAGTACAACTGAAACAAAAACTAGTGAGATTTGTGTTTAGTATTCCTAGTTCTCTTTCAAAGTGTTGACAACAATTCTCGGTGGAAAGGCATTACATTTATATTAATAAAACGTTGAATCAAATAATTGTGTTTGAATTCCGATGAATTGAGTGACTATTTTGTGGGATTTAAAATATAAGACCCTGGTAAAATCCACATTATGTCAAAATCTAACAAAAAATACGTGTTATAATGTTACTGAAATCACGCGAAGACACCGACAAATTAAATACTGATGTCTCTAAATTTAGTTCGCTTTAAATTAGTACAATAAATTTTCCTGAATTTAAAAAATAGGCATATTTTTATTCTGAGTTAAACATACGATATGATAAAGAGAATACTCCATCGGTAGAAAAACTACTAACACTGCAAAGTCGACACATCGTTTTTGGCTTTCAAATTCTTCGTATATTGTATTCATAATTTTGTTGAATTTATTCTGTAACACAAATGTTTAATTGATAACGTTTTGGGGCACGACTGAGATAAATGTTTATTCAAAATATTATACTGAATTTTTTTAACCATTTTGCTTAATATTAAAAATATTACGCATTGCTACTACAATTGTAAGTTTTACAGACTTTAAACACATGAAAAGTTCGTATCAGATGTACGAAAATATAAATAATAAGGTTATTTATTTGTGACATATATACATATAAAATAAATAAATAGACTTATTTATTATTTTTTTGTAAATGTAAATAAATAAATAGAATTTTTTATTTGGCATTGCAGCTAATTCCAATGAGCCAAATATTTTTGATTGCGAAATCCATACTAGATAAACTCGATAATAAATAATGAATCAGTCAAGAACAACTCGACAAAAACTTACATACACCCATGTCCAATATCTCTTTTTCAATTGAAAAAATCTGACCTTGCTGGGACTTGAACCTGGGTTCATCTGATCGCTAGGGCAATTTATAAAATAAATGTTTCCAAAATAGAGGATTAATCGTCTCAAATTTTAATTTGGTTCAAAGTTTTGTTGTTTTTATTCCCGCAGTAGACAAAAACTCTAATTTATAAATTACGAGTATTACTAGAGTATTTTTCAAATTACTCGAGTATCGAGTATTTGAAAAATGGACGAGTATACTCGAGTATCAAGTACTCGATACTCGAATTGGAGTATCTAATATTAACAGATGCCTTTGTCTTTTCTCTAAAATCTATTGGATAGGTAAATATTATATTATATAATACTATAAAAACATCATATATAATTGAATGAAACAAACATGATATATTAGAAGTAAGCCGTCTGTATATTTTGCGTTCGTATATTTATTTTATACAGATGAGATTATAAGGCTCTATATAATGCTGGGCCCTAATGCTTTGTAAATTCTTGTGCCGAGGTATTATAATGAACTGTCGACGGCTCGTGTAGGGTTTAGAAAAATCATTTATAGCGAGCTTATAAGCACGAAGCCACCTCATTCTAAAAGCTCATTTTTTTACTTTGCGATACAGCTTTTTGCAAGTAAGGTCAGCTCGATATTATATTGTTTTCGATATGGTAGGTAGTCAGTTAGTTGGGTTGGTATTGTGTTGTGTTACAGCGGAACATTTTTATGCTGCTCCAAAAATACTTCAGCCGACCCACTTCCGAAATGTTCTCAAATGTTGCCAGATAATGAAAATCAAAATTGCAATTAACGTACTTTGTATTCTTTCCAGCTGCTTGTTAATAAAGCGACAAATTTAATTATTCCAACAGTTCATCTGTGTTCGTTTTACGACAGGTGTAAAACAAATAAATTAATTTGTTCCACATTATTTAAATCTTGAAATGTGAGTAAAAATGGTTTATTGTTCAAAGATGTCTGCTCCCAATGTGGTGCTTGTAGACCAGTGGTTCTCACGTGAAATTTGGCTGTGGCCGCATCATGGACATCAGCGGTCCTACGGAAATGTCTGGCGGCCGCACAACACTTTTGTGTCGAGTCATTTTTGCCAAAAAGACCTAAACATGTATATGTTGAGTTTTTGCTAACTAACAATTATTGATGCACAATGCAATGCATACAAAATATTTTATTTTCAGTGTCTTTGTTGACAAATTAACTTCAATATTAACTAAGAATATTTTGGTGGCCGCAGCGAAATCCTCTGGTGGCCGCACATGAGAACCACTGTTGTAGACTGTTGTAATGGAGTTATCTCAACAGAAGTTTTCTACGACTTTGTTATCTCTCTTTGTATAGAAATGATATAACTAAGGCATGACCAGTGGTTAACTAATCGCTCTCGTTAGTTCCGTCTTTAGAATTGGATGGGTTGAGAGGAGGCTTTAGACAGCATAGATATCCATCTCTTCAAATAAAAATCTTTTTTTTGAAAAATGAAACTGCTTTGACTGAAAATTGAAGCCCCGTAAGCTCCAGAGCCGTAGTAAATGACGTTGACGGAATGGTTTTAATATAACAACAACTTTTATTAAAATATAAAAATACAGATTAATGTAAATTATATGTATATAAAATATTACTATTATTTAGATTCAGACATATTTCAGTTTATTCGAATTTAAAGGACGTTAGAAATTCTTCCCAAGTTTATGATATTGTTTATGATATAATTATTTATAGAAATTCATTTTGGAAAAAAACGTGTTATACCTTGTTTATCAAATGTAACAGTCTTAAATATTTAAAATTTGAATCGTTTGAATTTTGTTCCTTTCCATGAGTTTAGTCGCTATCGTTTCGAATTTTGCCTTTTGGCATCTTCAGGCATTATAGTGCAAGGTTGTACTTGAGCTGACAGTCGAAATTCTTAATTATATGTATATATTGTTTTTGATGAAAAAATTAAATGTGGAATATTTACCATTTCATTTAACATTTCTCTACGCCATGATTTTACAGAAAACAACGTCGAATTACTTACGTCATATAACGTTAAAAAACCTATAAAATATTTGATACAATTATTGGGTATGGTAACCACTTTAGTGACTAAAATATTTAAATTTCAACTCTTAGATTAGTTAGTGCATTTTTTTACTGTAGCATTTGTTTATCTTTGAAAAGCTAGAAATCAAAGAAAATACACCTAAACCTTTTTTGTCCGGTCGATGAGTTCCGCAGAAAATCGCACAAAAAAAGTTATGTCTTAATATGTGAACATAACATCCATACACAAGGTCGCACTTGTCAAGGCCACATTGTAATAAACAGGTGAAACACACCATTTTTCACGTACAATACATATGTAAAAAACGCGCTGTTTATTACGTTATTAAATATGTACGTTTATATAGTCCCGCAAATAAATATACTTAAAAAATAAAAAATAAATTACTGAACAAATAAAATGTTCTATTCTGTGTTAAAATTTTTAAATAAATATCGTAATCATTAAGACTTCTTTTACAGCACAAAAACATTTTTTAATATTGTATTTAAATGAATGTGGCAACACCTTAAAAAAACATCTTGTAGTATTGCTGCATGGCTTCAAATTTATACGAGTGCGTCAAACTATAAATAAATTAAACTTACGATTATTCTGCCGGCCATAAATCGTATCCTAGTATAAAAATTATAACAAATGTCGACATTGCTTACCAGGCATTTTTTTCGGTATAATATATTATGTTCATATGATTACTCATACGTACAGCATACATTTTGAGTCCTGTATAATTATCATGTTATTTTGACGAAACACCGAAAATTTTATGCTACACATACGTCCCGTGAAATACACGTGTCAAGAATTCGCCGTTTTTTCACGCTTTCTTTAGATGTGAATGGGCTCATAGACGATTGTCCTTTTGTTTATTTAACTCAGGGGTCGTCAACCTTCTAATGCCTACCGCCCATGTTTGCTCATTTTACATGGTAAATTTTCCTTACCAGCCGCCTACTTATTTCTCGAAAACAAATCTCGTAGGAGTTAAGGAGATTCGTAACAACAAGTTTTTATAACCGACATTGTATACATTTGTTAAAAATAAACAAAAAAAAAATCATGAGAACCTTGTACCTGATGCTATAAGACTAAATATGTTTTATCTGGTTAAATTTTCGTTAAAAACAAACGACTTTTCTTTCAGTGATTTTCAGACAACTTCTTTTTTTGTCATGATTGTAAAAGATTTTGGGGTAAAAGTAAACATTACCCACCGCCCACCACGGCAGCTTTTACCGCCCACTAGTAGGTGGACGACCCGAGATTTAATTCAACTCAACATATGTGTGTGCAATCTTCTTTACTTTGCATACAAAGGTTGTTTGAACCTGCATTTTTTAAACCAGATTAATCTACTTATAGTAATTTGTCAATTACTATCTGTAATTGCATATTATGCAAATAAGAAGATATTATTCGCTAAGCAGGATGTCTAGATTAAAGTATTTAAGAGATTAACTTGCTTGCAGTGACCTGACTTGATAAACTCAGGTGTAATGTTTGCATATATTAATAACACATTTATCCGCATTAATTAACATATCCTTTGTTTACTATACTGCGTTACTAAGTTCTTTATTCAACACAATAAGGAGCTTTTAAAACGATACACGCCACATTGTTAATCAACGTGCAATTATTATTTCCGTAAGGTGGAATTTGTTTTACCTGCGTTTTTAAAAAGCTCATTTAATTTGCGATAAAAAGTCGTGCACATTTCGCCATTAAATGCCAAATGGCTATGCATAAGCCCGAAAGCTTTCGTTGCAGTATCATACATTAGAAGTCTGCACGGGCTTGGGCCTGGTACACAAAAAATTAAACATACATCCAATCGGATGTATGTTTAATGTATGGCGGTACCTCGCACGCCACGAATTTTATTGTAAAAATAAAACGTGCTAAATATATCTTTTTTAAATGTTTATTTGTAAAAACTTATCAAATAAATGAAAACTGCGTCGATTACGATGCAATTGTGCTATTTTTTTTTATCCATTATAACAAAATTAAAATATATATGACTCATCAGTTACAATTGATTTTAGTTAGTAAAATCCCGCTTAAAGCAAGCGTCCAAAGACGTCATTTTTTGTATGATTGGCGTGCCGTTCACGGAAAAGTTCGCGTCGATTCAAAAGGCGTTTGTGGCAGCCATCCGGTGAATTACATACAAATTATTAATGATTTTGACTGAGGGTTCTTGATAGAATTTCAATATCAAATTTGAATTGTTGGATTTTGTACTTTTTCATGAGATTTATCGCTAACGACCCAGAGTCAGTTCGACTACATCCGTGCACTTGAAATACCTAAAGATGCCGAAAAGAAAAACCCGGGTCGTTATCGATAACACTCATGGAAAAGTAGAAAATTCAAACAATTCAATTTTGTTATATACATACATATTATAATTTGATGAGTTGATATTAAATTATTTTAAATGATCATTACAATTTTGTTGAAAAGTTGAAAAAAAACTGTCGGGTCGGGTTCGCGTAAGATGTTCGGGAATGAGCCTCGGGCTCGGGCCGGGTGAAATTTTAATATTTCGTCCCATGCAGTCCTCTATCATACATAGAAAGCTTTCATTGGACGTTATTATACCGCTTAACCGTTAAAAATAACATTCTACGCTTTATAAACACTACAAAGTCGAAATACTTATTTTCAATATTGTCGAGTAGATCTACGTACTTCGTACAAGATGACGTAATAATATTTTTCGAATAAAATAATAGCACATTTTTAGTACTTATTTCACATTGAATTTATTGAGATCAGGACCGGTTTCGCTCATCGCTAGCATTACCAATTAATAAAAAACACAAAAATAAAGATCTTAAACATATTTAATATTAGTCTATTTTGTTTTATTTACCAATTGTTTGTCATACCTTTTAAGCCATGCTTAATTTTTGTATACCTAGATTACGCTGTATCTTTAACGTCGTTTGACTTTGGTCGTGGAGATCACGGGTTCAAATTCCACCACGGACAGTTTCATTGATTGATTTTTCAATCAGTATATGTATTGATTTATTTTTGAAAGGATGGATGTCTGTGTTGTCTCAAATTCCATTCCACCAAAAAATAGAGCGTAGCGAGACCGATAACCTAACCACTAGAAATGTCATAGTCCATATCCCTACTTTAATTGAAAAAGTGAAGTTAAGTAAAAAGCAGTTCTCATAAAAACTCGGTTGAGATTAACTCTACATGTAGTCCATATTAAAAATTATAAAACATTTTTAGTATTTTTCCACATAAAATTTATTAGGTCAGGACCGGTTTCGATCATGGCGAGCATTGTCAACTGATCTCCATGTTCGCCATGAGCGAAACTGGTCCTGATCCAATAAATTTTATGTGGGAAAAGTATTAAAAATGTTTCATTATTTTTTATTATATAGTGAACACCTTTTAAGTAGTCCATATGTTTTTACCAGGGAGAGGAAATATAAATCACATTATTTGAAATTCAAGATGAGGATTTTAAACGTTTCTTCATTGAACTTTCAGTCAATATTCGATAAAGCATTTTAAAAAAAAACCGTTGAAAGCCCTTGTCTAGTTTGTGATTCAATTAAAAATTGTTTTAATTAAGGCAGTATTCTGGTCAAGTATTCTGAAAAAGCCGTTTTTTTTGTAATGCATATTTTCAATGTTTAAGTCTTTGAAAATATGTCCTTACAAGATTTTGGTGTAAATTGTAATTATTGCTAGAGATATAGCTACTTTAATGGCGTTGAATCTAAACCAATCTGGGTGGTTTTTAACTTTGCCCGAAACTTTAAGCACGTTTTTCTCGGAATTATTTTTTTAAATAGTTGCCTTGATATCTCAAGTTCTACATATCCGATTTAAATAAAATTTAATGTGGATTTTCTTTATACATTCTTTTATGGTATATACTAGGATTATAAAAAAACAATTTTTAATATTTCTAAAAAATTCGGAAAATCTAAAAAATGGTTTTTTTCAAACCTCCACCATTTTGCGATATTTTTTTTTTTTGATTTGGTTCTAGTATATACTAGAATTGCATCTTTATTGATTATGAATATAATTTTTTTTTATTTCATGTGGCTAGAAAAGTTGGTATCGTGGCAACTATGGAGCGTAATTTTTTTGAGACCCCCTACTTTGCCAGCCTGTTACTTTTTTGGTTATTAGTTTTTTGGTTTGAATATTTTTTTGTATATTTTTAAAATAATTGTAATAACTTTTTTTTATATTGCACTTGCAAAAACACCTAAAATTTCAGCCTCTAGACCGGAATACTGCCTTAAGAATTTCGACTGAGGGTGCTTGATGGAATTTCAATATCAAATTTGAATCGTTTGAATTTTGTAGTTATCCATGAGCTTTGTCGCTAACGACCCGGATTCCGCCTTTCGGTATCTTCAGGCATTTTAAGTGCACGGATGTACTTCAACTGATGCGTAGTCAACAGTTTGTATCGTTTATATACAATAATAGAAGTAGATGGCTGAGTTAAATTGCTATTAAAATGTAAATTAGCGAAAAGTGCATGGATGTACTTGAACTGACAAGTTCAGTTCAGTTCAAGTACAAAAAGAGAGCAAACGATTCAAATTTAAAAATTGTTTTATTTTTAGATATATTTTTTTAAAAAAAAATTCAAATTTCTTGGTATGTTTTCGATTGGCAAAATATGCGGATATTATTTATTTTACAAACCAATTTAATTCAATTGCCTTTGAACGGGCATGTGTCATGAATAATTCCTCAGACTTTCCCCCAAAAAGCTTGAAGCATCTTCAACAAATGCTGCATGTTTTTTTTTACGAAATTTAATTCAATTTGTGATCGTTCCGCTCGCTGGGAAGCGTTTTCAAAAAATGATACTTTTTTACTAGGAGTTTCTTTCCACGAAAAGTTATTAAGATTTCAATATTTCCCGCAAATGTGTCGGTAGAAAATTCGTTTTTTTTAAATATTGCGTCAACAGTGTCTAGCAAAAAATTATAAAAAATAAATTTGATAAGAAAGCCTTGTTTTGTTCACCTAATATTAATTAATGGTTAGACACGGTATTGCAATACATTTATGTAATTATCTTGATTCTCAGATGTGTTTGTTTACGAATATATTATTTTTTTTGTAATAAAAATATGTCTTTATGAATATATATTTTTTGAGGTTATACATACGTGTATTATTTTGTTTCTTTCAAATATTTGTATCATTCCTTTTGACGTAGTTCGATGAAATGTATTGTGATAAATCATTTATTTTTTCAATATATGTAGATAAAATTTTGTAAGTACAAAATAATCGAAAAGGAATAAAAACAAAGTGGAAGTTCATTTTAATATAAAATTTAAAATTACTTTGATTATCCCACGTATTGAACTGTGACACGTGTTTCGCCTCTTTCAGAGGCATCTTCGAACTAAATAAATTTTATATTAAATTATATTTATATAAAGTCCCTCCACGAGTTATAGTAGGGTTCCATCTGTGCCTTTGGTGTGAGTACAAAATGACTACTAATTATTTGGTCAGTTTCTAATTCGATAAAAATCAGTTATAAATACTTAAAACGGTCAGTTAAAAATATTAAATGGTCAGTTAAAATAATAAATGGTCAGTTAAAATAAAAAGAACATGTCATAAATTTGCCTATTACGACCATATTTGATAAAATTCACAATCAGTCAAACTAAAACTTATCATTTTTTTTAAATAGCTGACTATTTAATTTAAATACGAACCATTTCTAATAAATAACTAACCATTAAAATATATTACTGACCGTTTTATTTAATAACAGACCACATTCCCACTGATACAATGAAAACTGACCGTTTATAATATTAACTGACCATTTTGATTTTTAACTGACCATTTATTTATTTAACTGACCAAAACTTGAATTAGTTACTGACCCATTAAATACATGCCGTACAAAATACTAAATGAGTATTAAAATTTGATATTCCATCAAGCACGTTCAGTCGAAAGCATCATTACTATATAAAATCAAAATACCGTTAAAAACTCTTTTCTATTGTATCTATCAAGAAATAAAAACGACTCTATTTTTGTTGATTTTTAGCTTGTTATCTAAGAATATGATGAAATGATTGCTTTGATGTACCCTTTTCAAATTAAAATTAAAATAACATAAAATCGTCGCACAATAAATTTTTGATTCTGTATTTGAAGATAATACTCAAACAGAAAATTAAAAAGCTTCTAAGTAATAAAAGCTACATACATAAGATAAATATTTTCACTTTAAAAATCTCGGCAAATAAATAAGTAGATTAAATAAAAGCTGATTACCGTATCTTTAAATCTTTATATTCTCCTCGCCACCCCTTCGCGTGTCATCTGAAACCTTCAACTCGAGCAATAAACCTTCTTTATAAGTAGCTATAAGCTTTTTCTCAACACGAGCTTTCTAGTCTTCGGGGTGCATAATTAATTACCACAAAATATCTGGCCTACGCAGATCTACCATTCGAAATGAAGTTTTTTTAAGATAACACAAAAAACATCCATCAATTTCAATATATTCTATAATATCACTGAGCGATCATAATATTGTTGCAGTCAATTTGAATAAAAAGATTCTTTCTTTACAAAGAAAAGCGATTCTAAGAAAATAAAAATTCGGCATAATTCAATTCGGAATTCCAGGAATGGATTTTTTTTATATTGAATTGTTTTCATTTCTTTAGAAAGAAAACAAGAACATCCTATCATAATGATCATCGACAGATGTTTCGATTCTAAGGAAGCGAAAACTCAGAAATTACTTGCTGCATATATTTATCGGTACCTGGAACAATATTAATTATATTATTTAATAATTTGTATATATTTGTGTATTTATCTGTAACGTCAAATGCATTCGGAACACACACACTTTTGATGTTTGTGTGTACATCGCGCATATCAAATAAATTGAGCAAATGCTGACAGGTGTCACCGGGTTATAATGTCTCGTTATACACATATTTGGAAACAATTTTTTTTTCAACCATGTCCGATCCCAACTTTGAGCACAAGTGATAACTGCTCGTTACTCAGTTGCTCAACCTATCTTTTTCGAAGACAGTAAGGATTGAAAGGATACAACGATACGGACAGGACTAGTGGCTAACTAATCGCTCTCGTTATGCGTCGCTTTTTGGGATAGGTAGGGTGGGAAGGGATTTTCAACATCACAAAAACCCATGCCTTTGAACAGATTTATCGACTGAAGAAATCTGTTCGTACCGGAAATCGAACCCATGTGGTCCAGCACGCAAGCCAACAATTTTGACCACTGCACCACGGACCGGAACTAGCAAGCATAAATTAACGGTTATTAAGTCCATGCGATAAATAATTAGCAGCTTACTTTTCAGTAAGAAAACATCCTCTCCAAAGCTATGCTTTCGAGAGGATGTGAGATGTAATAAAATAACAGAAAGATTTGCGGTCTGTAAGTAATATAGAAAAAACATTATAGCTACTTTTTGCCTAATAGTGTACGTCCGCTACCAAAAGCATCCACATTCCACGAATGGTGGCTTTAAAGCACGCAGAATCAACTAATCATTTCGTGGGTGTTGGGACATACGGGCCAAACTACAAATATGGCTGTTTTGAGTTAAATATCGCATTGTCATGCTCAAATGCAGTTCTATAAGATATAAAAATATGAAACTTGTACGAAGAGCGGTGTACCAGATATTGCTCGGCTTTCCTGCAAATCCGTATGAACAAAGCCTAACATTGAAAACTGTTTATCTCAGTTCGATGTTTTTGTAGTTTCGCCCGTATGTCCCTTCACCCACGATTTAACATCGACATTTAATGCAACAAAAATATTTACACTCTGATACGTAATGATTTTCGTGTGTATCTTCGGGATATTGACGAGTGAAACAGAAAAAATGCGGTAAACGAAAACGCGAAAAAATATGGGATGCTTGCCAAGGTTGTATCAATTCAACGCAACGACAAATAATAAAAAAAAGTTACGCGTATGCCTAAGTTTTAGTTCAATAAAACAAATATGTTACGTTATCACTGGGTTGACAGTGCTGCAAACATCTTATTAGCGAGAGAGTTTTTATTATTTCAATATGTTTTAATACGGTGAATAAAATAACAATGTATTTTAATTCTACAGAAATTATTTTATATATTTGTTGATAGCTATTTCGGAACGCTATTGTCAGAACTATTTTTTAAACCTGCATTCACTCATCCGTATATACAGTTGTAGACAGGGTACGCAATAAATATTCCTCTCTCTTCCACCATCCTAGTTTTGCCAACTCAATCAGTCAATATGTTTTAATTTTTACGCTGTTTTGACATTTCAACATTTTCATTAAAATTTTCAAATTAAGAATCAGTATAAAAAAAATATCAAGTCTCCTTCATAATTTGTTTTATAAATCAGTCTGTAAATTATATTTCCTTCTAAATCTTATATATAAAACCGAAATGGCGTATGTATGTCTGTGGGTCTGTAATTCCCTTTTGCATTGTTGGTCATTAAGTTGCCATAAAAACGAATATGAAAGAAAATATGTTTCAATTTTTATCGGCGAAGACATTTAGTCAAAATGTAATAAATTAGTCTTCTACTGAACTTTTCCCGGCTTTTATTAATATAATAATGTTTATAATTTACGTGAAGGTATTATTTGACAGCAAATTAGATTTTTTCCTTGAATTTGGACATTTTAATGGTCAAGAATGGGGGGGGGCTGTCATCAAATTAAATAAAGTTTGTGATTTTATTTTAACTCTATTTTGGATGATAGATTTTGTGATATAATTATGTCAAATGATATAACATTAAATAATTATTGGACGCTTAGTCCGAGCGTCGCCGGGTAGGAATACTAGTACTTACAAATGTATAAATAAATAAAACAGAAATTTGAATCATTTAAAATTTGTACTTTTCCATCTTCAGGAATTTCAAGTGCACGAATGAATTTGAACTAACGCGTAGTAAATAGTTTGTACAGCTTATATATAAGAATATTAGTAATTCAATGAATTGGATTGTTAATATCTCAATCTGGATGAATTAGTGAATGTTTTCATAATAATGAGTTTCAGTGAATTGGATAAGTAATTCCATGTGTAAACGAAAATTTTCAGACATTTTAGATGCGTATTTTTGAGAAGTTTCTTCGTATTGTCTTTATCGTACAAGCAAGTATACATTTATTTTTTAGATGAAATTGTGTTTATAAATACAATTTTTTAAATTTGAGTAATGTCCGGTCCGTGGTGCAGTTGTCGTTGGCTACCATGTCAGACCAACGGGCTCGATTCCCGGTATGAGCAGATTTTTCAGTCGAAAAATCGATTCTGCTCAGAGGCAATGGGTGTTTGTGTTGTTAAAAATCACTTCCAACCTTTCCGATCCCTCAAGAGCGACTCATATTTACAGTGATTAGCTAACCACTAATCCTGTCCTAGTCTTCGTATCCTCTCCATCCCTACTCTCTTCGAAAAATAAAAGTTGAGCAACTGAGTAGCAGGCTGTTTTCGCAGAAAAACATATGTTGAGATAAACTCCGTGAGGTGTCCATATGCTCCATGTTGGGAGCGGATATGGTTTAAAAAAAATCACCGCTGAAAAATATACAACCATCATCGAACATCGTTATTAGTTAAAACAATACGTCATAAAAAGTAAAAATACATTTTGATTCGCGATTTATCAAGTTGTCAAATCACACATGGCTAAAGATTGACACGAAATCAAATGAAAAGAGTAGAAATAAAAATAACGAATTAAACGGACGTCATTAATATGATAAATTTGCCATTATGGCGTCTGACGTGTGACCGTTCTTGTTCCGAATCACTTTTATGACCGGAAGAATTCATCAGTCATGACTGAAAATAATAAAAAGCTTTCATTCCGAAGAATGATGCTAATTTCGTATCTTCAATGGCGATAAAGGTCATCTCCATGAGTTAGTATGTATTCAGCACAATTGAATCATTATAGTTTAAAATTACATTACACATGGCAATAGTGTGACCAATAATTCTTCAAAAATCAGTTTAATAAGTGTTCCATATTTCAATCAGAATTTGTTATGGCTGCAAAAAAGCAGTAACTCTAGTTTTCTTAGCAAAGAGGCGGTCATTGCAACTAATAGTGTTCACTGTAAATACTTGGTGGAATGGCATTATAATAAAAATAATAAAACATTTTTATTACTACAAATGTTTTATTATTTGTATTACTTATTGTTTGTTTACAGATAAATTAGTTCATTTTCGCATCAACCGAATTTTGTAAATTAAAAATAAAACTTCAATAAACACATTACACTCAAACCGCTTTTTGTAAAACTTTTATACTATGCATCTTTTATTTTTTTTAAATACATTTTTGGCTATTTCAGCGTACATATGAAAAATGTGACTAACGGGTCGTCTTAGCTGGGCGAGGCGATCCGGCGCAGCTTCGAAAGCGGCAGAGTTTTAAAATATCAAACGGTCCTCGCCCATGCAAGTGTCATACGTGGGCGAAGCGATCCGGTCAGGACGGCATATGTCGCAAGTCGCCTCAAATGCCTGACTCATGGCGCACGCGAATCGCTTGAAAATATGAAACGGTCCAAGCTCACCAGAGCGTTAATTGCGTCTGGCCGAGCGATGGCACATAAGACCTTTGATCAACTACGTTTTAAATTGACTGGATTCGCCTAAATTCGCTTGCCGGTTCGCGTCGCTTACCTAAGACACGGGGTAACAGTGCGTTGTTCACGTACTGTACGTGGGAAATCAAGTGTTTCGCCGGATTATTACAATGTGAACTTGGCACGTTCCCACATTTAGTCATAGCTTTTTTTGTGCGATTTTTCGCAGAACGCATCTACCGCTCAAAATAAGGTTTAGGTTTAGTTAATTTTTCTTAAAAGCTTGTTTGACTCACTTACTGCCTTCTTGACAGTAAGTTAACTATTTATATAACCAAACTAGTTAATTTACCTTTTCACTTATGAATTCTCGCAAGTTTAGAAAAAATAGTTCAATACATGATATCATCAAAGTTATGTTTCTGTGAATGAAAAATAAGAATGTAATAAAGTCCTATCCTAGTATTCCATTGCAATCATTATCGATCTGTGTATTAAATAATAAAAAAAGTCACTTAAGCCGCTTAATTTATTGGTAACGAAACAATTTACATTTCTAATAGCAGCAAATCTATTTCACAGCTTAATATAATAAAAAACCGTTTGTGATGCTTGATAGTGACAAAATAAAATAAAAAACAATTCTGAACTCGCTCCAGATTAACTTCTACCATTTAAACTGCTAACGTTGACAGGTGATACTAAACTGCGAGGTGTTGAACAACTCCAAACTCTTAGTGATTAATAATTATACTGTTGATTAAATGTAATATCGTGGTCGCCCCAAGTAGGAATAGATGCGTCAGGTAGTTGGCACGATGCCCGAGACGAAACAACTAATAATTCCTTCTCAAAGCTCAACCCGGATAAATAGATCCTAGTTTGATAACTCTAAAAGTTCGCTGACTTACAGAACCAATCGAGCGGTGAGTAATTATTCCAGATTACAGGAAACTGCGTTGAAGTCTTTCTGTATGTTGAAAAAGACAATTAGTTTGAAGCATGTCATTTATTTCTAAAGCGAATATAAAAACACAAATGTATTAGTTTTAATACTCTCCACACTTACACGATTCTTTTGAATGGTGCTGTGCAACCAAATAATTTTTATATTCATTCTCGGAAAGTTTTTTTAATGTAAGTTTTAAAATAAGTTATTTATAATTGATAAGTGATTTATTATAATAAAATATACGTTCATTATACGTTGTATTTTAATTTTTCCTGAATATTATTCTGGAAACCAATACTTTCATAAAAGCATTATCTGTATATCACTTAAAATATGAGTAGTGTTTATTCATTTTGAGGTTAAAGACAGAGCTTAAAGGGTTTAAAAACACTTTATTCACCCAATCTCACCATTTAACTATTTATCCTTGAATAAAAAGATTGACATATTAATATCACATTTTTTTACAGAAGAGGTAATTAAATAAGACAAAACTCAAGACAGTTAATTGTTTTTTTTTCAACTGTGTGCGAGGGTATAACAAGTTATTATTATGATTTCATTTTCATTTTATTGATTGAGTAGGCATTTACTTGGTAGAACTCCATTATAATACGGAAAGAAAAATAACAATGTATTTTAATTCTACATAAATTATTTTAAATATTTGTTGATAACTATTTCGGCTTACGCCTTCTGACGAATACATAGTTCTGACGAAGGCGTAAGCCGAAATAGCTATCAACAAATATTTAAAATAATTTATGTAGAATTAAAATACATTGTTATTTTTCTTTCCGTATTTCATTTTCAGTTTTCCTTGTAATTTTAAGTGGAGTTGTTTGTGTTATTGCAAGATAAAGCGATGCTCTTTTAAAAAAATGCTTTGAAATTTGGTGTTCTTCGTAGAAATATATTTAAAGATATAAATATGATTTTCTTGAAAACGCAGTAACAAAGACTGACTGATATTGAAAGCAGGTAATATAACGTATTTGCATAAATATTGAGGGCGCATGATGAAATGAAAGTTCGTTCATGTTTGTATTAGATCGTTTTACGCTGCAACGTGCTTGGCAAACGATCCTACCTATTCCCGGTTAAACGTTTCTCGTTGAATGTGTTTGAATATGGCTTCGGGAACGGGAAAGGGAAGCGTAAATCTCTGATTTAATTTGATTTCCACTGATGCACTCCAATGGAATGCAACTATGGAAAATGAGTTAACCAGGCAGCCACCCGACAACCAAACAACACGCCACACGGCAATTCAAACATCCGCCATCTTTTTCAGACCATCTTGGTTATTATAATAAGTGACGTTTCTGCTTACGAATCAGTATTTATTAGTACTTTTATTACATAAGTTCAACAGTATAGTACTTTCGCCGATTCCGTAGGAAAGTAGTAAAAGAATCGCTTAATTTAAACGTTCGAAAATCATTGTACACGGACATATATATCTTTTGGCTTATACGAGGACAAAATAAGAATATTATTGTGAATTTGAAATTTCATGACAACAACTTCTGTAGAGTTTTTATATATCCCAGACGAGTAGAATATACAAAGAGTATTTTTTTAAAATCTATTTGATACCAGCTTTGTGTGGTTCTTCAGTTCACAACTATTTTAGCAATCGTTTTTATATACATACATACATATATATAAATAGTCAACTCAGACGTTGGCTGGATCCATCGGGTTCGTGGCCGAGTGAAAATGTCGTTGGCTTTGGTTGTAGAACTCACGGGCTCAATTCTCAGTCTAGGCAGCTTTATTTTTTATTTAAAATATTGATTCCTTTTCGAAGACATGTCTTAGTTGTCTAAATTAATTTCACTTACTAAATCCTAAAAATTGAACGCATCGAGAGAGGTTAGCTAACCACTGGTTCTATTCTAGTCCATTCCTTTATATCCATACTGTCTAAGAAAAATAGAAGTTTAGCAACTGATTAACAAGCAGTTTTCGAGGAAAACTATATCTTGAGGTAAACTCCGCAAGGTTATCCATATCGTCAAATTGGGAGCGGATGATAACACAAAAATCAATTATATATTATTAACAATTAATATTTAGCAATTCAATTCGTACTTTTCCATATAAGTTTTGTCCTTAACGACCCGGGTTTCGCCTTTCGGCATCTTCGGGCATTTAAAGTGCACGAATGTACTCGAACTGAACAATTCAAATTTGATATTGAAATTCCATCAAGCACCCTCAGTCGAAATCCTTGTAGTACCGGATAATCGTGAATAGTATTTCGACAAGAAGCTGATAATATTAAAATTGAAGAACTGCGCTATTAGATATAACATCCATTGGGCCAATCTACCAAACCTACTCGGCGGCCTATACACATATATGTGGCGAAAGCGTCGTTTGGAAAATCTTGAGCAGTATATTTTATTTTATTGTACCTAGTTCCAAAAGGTTCCGCTATAGAGATTTCCATATACCACTTGATAAATTCAATGGGTGAAAGCGAAGAGAGAAAGAAAGTGAGAACAAAGTCTTGTAACAGAATAAACCAGAAAAAAAAGAAATATGTGTATTGCTTAAATATTTTTTAATATAAGCTGCATTAAAACAGGGTAAACTGTTAAAAATATTATGAAATTTACAGTCTCTGATTGTTTTATAAATGGTTGTCAGATGTATTGTAAAATTTCCTATTTATTAATATTTTTACAATTAACTTAAACATAAATGATTTTCAATTTTGTCGCTAACGACCCTGGATTCGGCTTACATCATCATCAGGCATATAAATGTCATTAGTAGTATGCTAATTTGTTTGCTTTGTTTCGATTCTATAACCCCCTCCTTGCTTCCCTTAAAAGGGAAAAACCCAAACTCCATTTTCTAATTTCATAATTTTAAAATGTTAGAATCAATCTTGCCTCATTACTTAAGCAAACTTTGCGATTTTAAGTCCGAAGATGCCTCTGAAAGAGGCGAAACACGTGTCACAGTTAGTAGCACAATACGTGAAATAATCTAAGTTATTTTAAATTTTATATATCAAGTCAGTCCAAGTTCATTCGCGCACGTATAACGATTCAAATTTCATATTGAGATTCCACCAAGCACCTTCAGTCGAAAATCTAAGTTATGTGATTTCAATACGGGATATGTTTATCATTCCTCAGTGATCACTGACCGTTCTTTTCAAAAAGTTGAAAATATTTGAATTACTGGCAGTTTGATTCCAATCTACACTTTTCATACACCAATTGTTAATTATTATACATTTTCTTTATCAATTTGATATAAATATCTGTGTTTCTATTTATCTGTCGTCACATGAGAATACTCGAGATGAGCGAAAACAACAAAAGGCTAAATAGAACAAAAGATGCGTTTTATTCTTTTGAATATAATAATGGACTCTTCGCCGCCATATTATACCAAATTAATAACGAATCATCAACGCGAATAATTGCCGACAAGCTATCGTCTTTCATCGTACATTTGAAGGAAAAAGATTCCAATGTTATTTTATTTTCCATTATACGGAACTAGTTCAATTCAATAAGCGTTTAGACCCAGATGTACGATTGTCTGATTGAAACGCTGCCTCGTTTGACGGGAAGCAATTTAGATATTTAAATGTCTTTTTTAAAATATAAAAAGAGACGATTTACTTTTCAAAGGTTCACCCTATTCATCAAACTCTGTTACTGTATGAAAAGGTTCATTGAATGCCCAGCAAAATTATCAAGCGTAAATAATCTTCTTTTCTATAGATTCGACAGTTATCCGGTGGTAATATTTTTTTTAAATATAAATTAAAATTGAATGAATTTTTCCTATTGCGTATTGTTGGTCGTAGTGACTCAAATTCGATTATCGAGTACTCGATACTTGAGTATACTCGTCCATTTTTCAAATACTCGATACTCGAGTAGTTTGAAAAATACTCGAGTAATACTCGTAAAATATAAATAAAGATATGTTTCCAAATTTGATTTTGTTTTAAACAGCAGATAGAAAAACTATATAGCACAATTTAATTGATCGTTAACTTTTAAACCAAGGACCACAGCAATAGAGAGACATTTTTCTATTGCTGGAATAAAAAAACAAATCTTCGAACCAAATTAAAATTTTAGATCTATATTTAATTCTATATTATTTTTGAAAAATATGTTTCATAAATTGAAATAAATGTATTATTGAAATAAAATAAGCACATTTGTTTATTTATCATCTATTTATATACACAAATTTGAATTAATAAAATATATTTTAGCACATCTGAAACTACTCGAGTATACTCGAGTACTCGAGTATTTTAAAAATGTACTACTCGATACTCGAGTAGTGGAGATGTCGAGTAATTGGAGTCCCTAGTTGGTCGTACCTTCAGGTAAGGAGATATTTGAATCAAAATGAATTCAGACAATATTATATTCTAAAAAATGATTGACAATTATTCATTTTTCTTCCTTAAAAATCCAACATTTATTAAGCTTAAATATAGATATATTTATATACAATTTTATTTGACAACTTTGTTGTTCCACTGATTTTGTAATGAAAAGTTCACCTCTTTGATGAGCTCTAGTCTTCCTATAGCAAAGTGAATTTATAACAATCAGTGTAATAGAAAATAAGTTATCAAATTTAATTGCTTATCTGATACGTTGAAAATGCTCGCGATGAGCCAAACCGGTCCTGATTTCCACAAAATATATGTGTAAGTAGTACAAAACAATGTGTTATTTAAATTTGAATTTTTTGAATTTTGTACTTTTCATGAGTTTTGTCGCTAACGACCCGGGTTTCGCCTTTCGGCATCTTCAGGCATTCCAAGTGCACGGATGTACTTGAACTGACGCGTAGTAAACAGTTTGTATCGTTTATATACAAAAATATAAGTAGATCACTAAGTTAAAAGGTTATTAAAATGTAAATTAGCGAAATTTGAATGAATACAAGTTTCAATAATTTAAGTGGGTTTGTTATAATTACGGAGATTTTTGAAAATATTAATGACCAGATGATAACATAAGAATATTTAAAATAAATCTAGGGTCCTATCCGACCTCTCGTTAATGAGTTGATTGATTTCATGCCTTTGAACTAATTTTAATGATATTAAGTGAATTGATATTTAATAATAGCAAGTGCTTGAATTGTAAATATATGACAATAAATTAAAAATAACAATTATTTAAAAGGGTACAACAATGGCGAACTAGGCAAATAAAGTTGCTCGTTCAAAATTGGCAGACCGTTGAGCTGAGCTCGATTAATCTCTAAGATTACTTGATAAAAAAGTTTAAACTCACCCCTGTTGTGTAATGTAATGTGTTATTTAAAATCAACCCTTCTACAGCACCGATATAGGGATTCTTTCATGACTTACTTTATCGAAAGTAAAGGGACGTACAGCTACTGATAAATATTCTTAGAATGCACATATTTATGTACAACATTACATATTTATGAAACATATAATTTTTATGAAGACTTTAGCATACGCTATAAAAAACCGCTTTCTAGCAGAAGGTACTGTTGAAGAGTTGACTGTAAATATAAATAAATACTACAGTAAATGACAATTTTTTAATTCTGTTTCCGGAATTTTATGGGTTTCCTTTATCATCTTACATGATTTTAAATAAAAAAATATTAAAGAAAACTGAAAAAGTAATTTTGAAAAATATGAAACAAGCGCCATATTTGAACTGAGACGTTGCCAACACGCTTGTGGGTTGAAATATAGCAGCTACATTTATATTCAAGTATATTTCAATAAGCATTTATTTTCATTCATATATATCATCATCGCATTTACCTTCATATTAATAGAAAAAAAACAGATGTTATAGAAATCTTAAACGTAATACATCGAGCAAATAAATGAAATGTTCTATCTTATTTTAGATTTATCGAAACAACTGTTCATAATAAAAAATATGAGCTGCCAAAAACAGAACGTTCCATCATTTACCACAAATCTAAATAATTTTGAAAGAATTTCCTTTTACTATTTTTATTGCTCTCGTAGGCAATAAATAAATTGGATAGCGTGAAAAAACGACCGAAGCTCAAGTTGCCGAATCTTTTCATCACGATTTTATGCCTTCTGTCTTTATCTATCATTTGTAATAATTTATGGTATATATAATATATTATTTATATGATCAGTCTTATCAAAGGCACGATTACTATTGGAGTAATCGAACAAAAGAAATATAAATATTTGGTTATCACAAGTACTTAGTAGGTTATTATGTCTCAATCATCATTACTAAAAGAAAGAAAAAAACTACTTTTTATTAAAATATTGTTATGCTTTATATTATTAGATATTTTTTTTTTTTTTTTTTTTCCATATCCGCTCCCTATTCGGAGCATATGGCCGCCACACGGTGCCTCCAAGATTCTCTGTCTCCCGCCAACCTCCTCGCATCTTCCCAGGTCATCCCGGCGTCCCTTAGCTCCCCTGAGTACATCCTATGGATGGTCATCAGAGGCCTTCCGCGGCGTCGGGATCCATCAGGTTGATAGAAGAGGCAGGCAGGATTCAGGCTCCCCTGGGGCATCCGCAGCACATGTCCAAGCCAGGTCCATCGTCGCCTTTTTAATTTTGGACGTAATAAGGGGCTGGTTTGTCCGCTCTCTTACCTCCGTATTCCTGACAAAAGTCAAACCACTGTACTCTAGTATTCGCCGCAGGCATCTGTTTTCAAAGCACAGTATACGGTTACCCTGTGCTTTTGTGATGTGCCATGACTCGCAACCGTAAAAACAGCACAGTCAGTATGCATGCGTTGAACAAGTGGCACTTGGTTCTGACCGAGTACAGCCGTGAGTCCCAGACTTTCCGCATTGAATTAAATGTTGCTCCAGCTATCCCTAATCGGATCGCGAGCTCATTACGCGGGTTGCCATCTCCCGTGATGTGTACTCCCAAGTACCTAAAACCATCGACTCTCTCGATTTCTTGCCCCGCACTCAACAGAGAGTAGTCTGGATCTGGACAGGCGCTGTTGCAGAGCACATTGGTTTTACTCGCGTTGATTTTGAGGCCAACGCGATACGAGTTGCTCTGCAGTCTATCCATTGTTTCCTGGATACCCGCAACTGATTTGTCAAAGATGACAGCGTCGTCGGCATACTCGAGGTCACATAGTTTCAGGTTGGGAGCAACGGTTACTCCTCGGTCAGGTGGAATTGACTTCCTCAGGATGAAGTCGAAGATTATTATAAAGAGGAACGGAGCTAGAACACAGCCCTGTCTGACGCCGGTAGTGATGCCAAACCATTCCGTAGTTACGTCACCGATTCTTATGCAGCATTCACTGCCCTCGTGCAAGCATTTGATGATGGCGATTATCTTGGGTGGGATCCCATAAAGCTTTAAAATGGCCCATAGGGAAGGCCTATGCGGACTATCAAAGGCCTTCTCGTAGTCGACAAAGCAACACGCAAGCGAGCTATTGAATTCGTTGCTTTGCTGGAGAAGGCATCTAAGGTTGTGGATTTGGTCCGCACAGGATCGGCCAGGTAGGAACCCGGCCTGATTTTCCCTGAGGATACGCATTATTGGGATCCTTATTCTCGCCAAGACTATCTGTGCCAAAACCTTGCCGGGCACGCTGAGCAGCGTTATACCTCTATAATTGTCACAGCATAGTGGGTCACCTTTTTTTGTGGATGGTGACTATCTCACCGTTGACCCAGTCCTTGGGCAGCGCTCCTGATCCCACACCTTACTAATAAGTTGGTATAAGGGGTGCAGAAGCGCCTCCAGGCCGTACTTGAGAAACTCTGGGTGTATACCATCTACACCGGGCGCCTTCCCATTCTTCAAACGCTGCACGGCTGAGGTGATCTCAGCACGCGTAGGCGTATGGTCGGGTATATTCGACGCTCGGGGAATATCTACAAATAAGGCTTCATTGGGTATATCAAATGGGTTCAAGGGAGGAGGGCGATTTAACAGCCCGCAGAAGTGATCTCTCCAGATCTTTTTATTTTGCTCCGCGCTCGACTCTATTGCCCCACTTGGACTACGTATAGGCCCGGAGGTTGGTGGTCGTCTCCCGCAAATTTCGCGCGTGATTTTAAATAATTTTCTCGTATCACTTCTGCGTGATGCTTCCTCTGCTGCTTCAATTTGGCGATCTAAGAATCGGCGTTTATCGAGTCGCATTGACTTTTTAACTATCTTATCATGGTTATGATAGTCAGTCCGGCGGTCCTCGATCCGGTTTGGGTCTGTCTCACTGTCCTCAGTGTTTTAAGCCGAGCTCTTTCTGCAATACTCCTCCACGTGTCGTCGGACATCCACTTTGGTTGATCACCTCTCCGAATTCCAAGCACTTCATGAGCGGCTGACGCGACAGTATTCTTAATACTGGACCATTCTGATTCTATGGCGTCGGGTCGTGGGTTTTGCCGATCATTGGCACTGTTGGCGACGTTTTTCCTCATAGCAACATCAAAGTTCAGCTGAATTCGAGGAAATTGAAGTTTTTCGACGTCGATTCTACTCCGAGTTGGAGGCCTTGCGGGGCGTCTGAGTCTGAGACGAATTTTGCCGACAAGCAGCTCATGATCGCTGTATATGTCGGCACCCCTGTAGGTTCGTACGTCAAGAAGTTCCCTTCGGTGATTCGTGCTGTAGAGGAAGTGGTCGATTTGCGCTTTGGTGCGACCATCCGGGAGGTCCACGTGTATTTGTGGATTTTTCTGTGGGGAAGATTGTACCGCCAACGGTGAGCTCATTCATAGTTGCAAACTCGATGAGTCTCTCACCGTTGTCGTTGGCTACACCGAGGCCATGTTTGCCCATCACTGTTGGGCCAAGCAAAGGTCAGTTCCGACTCTAGCGTTAAGATCCCCCATTACTATCACGCGGTCTCTGTTAGGGATTGTTGAGATTGCAGCGTGGAGAGAGTCATAAAACGTTTCCTTCACCTGTGTGTCGGCATCTTCGGTGGGGCGTAGCACTGAAGGACAGTTACCGAGCTATCAGACGTCCGAAAAGGTGGCTCGTATCAGTCGTTCTGAGATGGGTTCACATTTGACAAGGCAGCGGGCTGCCCTCCCCCGACATCAATACTGCCACTCCCTGGCGGTGGTATTGCTCCTGGCCTGAATATAAAATTGTGTATCCACCCTCCAATAACTTTTTCCCGGCGCCTTTCCAACGCACCTCACTCAGCCCTAAAACGTCAAGTTTGTAGGTTTGCATGATGCGGGTGGCGTGTAAGTCCTTTCCTGGGGAGCGCATAGTACGCACATTATATGCGCCTATGCGCATTGAGCAGTTATTGGAGAGTATCATGTCCTTTTGCTTGCTGGGTCGTCGAAGAGCAGAACAGGGCGCCCGAGGCTTCTGCGGTGGTGGTATCGTAATCTATTTTTTTTTAAGAGGACAGGGTGATTAACCCTGCGCCTCCGAGGCCTGAGTCACGAGGGCTCTACAGGTTGGCTCAACCCGGTTTTTCTGTCGGGGATTTCCTTCCCTTAGCCAGAAGACCGGTTTTGAGGCGATATTGATAGATATCGCCTCAAAAGATATTGGTTAGATATTGGTTATGCTAAATTCATTGCGTAAAAAGCATTATAAAATAAATAAAAATACCATGCATCTTATTTATTTTAGGCATGTATTTAATGGGTCAGTAACTAATTCAAGTTTCGGTCAGTTAAATAAATAAATGGTCAGTAAAAATCAAAATGGTCAGTTAATATTATAAATGGTCAGTTGTCATTGTATCAGTGTGAATGTGGTCAGTTATTAAATAAAACGGTCAGTAATATATTTTAATGGTTAGTTATTTATTAAAAAGGTTAGTATTTAATTTAAATGGTCAGTTATTTTTAAAAAATGATTGAAGTTTTAGTTTGACAGCTTGTGAATTTTATTAAATATGGAAAAAATAGCATGAAATCACTATTTACTATTTTTTAACTGACCATTTATTATTTTAACTGACCATTTAATATTTTTAACTGACCATTTTAAGTATTTATTACTGACCGTTTTAATTATTTTTAACTGAGCATTTATCGAATTAGAAACTGACCAAATAACTAGTGGTCTTTATTTTACAGTTCATTTTTATATATACTTGCCTATATTGTAATTAATAAAAGTTCTGTTATAATTAGTAAAGCTTTTTAAGCACAGATAGGCTGTACAATAGCATTGTTTTATACTTTAAATTTATTACACATAGCCATGCTATCGTTTCAGGAAGAATATGAACGGACCAAATTAAATTATGAATTTGAGTAAATCTTTGTTTTACATAAAAAAATAATAAAATTTATCGGACAATGACTCATAAAACATGAATGAATTATCTTACATAGTTAATTAAAATGTATTTTCAGTATTTTTGAATTATTAACGGCCAAGAGAAAACTTACATATTTTTTTTTTATTTCTTAATATTCATCTGTCTCACAAGAGTTCTGAATTTAAAAAAAATCGACATTATATTGTTTTATTTTCTTAATGTAGCAGGGTAATGCTAAGTGTTTGATTTTTTAGATATGAGATAGATACATTTTATAGGAGTGTTTATATAGAAAAAACACTGTGCTAAGGCGAGGCACTGTATTCGTTTTTAATTACTTACATATACATATGAAATAAAATACAATACATATATACAGTTTTTGTCCGATGAAATGGACAAACATATTTATTATCATTAAAATAAATTTACTGTAGCTGTAAGGAAAAAATTCTATTGTTTTGTTATTGTAATGATCATTTAACGTAATAGATTTTCATTCAGTGAACTCATCTGTTGCTTTGGATGTATTTTTCTTTTTAAATTTAGATTATCATATAAATTCAGGGACCAAGTAGAGATTCAAATGGGCTCTTAACAAATATTCAAATGTTTTATAGCTGAAAAAACATTTACAATTTCGGACTCTAAAAACTTAAGTGCCGTTAGCAACATCTTTCGCAGACATATTTCCTCGCCATTTGCATAAATGGAGATAATTTATTTCCCTCCGCTTACAATGTAATCCATTATCCATAACCTCTAAAGTTACGCTAATTTTTATTGGCAAACAGAGAATTGTGAGTAAGCGAACAGACATGGAGAGGCAGAACAGAATTTCCACGCAGAATATATACAGCGGGAAAATGTTTTTTGCGTGACCTTGCCCTACATGTTGTGCGTAGTGTCAGGAGTAGCGGGCGGTGTAGTGAAGCCTCCCTCTCTAACGAAAGCCTCTTTGAACCCATCGCGAGGGAAGATGCTCGTGACCCATTTGTGCGCAAGCCACTATTAAGGAATAAAGCTTACTGTGAAAGCAAAGCTTTTATTAACGCTATTATGACTTGAAAAAAGATTTACCCCTTCAAAGTCATTATTTTTTTAATGTTCACTCGAGTTTTCACTCACAATAATAATTAGCTCAGTTTTAAGGTTCAACGACTTAAAATTTTCTCATTTTTTTATATCGATGAATGTATTATGGCTTTGCCGAGATTAAGCCTTAAATGAAATACTTGTCGCACTTATTTACAGAATAGCAACATCATTTTAGAATTCATCTAAATTTTGTTATGAATGTGTCACAAAGACGTTTTTAAATCAAATACTAATACTTTCAGTGGTTTTGGCGGTAACTTTGTGGAAGTTCATTTTAATATACAATTTTAAATAGCTTTGATTATTCTACGTATTGTGCTACTAATTGTGACACCTGTTTCGCCTCTTTCAGAGGCATCTTAATGATTTGATAAAATTACAAAATTTAGTTTGGGATTTTTCCTTTTTACGGGAAGCAAGGAAGGGGTCATTGAATCGAAACAAAGCAAACAAATAATTATACGACTAATGACGTAAGCATTACAAAATATTAACTAATGACCTGCAATCAATCAGATAGGTTTGGGTTTAACCTATTATGTAATTAAATTAACATATTAGAATCAATCTTGCTTCATTATTTAAGCAAACTTTGCGATAGTTAGTCCGAAGATGCCTCTGAAAAAGACGAAACACGTGTCACAGTTAGTAGGACAATACGTGGAATAATCAAAGTTATTTAAAATTTTATATTCAAATATTAAATGTTGAATTTCAAACATCTAGATTCTCGCAATAAGCCAAACGTAGTTTTTGGTGTGCAAATAAATTAAAGCAGTTCGTCGCACCCTTTAAAGATTTCGACTTCGAACGTTACTGTGATGCGAACCAGAAACATGCCACATTTTCACATAATATACACATTCTTGTTTCAATCGTAATAAAGGAATGGCAAATCATTAAATAAAAATAACGGAAAGTCGTTAAAAATCGTAAAAAATCGTTGGATATAAAATATGAGACAACTAAAATTGATTAGATTTTTTTACGTCTATTTTATTGTGAGATGCGTGCTGCGATCCATTGAAAATCACTATATAAACATATGTTTTTGATGGAGCCCAAGCGACGTAGTGCTATCCGTTTTTCTGGAATTTCCTTTTTCGCTTACAAGTATGTACATATTATTATTGCGTGACATTTACCTCTCCTCGCAACGTCACCGGCAAAATCTGAACCTATGTTATTTTTATATTGCGTGTAATAATCATGAATTAATATGTAAGATATATATATTGTGCAAAGTTATCTTCTGGTATATTTTATCTACTACACGAAGTAAAACAAGTAGAATAAATAATCGAATGAAAACATCAAAAAAGTCTAGGAATACAAAAGATTTAATAAAAATAATAAAAGATTTTTTGTACTTTTTCCACGTAAAATTTATTGGATCAGGACCCGTTTCGCTCATGGCGAGGATTGTCAACTGATAATAAATTCATCTTATCAGTTGACAATGCTCACCATGAGCGAGACCGGTCCTGATCCAATAAATTGTATGTGGAATAAGTACTAAAAGTGTTTTATTATTTTTATTATAATGCCATTCCACCAAGTGTTGACAGTGAACGCCTTAGAAGGGACAAAAGATTTGTATTCATTTAAATAAGTTTAAAATGTAAAATAAAATTTAAAAGTGAAACAAATATGAAAGAGAAAAAATAGCATAAAGTATTAAAAAAAAACTGTGTTGCTCGGCCTATTCCACCGAAAAACATACTTTCGTTTGCCAGAAGTAAGACAAATTACAGAGTTCACGCGTATTATGAAATAATGCCGTTAATAATAAACATCTAAAATTTCGAAACCATTTTTAGCATCTGTCAAAAGTGAAAACAGGCCTTTTTATACTAATGCATTTTTTATTTTATTACATCTATGCACAATACGTTTTTCGAACTGTGTAATAATAGATTAACTTACTTGCGCTGTTCCACCCACCACTGCTTTCGCCTACATTAATTTATGCAGCAGTACCTAGTGGCGTGGTAAGCAGGGCTGTGGAGTCGGTAAAAAAAAGTTCGACTCCGACTCCAACATTGACCCGACCGAAAACACGACTCCGACTAAAAAAGGTGAATATCGTCCCTTTTTTGCCTAATTTTCTTATTTATGTATATTCAATTAAATATCAACCCTACCAATCCGGCCAATGGCCAAATTTGATATATTATATGCAAAAATAAAAAAATCAAAATTTTCAAAATTTCCGTTTCCGAGTACTCTGGCCAAATCGCTGCGACGACTCCGACTCCAACTCCGGCCAAAAAGCCCCGAATCCACGACTCCAACTCCGACTCCACAGCCCTGGTAGTAAGCGTTAAGTTAACGTACAGTGTATTTGTATTTCCTATACTGTCCATGTTTTAGGGGCAACCGTACAAGATTTGGTAGCGTGCTCTTAAGTGGCCAGAACAATTTCTCCGGATAAATGTAAACTTAACATAATTCGAGGTTTACTCGCTCTCCATATGATGCCAAAAAGTTCACCAAGGCCTTCAATTCAATGCCAATCAATTCAAGAGCCACTGAAGATATTGATAATGAATTGAAATATATCATAGACAACTAGAGAATAGTTTAAATAAATTTCACCAACTAAATATAAGCTTTTTTCATTGCTTGACATATCTTTATCATTGTGACGGATAAACTTTGCGTACTTTTAATTGCCTTGCACTAGAACAGTGATCGCCAAACGGCCGCTCGCGAGCTACCGGTAGCTCGCGGTGGCATTTTCAGTAACTCGCGTAGGATATTGTATCATATTTATAAATTTGCCTAAGATCAGATTTTATCAATCGTTTGGGCGCAAAAACGGCAGTATTGAAAATTTTCAAGCAAACGCAGCTTTATAATTTAAATATCTAAAAAAGTGTGGCAAAATGAATGGATTTTATATTTCATATTAAGTTTTTAGCTCTATGCTCCACATATGTAAATAGTTTAAGAAGTCAAGAAGTGATGTGTGATGTGCCTTGGCCATTATTAATAACCAAATCAAAATTATGCATTGAACTTAACGGCATAAAAATAGTTTTTGTATTTTTTTTCTAAAATGCTTATTTGGTAAAAAGCTAACTTTGCTTTAAAAGCCCTCATATATTAACTCACATCCTTATTGAGTTTGAAGAACACTACACTAAAATGTGAAAGCATAAACCATACTGTGTCTTTCATATATTCAATAAATAATATTCAAGAAGAATCAAAGAGTAAATAGGCTAAATTACACTTATTCAATGTGAATCAAAATTTAAATATTTATTATTTAAATTACCGTAAAAGTGGGGTACAAGTATATATAGCACGGTTGTCGGTATAAATAATGTGTTTTTAATTTACTTGTAACACTTTCGGGGAATTTTTGGCGAGTGATAGAGATATATTGTGTGCGATGGGGTGATATATGAAATATTACAGAGACCGCGTAACAGGAAATTAAGGGAAATGTTTGCCGTTAAGGGTTGACACTATCTTGCCACTGTTTTACCGATTAATACAAATCGGGTCCTGAAACTATTCCAGCGTCCCAGATTAATTAAAGAGCATCTTAATACCATTTTCAAGTAATTTCAAAAATATTTTTTTTCTGTATAATGTTTCAGGAAAATTTTTGCCGCATAAACCAACATTTTCCGTTTTTTCGTTCGATTTGGCAGTAGCTTTTTGAAACCTTATTTGTAGTCACAATTGAATTTATAACTTTAATAATTGTCTGTTTTTTTTAATATTTGGCTTTAATTTATTTGCTTAGTTGTAATAATAATTTTTTGTCATACCTTGTAAGTCTTGCTTAAAATATCGCTGTTTCGTTGTATTTCTTATCAGTTGATAATGCTCGACATGAGCGAATCCGGTACTTACCAATTAAATTTAATGTGAAATAAGTATTAAAAACGTGTTATTATTTTTATTTTAATGCCATTCCACCAAGTATTGACATTGGACACATTAAAAGTGATAACTTTGTTATTCCACAAAATGTGTAACAAACAGTGATATATATTTTGCTTCTTTAACAGTATGAATATACTCTTCACTTTCCGGAGCAACCTACAGACATCCTCTGATTAAGAACTGGCTCTTAATAAACTACCTGGCAAACTATTACAGAAAATTTGGAAATATACCAAAGACAATAATCTATTAGTGTATGATTTTTCTGATGTAGAAATTTAATCACATAGCGTTTGTTGAAAGAACGATATTTTCATCTGTTCTGAAATTATCAGGGATTTTCCCATATGAATGTTGACAAAAGTTAAAGCCACGCATTACCTGGCATTTTTGTACTTATAAAATTTATTGGATCAGGACTGGTTTCACTCATGGCGAGCATCATCAACTGATGATCACTACTTTGAATCTAGCACGATCGGTGCGGTGTGCTTCGTGGCAGACAATTTGCGTCTTATGATGAAAATTCCATTAACATGTATGCAGTACACAGCGATTTAACGATTGTATTAATAGAAGTCTTTGGAGATGTCTGTAGAATGATTTTATCAATTATTCGTAATCATCACAATGCAGGTTTCTCAGATACCAGTCTTCAACCACAGCTCCACACATCCTGGTTCATTTGCTGTACCTTAGTCTTCTACAGCTTCATTAGCCAATAAGAACAATGAACTATAAGTTGGTTTTTCCCACCACTACTCGTTGTGTATACTCAGCCAATGTTTTATGGCCGCCTTTCACAACGCTATCGACTTAGTAAAAGGAATTTACCCCTCACATTCATGGCCCGAGCGGATCTGCACGGGACTGATTGTGAACCATGCACTAGTGTGCTTGAAAATAGAAAATCAAATAAAAATAATAAAATAAATTGGAGTGACTAGCTCAGCCACTGAAATCAGTTTGATAAAGAGTATCCTGCGTTTAATCCGTATACTGAGAGCCCGTCGTGTTAGATGAGTATATTGACTCTAGTGTATAATGGAGATTATGTCGATCCCCGAATAACTTTGCAAACTTTTCAAATGCAATGAAGTTAGCGTTAGTTGTAATCAAGTCAGCGTGGCCTATTGGGCCCGTGTGAGCATGGACCACAGCAAACAGTTCTGCTCGTTCGGAATTCATTTGGGGGCAGTCCCATAAGATGTGATGTGAGAACAGTGAACTTTTAATATTTGGTTAATAATTAAATAAACGAAGCTAGCTTTACTGCCTAATGATAAAAAAACACATTCTCTCTCGTTCTGCTGCAAGTATAATTATTTTATTAAAGTCGCGATACTTAATATTATTTTGAAAAATAATTATGTGGTAATATGGTTATTAAGAAATAATAAACGAAGAAAAATCGCGCGAGACCTTTGACCGTAAGTCAGAAATCCAAGAGATCCCCCCCAAAAAACAGTCATTCCTTAATTAGATTTGGCAAGCGTCGCCTCGCTTTTCGCTCAAAACGCTTCATCAAAAACAAATCATTTTGAATCCTGTTTACAAGTCAAATATCAATCAGATTTATTATTACGCTTGAGAAGTATCACTGTGGAATTATTTGTATTGTATCTTGAATAATTATTCATGCGGCATTTCAATAAAGGCGGAGAGTTCTAAACATGCGTTTCGTTGTCTTTGAAGGAAATTTATCGACCTGAAAATAATGCTCGTAAATAATGTTGACATTGTGAAACATCTATGTGATATATATGTTACAGTGAAACGGTATTCTCAGTGAAAATGTATTCTTCTCCAAGCTGTCATTGAAATAAAATTTGACCGCCCTATCTTCAGCCCTATGTTTGTCTGTGTTTTTCTTTGGTTCCCTTTTTATGAAAGCGACTACTTGCTGATTTTGTTTCATTGAAGCAAACCAAAATTTTACGACGGCAAATCATCGACTTGGGCCAAAAATTTCAATGATCGTGACCAGTGAAATCATGTTGTCATACAAATCTATTACTTGATACATTTTCACTGAGAATACAGTTTCACTGTAACATATACATACATATGGTTATTTGTAGAAAATTGTCTGTTTTAAATTCCTCCTCATCTCATCAACTCCTCATCTAAATATTCCTATTAAATTTGAATCGTTTGAATTTTGTTCTTTTCCATAAGTTTTGACACTAACTACACGAGCTTCGTATTTTAAGTGTACGAATGAACTTGAACTGACGTTTAGTAAATATGTAGTTTGTATCGCTCATACATAAGAATACAAAGTTTAAATGATAATAGCGTTATTTGGATGAATTATCGGATGTTAATGAGATCCAGTGACTTGGATTAGTTTTTGCATGGGAAAATTATATTATTCAGGTATTTTAAATGTTATCCCGTTAAGTTTTCATAATCAGTTCATAGTATGGAAACCCCTTCTAATGGGAGGTAGGTTTTATCCGACGTGTTATTAAAGAATTAACTTATTCTAATTAATAATTGATGATAATAAATGATATTAACGTTTCTCTTTTCTGAAAATTACAATTCATGTCCGTGATTTTTTAAACCTAACCCTCCAAAGACGAGCGTGACGATACGGTCATAGTGGACCCTATTGTCTATATAGAAAAAAACGGAAATAGGGACAAGCAGACAATAGTGTTCACTGTGACCGCGTGGTCATTGGAGGGCTAATCAAGAATTAATTGCAGCATTCAGTTTCTAGTTTAAGTGACTTTATTCTGTTAGTTTATTAAGTAATGCATCATTGTTTTGTGGGCTATACTGTCATACGGCTGCTAGAGTCGGAAGAATAGAAAACGATGCAACTTTTTAATATTCATTTCATATGCAAAGTTCTCAATCATTTAGCGGTCTTAAAATTTCAAATTAACAACACATGATTTATTGACACATTAAATGTCATTATATATTAGAGGTGCATAAAATTGCGAATTGCAATGATGCTGAATGCGTCGGCGGAGGAGCACGCGTGGGCGTTGGTGACATCATCATTGCCAGCGACTGCGATGACACGCTGAATCCGCTGCCAATTTATCGTCTAGAAAAAATACCATCTCCTCACTCTTAATTAAACAATATTCATCGCTGCTATATCAAAGATTCTTTGGTTATCACATGTATGTTTTCTGCTGGAGACAGTGATTTTATTGATTGAGTTGGCATGTACTTGGTAGAACTCCATTATAATACGGTGAGGAAAATAGCAATGAATTTAATTCTACATAAATTATTTCATATTTTGTTGAACTTACGCCCTCGTCAGACGAGGGCGTATGCCGAAATAGCTATCAACAAATATACAAAATAGTTTATGTATAATTAAAATACATTATTATTTTTCTCACCGTATTACAGTGATTTTTGTATCATGTATCCGGTCTGCTTGAATATTTTTTTTTATAATGCATCAGCATTTTAAATAATAGTTATTGTCCTTTTTGTGCCGTAATTATTTACTCTACTGTATACCCGTGTGGTACTAGATGTAATACCTGCCACCAACCGCTTCGTAGTACAATCTCGGTGTTAGATATGCCGTGATGCCACAACAGCGTTAAGCTCTAATCTCAAATGATTAAAATGTTACCAAGCCTTTTCACTCTTGTAGACCAGTTAAAGAATAATAAAAGTAGGATTACAATTTCTTTGCGATACCGGCAGAAAATATTAGTGTTGTGTAGATTTGTACTCCACAATACATTATTTTTTCCCTTTCAGCAACTCCTCAATAGATTTAAGATATTGATTTATATTAACAAGAGGTTGAGTATTTATAAGCATAATAAAACGACATTCCGAAAAATATACCACATAATGACATATTACAAACTTTAGCTAAAGCACACGATCCAAAAAAGACGGTTTTCGATCGAAATATGTGTTGCGCTTTACCTATACGATGTCAAACTAGACCAGCCATACTCAACCTGGGGCCCGCGGGCCGCATGCGGTCCAATAATCTCTTATGTGCGGCCCAAAATAATTATAGTCACCTAATACCTTTTTGGTGTTGTTTTCAATATTGGATTGCAATCGGTTGGTACAAAAACTGTACAAAAATGTGCCCAAGTTCTGCACACATTATTCTCATCTACGTATCTCTGTGACTTGTCATATTCTAAAATTAAATTTGCGAAGAGCGTATATAAAAATCGGCTTACTGATTCTCACCTTGATGATGTATTACCTGATTTGACGAAGATAGTTAAACGTTTGACTCAATATCAAAATTCACATTCATTTTTAAGTAAGTCGTTTAAGATTTTGGATACATTAGTATTTTTGTGTACTTTTTACGTATTTTTTATTTGTTGTTGATTGTTATTTTGAAAAATACATGATTACACATATGTATACACTTAGGCCTCGTATAACACATTAAACCGTGTTTTATAAAAATATGTCACATTTTATACATCCGTGTTGTATAAAACCGTGCTATACGAGGCCCAAGTGTATTTACAGTTTACTATAAATATGTTGCGGCCCACATAGCGAAGCACAAATCAGAATGCGGCCCGGACGAAAAAAAGGTTGAGTATGACTGAAATAGACAATACATATGAGTTGTAGGAGTTAAAGATCAATAAAGTTAAATCAACCGGGACTCACATTCCGTTCTCTCCGGTCTCCGTAACAGCAGTATATATAGAACACTTAGTAAATCAAACAGCGGATAATTATTTACAACTAGTATTGCTACCCGGCGTCGCTCGGACTAAGCGACCAATAATTATTTAATGTTCTATCATTCGACATAATTATATCACAAAATCTAACATCCAAAATAGAGTTAAAATAAAATCACAAACTTTATTTAATATGATGACAGCCAAAATGTCCAAATTCAAGGAAAAAATCTAATTTACTGTCAAATAAATGTCAAATAATACCTTCACGTAAATAATAAACATTATTATTAATAATAAAAGCCGGGAAAAGTTCAGTAGAAGACTAATTTATTACATTTTGAATAAATGTCTTCGCCGATAAAAATTCAAGCCAACAATGCAAAAGGGAATTACAGACCCACAGACATACAAACGCCGTTTCGGTTTTATTATTTACAATTAACTGAAAACTTTTTGATTATTTGTGAAACAATGGATAAACAATTTCTAAATGTGCTTAGACGAAATATTACCATCTTAAAATAAAGTCATTAAAGAACGAAGGTAAAGCGGTAATTTTAAATATTTGATTAATTTGAATATCTCATTCGAACTATTTGGTCGATACCAAGTTGTCTGGTCGACTGGTTGGCTATCGCAAACGTATTGTATTATAATCCCATGCTATTGGAGGAAGCGTGAGTCAAAAGACGCGATGTAAAATAAAGTTATTCGTAACAACATGTTATGTAGCTATCAGAATTGACAGCGATATCATTCTGTCAGTTATGTCTGTCGGGTTCTGTCTCGGCTGAGAGTTTTCGCACGACACACTGAACTCAAAGCCGTATTGCCTCAAACGCCTCAAAATCCGGCGAACCTTGGGAGCGTTACTTTTGAATTCTTTAAATACAGGCGACACGCCAACTTTTCAGATCTCCAACGGAAAGATAAGAACATTAATAAAAATAGATTTCTTTATCACAAAACAAATTAGTTTCATTAGTGAACGTACTCCTAATAATAAATAACTCTGCATAACATATTATATTTAAAACACATCCTATTCTGAACAATTGAATGAAATACGGCTGCACTGAGAAAGTGAGAAGTAATTGAATAGTATGATAGATATGGAAGCAACCCAAAAATTATCAACAGAAGAATCATATTGAAAAAATAAATATTGTACCTAGTGCAGTTATAATATGCATTCAAAAACAAGTGTGGACCATAGATTAAGGGAATTTTTGAGCCTTTTTGTGTTCACGAAAAACATTATATTAATGGTTTCAGCGGTTTTCAGTTTTCAAAAATGTTTTCTTATTTATTAATGGAAGAAAGCACTACATATTTTTGATAACCCTGACATCCTTGAAAATTTAAATTTGCATGCTCCCAGCTTTTACCTACGTGGTCGTAACAAAGACAAATCAATTTTCTTTGTCAAAACTTGTTTGTCACGTAGGTCTTTTGAATCGACTACTAATTATTTGGTCAGTTTCTAATTCGATAAATGGTCAGTTATAAATACTTAAAACGGTTAGTTAATAATAATAAATGGTCAGTTAAAATAATAAATGGTCAGTTAAAATAATAAATAGTCAGTTAAAATAAAAAGAAAAATTCATAAATTTGCCTATTACGACCATATTTGATAAAATTCACAAGCTGTCAAACTAAAACTTATCATTTTTTAAAAATAGCTGACTATTTAAATTAAATACTAACCATTTTTAATAAATAACTAACCATTAAAATATATTACTGACCGTTTTATTTAATAACTGACCACATTCACACTGATACAATGACAACTGACCGTTTATAATATTAACTGACCATTTTGATTTTTAACTGACCATTTATTTATTTAACTGACCGAAACTTGAATTAGTTACTGACCCATTAAATACATGCCTTTTGAATCTCCAGTTGCAAGAGCTATTCGGCTGATAAATGCGCTGCCTGTTGATGTGGACATCTTCGGCAGTGAGCTTGATGCTTTGTTAAAAATTTTGTCTTCTTATGTAAATAATATGTTTCTGTTCTGTTTCTTATTTTTGTGTAATATTTTATGTAATTTTTATTAATTTGTCAAATGCATGGCGCATTGGCGCTTGCTGTAATGTCATGTATTTTATATAGTTTTTTGCCAATAAATAAATAAATAAATTAAGTATTTCGACTGAGGGTGCTTGATGGAATTTCAATATCAAATTAAATTTTTTGAATTTTGTACTTTTCCATGAGTTTTTGTCGTAACGACCCGGGCGGCATTTCAGGCATTCCAAGTGCACGGATGTACTGTAATTTGTAGTTTGTATTGTTTAAATTATAAAATGAACTAAGTTTTTTTAAAATATTAATGAAATTTGAATGAATACTAGGGTTCTATGATTTAAATGGGTTTGATTGATAATTACCTTTATTTTTATAAATATTTTATTGATAACATAAGAATATTTAAAAAATTAAAATTAACAATTATTTAAAGGGTACAAACTCCATCGTTAAAAATAAATTTTAAAATGTAACTATATTTGCCTAGTTCACCATTGTTGTACCCTTTTAAATAATTGTTAATTTTAATTTATTGTCATTTATTAATAATTGTCATTTATTTACAATTCAAGCACTTGCTATTATTAAATATCAATTCACTACTATCATTAATGTAATATAATAATAAAGGCTTAAAATCAATCAACTCATTAACGAGACGATCCCTAGATTTATTTTAAATATTCTTATGTTATCATCTAGTCATTAATATTTTCAAAAAATCCCCGTAATTATAACAAACCCACTTAAATCATAGAAACTTGTATTCATTCAAATTTCGCTAATTTACATTTTAATAACCTTTTAACTTAGTGACCTACTTATATTTTTGTATATAAACAATACAAACTGTTTACTACGCGTCAGTTCAAGTACATCCGTGCACTTGGAATGCCTGAAGATGCCGAAAGGCGAAACCCGGGTCGTTAGCGACAAAACTCATGGAAAAGTACAAAATTCAAAAAATTCTAATTAAATAAATAAATATTTTATTTACTGAATCCATCAAAATAAAGTAATGTATTTAGTTGTAGAATATGCATTATCAAATATTATCAATTTTTGACGAGTAATACGACGTTTGTAGGATTTCGGCTGAAGGTGCTTGATAGAAATTCAATATCAAATTGGAATCGCTTAAATTTTGTACTTTTCCATGAGCTTCCAAGTCACTTACGATCTGGGTTTCGCTTTTCGGCTTCCTGAATCCATGTGTCTTCAGATTTATTGAACGTACAATAAAGTTTTTTTATTAATTAATCTCTTTTATTTTCTAGCAATGAAAAATAGTATTCTGCTAAAATATCGGGCATAACTCTAATAATAACACTATGCCAAAATAGCTTTTATGAAAAGATTCGAAAATTAACATATATGTAACTATCAACCACTGTCACTGTTTATTTAACTTTACGAAGCATGTATTTTGTTTTACATTATTCTTAACGGATATGAATATACAATATAATGAAAACAGATACAGACGCCGGACGTCGGCGTCGGCGTCGGTATAACTTGTGAATGGGTCACCTACTTCTACATTTGTTTCTTGTTGGCCCAACTAAACTTAAAAGCCTTCCTTCAACATTGTAATCAATCAGCGACCGCTTCTATTTACTCGCTATCTCCGTCTTCGCAAAGTATTTTTTTTTGTATGTAAGAAAGCCCCATGAAATCCCAACTGATTAATTAGCTCCAGTCTAGAAAATCATTTCAGATGTATAGTATATGTCATTTACTATATGATATTTGGATTGGCACATAATTTATCGATGTCAATTGTTTAATGTTATGTAAGCAACAATTGTCACCAATTTTAATTTTAATATTCGTTACAAGTTTTTTTTTTCATAAATTTCAAGCTGAGTTTATCTCAATATAATATGAAATTAAAAATATCTTTGATTATTCCACGTTTTGTGTTACTAATTGTGACACGCGTTTCGTATCTTTCAGAGGCTTCTTCGGACTTACTATCGCAAAGTTTGCTTAAGTAATAAAGCAAGATTGTCTCTTCTATTTTTCCAAGAGACTAGGGATAGAAAAGAAAGGACTACAAAATGACTAGGATAAGAATAGTAGTTATCTAATCGTTGCCGCTACTTCCAGTTACACTACTTACACTCGTGTATCCGACAAGAATCAATATTTCGATTGAATAATGACACTACCCGGACTGGGACTCGAGCCCGTGCGATCCGCTACCGAAACCAATGACGTCAATACTCGACCACGGAATCACTAATCGAAAATATTAATTATGATAAAATGTTGTCAATATGAAAAAAATTATATGCAGCAAGTAGGATAACGACGTATTTGTTTAAATGTTTTGATAAAATGTTTTTTTTCTTGAACGTGTTTAATATTCCGAATACTTGATAATGATAATGTGAATAATATGACATTTTATATAATTACGAGATATGAACACACCGCTTATATTATTTCGTTTATATGGTAATGGGTTCTTTGGCTGCTAATATCATTAGGATAATAACAAAGACTTAACAACGCAGTACAAAATAAAATCAACTCCATCTAGCCACTGTTCAGGTTAATATACAATTTCAACCATTTGTTTCCCCGTAAAGCTATTTGAACTCACTTGAAATTTGGAATGTATGCTTATTAATAAACGATTTTATTTCTATGAATCAGAATCGAAAGTGGAAATTAATTATGAATGATTTAATTTATAAGTAACTATCACGTCATTATCTTTTGTTTGATGGATATGCCAAACTATGAAGCTGTCATTGAATTCCAAATTCAAAAAAAGAGACATTGATACTATTCATTTGTTTAGGAATTTTGAGCAGCATTTTTGAATCGACATTTAATATATAATTTCGTCAAAGGCAGTTCATCAAAGAAATATATCACAATCAATAAGCCTGTGTTATTTTATTTAACAAATAATTAACTGTCCGTTACAGAATAGTTAAAGAGTGACATTCCAATACCAGGAATCCTAAATATTTAAAAAGAATATTCATTTTTCCTTCATTCAACTATTTTATGGTACTAAATACTCTGTTTAATAGTAAAATAAAGAAATAAATATTCAACTAAAATCATGTAAATAATGTGTAACTTATTTATTATTCAGTTTCATTCAATCTGTCTGTACCTTGTTTTTTTTTTTGAATTCATAAATATATTACATGTTGTTTAATATGACTAAATTCAGAGGATCTTTCATAATTGTTCATTTTTTTAATATTATATCTCTATATTTCACATACGTATAAGATTTTGATTTGACAAAATTAAAGTGTTAATGCAGTGGCTTTAAAACTTTTTGTTAGTAAAATTAAGCAGAAGTAATCAGCGGAAGTTTATAAAATACCTACACTTTTAAACGACACCACAATTGACTCAAAATAATCTCTCTGTAATACCAAATCCGTCTTACTCGGATTAACAACCTAAGTTTACTCTTGACACATTAAATTTGATTGAGGTAAATGTACCAGTCGTTGACCATGTACCAGTAGTTGACTTTTTGTGAAAAAAATGGCCCAAAATAAGAAATGCAGATCCGGGGTTGCTCTAAATTGTAAAATTCAGACAAGTCAAGGCGTCTGTGGTCGGAATGAGCCACTAACACATCACCATATTGCCAATGGAGTGCCAGGGTGGCCATTTGCCACAAAACCTAGTGAGGAAAGAGTATTATTTCAAATTTCTTAAGTGATCAATCTCGAAACGGTGTGTACCTTGTTCCTGAACTACCCATTGCTACTTGATTCAACCAAGAGTGATGTGACAGAAAGCCCTGAGGCAACTCTGACAGAAAGTTCACTATAAAGGCCCCAGTTTAGACATGGTGAACTACTAGATTTTTCAATTTGTGAGATGGTCAACTACTAAAACAAAAACATGACTTCAAATAATTTAACACTACTTTTTTTCAACAGGCCCTTTCGTTATTTTTGTTACATAATATTAATTAAGACATATGATCCAATATGAGTATACTTGCTTTGCCTTCATTCGGTACAATGCTAAACCTTAATCGTTATTTTTGTTGAAAAGCGGTCAGCTACTGGTACATTTACCTTAGTACTTTAAAATTTTAGTTGAGCCGAAACAGCTTCAAGCCAAATGAGATAAATTTTAATAAACAATAGTTTATGCCATAGTTATTTAGGCGTATCGTTACAAATTCATTTTTTATTTTATGAGTAAGTTCAATTACATTTTTTTAAATCAATTACAATATCATGAAAGCTTCAACGTAACATATCTCTAAAATAACATTTAGACAGACTTTTTTTTATTTGTTAGTATAATTTATAAGTGTTTTGTATTATTGTCAGTGAACGCAAAAAGTATCCCTCAAGCTTCGTTGAAAAATAATTAATATTCATTGTTTTCATTGCTTTAAATGTAGCGCCGTTATCTTATCTCATTTCATCGATTGAATCGTTAATATAAAAATATGATTTGAATACTCATGTCGTCACCTTACTTTGAAAATGTACTAATTGACATTTTTGCTTAAAATGACTTTTTGGTCGGAAAAGCTTATATTTACCGCATTCTATCGTACATATGAATTTCAGAATTGTCTTTGGATGAATAACGAAGTTGCACTACATCTGCACACTTTTTTACTAAATTTATTTGACAAAATTCTAAGATTGTTATCATTATTTCCATCATAAGATCTTTAAGATCGTTATTTCTCAGCAAGAGTTGTGGAAAAATATGCTTAAAATAAGAAATTTGAAACATTTTTACTTGCTCATTGTTACAAGTGAATTTTAATCAATCGAAACTTCAAACGCATCTCAAAACAGTGTCAAGAGCAGTTAGAATCTTTTCAAAATAAAGTGTCGATGTGTCACTCGTGTTGATTCTTTTGTGGCATATACAAAAGTTTTCTACAGTTAATACTATCTATAAAACTGTTTGTTTTGTTAGAATATTAATAAACATAGAAATACATAAAACTCCGCCTCAGAATCGGCTTTGCAAGTGTTGAGAATCCTCTTAAAAATCTACATTTTCTTTTCTTTTGATGTTACACGTAAAAAGCTTTTATACTTTAAATAATAATTTTGATAAGATACTGATAAATAAATTTTATACCATCATAAAACTTTTACTGGAGGTTTTTGGCTTCAGACTGTGAAGTGTATCGTAACTTTCCATAAAGTTTATCTTCCGAACCCTATTACCAGGAAACATCATGTTTTTGTCTGTACCATAGTCTTAATGTGATACTCGATATTACTCACTCATATTGTATTCCACTTTGAAGCACATTCTAAAGATTCTCAATACACGAGTGTCAGTTTTTTTGCAGTGCAGTGTCATTGGTTAGTCATAGTTATATGGTGGCTCAAACTGACTGAATGATGGAATGATATGAGATTCATAAAGAATGTTATTTTGCGAATAAAATTTTGCTAACATCACTATTTTATCGTAAATTTGTTTAAATAATTATTTATAAGAAACTCTATGGTTCAATGTAAATTTTTTATCCTAATGATCGGGTACGTGGTTCAAGTGGTTCTCATGTTAAGCGTACATAATACAAAAATGTCTGGTGGCCGCACCAAATTTAGTTTTGACAATTTACTACCGATATTAATTGCATTTAACACTTTTCTCGCTGTTACTTCCGTACCTTCCATGCATTTAATAACAGTTTGATATACAATGAGTCTTTTTTATCAAAATATTTAAAAAAAAAAAAAATTTTTTTTTACTATCAATATTTTCTTTTAAGCTGTTGGTGGCCGCAGCAAAATCTCATAGTAGTCGCACATCAGAATCACTGATTTAGATTATACAATATTTTCATCCCGTTTCAAACTTTAACGTATCATTTTACAAATTCTGTTAAGCTACAATAGCTAATACTTTCGATGGTTTCGGCGGTAACTTTGTGGAGGTTCATTTTACAATAAAATTTAAAATAACTTTGATTATTCCACGTATTGTGCTACTAACTATGACACGTGTTTCGCCTCTTTCAGAGACATCTTTGGACTTACTATCGCAAAGTTTTCTTAAGTAATGAAGTAAGATTGATCCTAACATTTTAAAATTATGAAATTACCAAATGCAGTTTGGGATTTTTCCCTTTTATGGGAAGCCATGAGGGGGGTTATAGAATCGAAACAAAGCAAACAAATAATTATAATTCTAATGACGTTAAACATTACAAACTATTAAACTAATAATCTAATGAGCTGCAATCAATCAGATAGGTAAGTGATTACTCTATAAATTGGAAATAATGTAAGCAATGGCGAGCACGAAACACGTGTCACAGTAAGTAGCACAATACGTGGAATAATCAAAGTTATTTTAAATTTTATATTAACATTGGAACTATTTGCCCAAAAAGCCGTTTTTATTTATGTTGCTACTACGTACAACGATGACATGAAGATTGATAATAGCGTCTGAAATTAAGAAAAAAGCTCTCGTTTGTTACAAAACGAGTAACAGGATTAATAATAATTCTTTTTCCTCACAGTTGTTTGTATGCCAGAAGCTTTAATTGGTGAGATAATCGGTCGAGAAGACCGCTGTTTTCTGTGAGTTGTAGATATTTTTGTTTGCGTGTAGTCGGAACAATGGGCGGATCAGAGAATAGGATCTGCTCGTGCTTTGGGATTCGCGGGCGGAAAATTCAGAGAGCGGCAGAGCGAAAACAAGTAACGCTGGTGATAACTTATTAATAGCCCACCACATGCTACGACGTGTTGAGCAACTATTTTCGGATTGACGTTTCGGTGTTACGTCTTGCTCCGCGACGCATCACTCGAATCCATACATTATCACAATTTGACTATGCAAAAAAGACACTACACTTGGGCCTTGTATAACACGGTTTTATACAGCATGGGTGTTAACTAGAGACTCCAATTCGAGTATCGAGTACTCGATACTCGAATAATTTGAAAAATACTCGAGTAATACTCGTTATTTATAAATATTGATTTTTCCAAGCAGAGGACAACGCATCTTGTTAGAACTATTGAATCCATTGTTAACTTTCAAGTCGACGTCCACAGTATAGATAGAGTTTTTTCTACTGCACGAATAAAAAAACAAAGCTTCGAACCAATATAAAATTTGAGACGTTTAATTCTCTACTATTTTCGAAATATGTATATGTCTCATAAATTGAAATAAATGTAATGATGCAATTAAATTATCTTATTTATTTATAATCTATTTATATGCACAAATTTGAATTAATAATGTATATTTTGGTACATCTGAAACTACTCGAGTATACTCGAGTATTTTAGAATTTTACTACTCGATACTCGAGTAGTTAAGATGTCGAGTAATTGGAGTCCCTAGTGTTAACATTGTGACATATTTTTATAAAACGCGCTATATATAACACGGTTTAACCCTTTAAACGCCAAGCCAATTCCATGGATTTTCGCCACTGACCACCATTTCCAGGCATTGATTTTTCTATGAAAATGACCAATACACGGAAAATAATTTAAAACCTGACTTATTTTTGGCCTTCAGGGAAAAGTGAAAAAAAATATCAAAAGTGTAAGATTTAAAAAATGTTTCCAGGGATATTTACGATAATAAGGTGCAAGCCCTAGTGACATATGTAAGCTTAACCTTAAATGAAATAAAAACGGCTTAACATATCGATATTTAAGCAGTTAAATTGTCTTTAAAAGATTTGTCTGCATAAGGTTTCATTTAAAAATACGATATTTATTCATAAATAAACTCGTAGTGACGTTTGTCTGCACGCCGTGGCGTATGAACGGTTAATGATAAAAAAAAATACAAAAAACCTTTGTCGTGGTATTGGTGGAAAATTTTTTTATGACATAGATATTCATGACATCCAAGACATATTCGATGATCGTACGTTGAACGAAGCATTGAAAATGATCCTATAATGGAAAGGAGTTCAAAGTTCCAGAGGGAATTACAAAATATTTTGGAACCTTATAAGGATCTTGTATCAAACCTTGTATAACATGGATTTGTATTACACGACGTTTTTGTGGAACCATATAACCGTGTTATACGAGGCCCAAGTGTAATTACAAAACAATTCCCTATTTCTTCATTTAGCATTTATTTGTAATAACGAATGAAATCCCTGCCATATAATACAATGCAGTATTTTTGTAGTAAATAAATTCGGTACTGTTTTCAAGATTAAGATTTTAAACTTTTTCATTGAATTGTGATTATTTTTTTGCGGCAAAGAATTACTGAAAATTTTGAAAAATTCCAATGTCATTCATAAATATAGCATCATTTAATATACTTTCGATGGATTCAGCGGTAACTTTGTGGAAGTTCATTATAATAGAAAATTAAAAATAACTTTCTATAATATATACTTTGCAATGCGGACAATGGACTTGAGTTAAAAAGACTATTTGCTTTGCTTCGTCTAACACGATAGCCTGATCCCAGGAAGCGGTGAAAGGTAGAAGAAAAATCAAATTTCCGTCAAAAAACCACCGCTCAAATATGAAAAAACCTTTCACCGACACCTCTTTTGTTGACGAAAATACACAATGATTTACGAATCATTGCTTCATTTACTTTGAAAAGAAACGAGAATATATATAAAATTTAAAATAACTTTAATTATTCGACGTATTGTGCTTATAACTGTGACACGTGTTTCGCCTCTTTCAGAGGCATCTTCGGACGGACTATCGCAAAGTTTGCTTAAGTAATGAAGCAAGATTGATTCTAACATTTTAATTATGAAATTATAAAATGGAGTTTGGGATTTTTCCCTTTTAAGGGAAGCAAGGAGGGGGGTTATAGAATCGAAACAAAGCAAACAAATAGTCATACTACTAATGACGTTAAACATTACAAACTATTAAACTAATGAGCTGCAATCAATCAAGTAGGTTAGTGATTACTCTATTTATTGGAAATAATGTGAGTAATGGCGAGCAACCTTTCATATTAAGAATATTATTTAATAATACTTCTCTTTTGTTAAGAGTTTTATTTATTTCTAAAAATTATATACTTTTGACCTTTAAACCCTTTTTATTTACTCGGTGGAGTATTTCTAAATTACTATTAAGTAGCACAATACGTGGAATAATCAAAATTATTTTAAATTTTATGTTAAAATGAACTTCCTCAAAGTTACCGCCTGTGTCTTCTTAAACTGTTATTTGAGTATCCTTATTTAAAAAAAGAGTTAAACATATTCCATAATAATCTTTACATTAGAAAAATTTAAGACCAAAGAGTATATTCCAAGGTTAAATATTTCGTCAGTCAATCTTTCCATTTTTTTTAACTGTATTTTAAAAGCCACTTATATAGAAAAGAAGAAGAATACAATGATCGGTATAAAATCAATTCAAATAATACATAGTGTGGGGAAGGGAAAGCTTAATACTTCACAAAAATATTATTACCATTCCCAAACAAGTTTGTAAAAATCATAATGTTATATTACTGCCTATTTTATGGATGTGTATTTAATAGCATGGGTGTCTTATTCGTTCCCAACAGTGCCATTTTAAACATAGGTCTAAGCTAAAAGTTCCAACCCCCTCTCCCTAAAATTCTTACTCTCTCCAAAAAATAAAAGATCAGAAACTGTGAAACAAGCAGTTATCATGGCATGACTAATGTTGTGATAAGCTAAAGAAGTTGTTTATACATTATGATTCTCATTAAGAAGCGGACATGGTTTAAACAACTTTTAGCCTTTTAACTATTTAAGTTAAAGTTACTTGATTTAGAAGTGCGATTCTTAATCCAACTGAATAATGAAAAATTCATCAGTGTAATAAATCCGTTGATTACATCACTATCAAAATGTATCATCAACTATACTTACGTTATAAGTTGGCTTACGGTTATATGTGCCTATGATAAATGTTTGATTCATTCAATTTTCATTACACCCAAACAAGGCTAATGTTTATTTTGTAGCGGCAGACAAAAAACATGTTTTGCTGTCATTAAATTCGATCGAGTCACGCAATTTTCCTGGAAACTCTGTCAAATAGAAGTGAATGGATGACGCAAGGAAAACCTGACGCATGACGCAAAAATTTCCACCCAACACATTCCAAAATAACAACGTAGTTAGAAAATTCTGTTTTAATATTCATTCATATGCAAATATTATACAAAGTTTTTCCTTTAGATGTAACATTTATACAACTTTTATAAAAATGAACCTTCACCTACTTCTCGTTAAATATCTCCTTTAATATTTTCCATACCTCTCGATCTATAATAAACCAGTTGAGGGGTGTACTACTTCTTCTGGAATAGCTTAACAATTTTGAAAGGCAGATATTTAAAAACATCGACATTCATCTGTCACAGATTTTTAAAAGCTTTTATACCTCCTCTCCAAATTAACCAATATACACGTTACCTGTCAAGTCATTACATCAGGCTTTCAAAATTGATTGTGAGAAACAGAAGTCATTGAACAAATAATGTGTATTTATTTAATTAAATTACAATAATTACTTTTGTTTTACCGTATATAAATCGACCAACGCTATAGCACATGTTGTGTGATTTGTTGATATTTTAAGTTTATATCTTTGAATTGGTGGTTATAATTGTTATTGTTGAAGTATTTGATTAAATTTGCATCACATATGTCAGATGTATTTTTTTTTAAGTTTTACAAAATATTTGAGATGGTTGAAACATTATGCTTTAAGCTGTTAAAAAGTAAATGAAAAAGCTAAGAAAATCACTAAATATTCTATTGAATTAATTTAGAGTTGTAAAGTTTTAGTAGGAAGATATCCAAATACACATAAAGTTTCTTGGCTAAGTCACTAAGCACTGTGAGTTGAATATTTTTCAGACAGGACTTGTATCAAATTTAAAACTTGCGCGAGTAATCAGATTCCTGTGAAAGTTTTAGGGCTATGTGCTCGAATCCGATCTATTTCAATGTAAAAACAATTTGTCTAGAAACTAAGACTTTTTCAATAAATCAGTTTCTTTATTATTTTCTTTAATGGTTCGATATAACTCCCATTGAGCCAATAAACAAGTTTTAGCCACATGACAGATTCTTTACATTCATTAACTATTACATATTGTTGTTTTAAAAGTTATAAAATCTTGACATTTTTCTAAACGTTCCACGTAACTTACCAAATGCGTGTTTTCAAGACGTAATAAAATAGTTGACAAACACAAGTATTATTGATTTGGGGTTATTCATTTATTATTCAACTACCTTCCGAGTGACAATTATTGACATGTATTATTGTAGAGGGGGTAGCTTATTTTGGGGATAACTATAGACTAATAATACAAGACTTTGTTTCTTTCTAGATGATATTTAGTACATTAAGTATTTCTATCAAAAACTATTTTATTATAAAAATAATAACACAATTATTATAATGCCTTTCCACCAAGTATTGACAGTGAACACCTTAAAAGTGACCTATTTTATTGTTATACCATCTTGCTTATTCTTAAAAATGGTTTACTTAACGTACTTGTTTTCCAAAAATATAAAAGTTATAAATCACATATTTCGCAAAAATTTTAAATGTATAAATAAAACTTTTAACAAAAATGTAGTATTATTAAATAATATTCTTAATAGAACAGGTTGCTCGCCACTCTGCTCCGCCATTATTTCCAATTAAAAGGTTTAACCCAAACCTATCTGATTGATAGCAGCTCATTAGTTATTATTTTTTAATGCTAACGTCATTAGTAGTATAATTATTTGTTTGCTTTGTTTTGATTCTATAACCCCCCCCCCTCCTTTGCTTCCCGTAAAAAGGAAAAATCCCAAACTACATTTTGTAATTTTATCAGTTTAAAATGTTAGAATCAATCTTGCTACATTACTTAAGCAAACTTTGCGATAGTTCGTCCGAAGATACCTTTGAAAGAGGCAAAACACGTGTCATAGCTAGTAAAGCACAATACGTCGAATAATCAAATTTATTTTATTTATATTATAAATTTTAAATGTAGGTTTATAATTTTAAAAAAAGCAAATAGTAGTTTTCTTTGTAAAATATTTTTTTCAATATTTACACTCTAATATGCAGTGATTCTTTCAGTAGAATTTAAGTTTTCCATCTGTGGGGGTGGGGGAAGGTAAAGTTCACGAATCACGAATCATGAATCACGACACATGAGTCATTCCTCTATGACCTGTATTACATTCACATTAAAAACCTGAAAGTTTATCTTTTAGTAGTATAAGGATGTTTCATAAAAGCTTTGCGAAGAAATTTTATAACAAGTTATAAAAATAATAAAATTCAGCCAGTCGGGAATGCAAGAAAAGTAGAACAAGCGAATGAAGATAAATGATCCACTTTCCTTTACTCGGAAAATATCATTTTTCCACGGATTATCGAGAAAATTGTCGGTCTCCTGTTACTCTGTTTAAACACAATTCAAGTCCTTATACAAAGAATGTCTTTATCTACTTTGAATCGAAAGAATTTTGTAGTGGTTTTAAATTTATTCTATATTTTCGGTTCGGTATTTATTTCTTAAAAATGAATGCAACAAACAGTGTATTCACTGCATGTATTCTTTACTATTTAAAAAAAAAAAAACTTACTGATTTAAAACTAATCCACCTGATTTGAATTTGTATAATAAATCTAAATATACATAATTCTTATAGTTAAATAAAACAAATGCTTAGGTACACACAATTGGGAGACCGTTATAAATCATTCGAAAAAATGTAAAAAAAACTTAGCTGATAAATTGCCTTGACACATAATAATATAATTAAACAAATTATGAACGTCATGAACTGTTTTTTCTCTGCACGAATAATATTATTCACGCATAATAACACTTTAAATGATAAATAATACGACCAATCAAAACGAGATGTCTACATAATAATTAACCTCCCCTTTTCCTAACCTGCGGCCCTCAATGAACAAATATCAATCACCCTTTTTCATCAAAAACTTTTACGGACGATAGAAGAACAATATAAAACAAAACAAAAAAATCAAGGTTATATACACTAAAAATATCGACAATTTAATCAGTTTTTCCCATGCGGCCCTCGAACTATCTCGAATTGGTTATCTGGCCCTTCTAAAAAAAAGGTTGTGTATCAATGGTTTACAGAAATGATTTTTTTAAAAAATACCTTATATACAATGATGCTCTCAAAACGGATTCAGTAAAGTTAAGCAATTCATTGTAAATACGATCTAACAAAAGAAGACAAAGTCTATCGAAATTTTAAAAAAAGCCGCAAGCCGAATATCTTGCGTTAAAGGTTTCCTAAGAAGTTCATATAATTTTTAGCTAGACAGATAAAATATTTCATATGAAAAACTATGGTTAGCATGCAACATAAAATTTACGTGTTTAACCACCGAGACCTTCTAGGTTATTAAATATTACGCACAACTACACACACGAATAAATGTAATGTTGTCAGTGGTAACTTTATTGTATCTAGTTTAATATTATATTTATTCAATGTGTATTTACACGTTAGATATAAAAATAAGCAGTCATAAATGTACGCAGCATACATACATAACCGAATAATCATGTCAATTTAATATGCTTTGATGGAGCATTTATTAAATTTATCTCGTAAAGATTTAACAATTCGACACTTTACTTTGTATAGGTTCTAACTGTTCTTAACACTGTTTTGAGATATGAGCGTTTGAAGTTTGGAATGACAATATTTTTTTATTCACTTGTTACAATGGGCGAATAAAAATGTTTCAAATTACTTATTTAATCATCTTTTTTCATAACTCAAAACATTGTTCTGAAATAGAAATAATGATGTCAATATTCGAATTTTATCAAATAAATTTAGTAACAATTGGATGCAGATGAATTCCGGAATTCTGCTAACTCCGTAATTCAATAATATATTATTATGAAGTTATCATATATGCTAGATACGGTGAATACAAACTTTTCCGATCAAAGGAAATTTTTTGCCAAAATTTCAGTTAGAAACCTTTCAAAATAAGGTTACGAATTGTTACTGCCTATATATAATAAATAAATATATGAGAGAAGCATTATTTTGGTTGTTAGTTTGGAGGAGAAGCGTTGTATTTTTTTTACAATCGATGTAAACGTTAAATAATTGTTTTATACGACAAAAAATATTCTTAAAAGATGTCTTCATAGTAGACACTTAATCATTATTACAATACTTAATTTGTTATGGGAACGGTTGAGCTTTTAGCAAAATTACATTTTAAATTCAATCAATCAATTTGTCATGATTTTACTATTAAAAATATGTCATTTCTGTAATTTACAGTATGTTATAATGTAGCTTAGTTCGGACATTCTGAAAACCTGTATTTGTTATAAATGCAGAGGCATTTTTCATTTTTTCGTTACATACTTTAAGGTGTGTACCTTTTTTTAGTTCATATGTCGCTGTTTTTTGACAGATAAAAAATATGTTTATACATGCATGTTTTACTGATTTATGACTCATATGTTTTCCTAATTTATTAAAAGAGTTACTTTCATTCCTGCAAAATATTTTTAATAATGGATTGTAAAATATGTATATACGCGATTTTTTTTTTCTAAATTGCTCTTTTTAAATTGTATGTAAAGATTATATCGGCCATTTGTTTTCATAACTCAGAACCATGGATTTTTTGTGTCATTTTAAAACTTTATTTCATTGTATGAATTGTAATGAAATCAAAATTTTACCGAAATTATGTATAGAAGATAGAATAAAATATTGCAAATCGATATCGTGAAATAATTCAGTGGTCTAGTTTATACAGAAGAGATGATTATAACTTATAAATAATTCTTCTGATTCTTTCTTAAAAATATAATTGGAAATAAATGAAGATTCATTGAACTTAGATGCATCTATTTCTTAATTTCAAATTGAATTAAGAAGTAGCTAAGACCATTCAAAAGAACTTGAAAAAGCCATTAAATTAATATTACTTCTAAGGTGTAGTCTGTCAATTCTTGGGAAAAAGTAAATTATACTTAAATAATATGAGCAAAACGAAAACTAATATTTCCATAATATATGAAGAAGTAGTGCAAAAAGTGTGCAATATGTACATATTGAAATATTATTCGGTGAACGGGTCTCGTTTAATTGTTGATATTGATAAAAAAAACACGCAATTTGGATGAAATACAGTGAATTGTAACGGTAATCACATGTAGATTAAACTTTGAGATCTCTACTTTACATAAATTATAAAAATATACGAGTCAAGAAGAATAAATAAAACTTGCAGCTCCATTATAACACGTTGAAAAAATAGCAATATAATTTAGCTTTACAGAGATTATGCATATGATAGTTTTTTCGGCTGACACCATCGTCATAACTATCCTATTATCCGAACAGAACTATTATGGCGTAAGCTGAAATAGCTTTCAACCATATATCATATAATGTATGTAGAACTAAAATACATTACTATTTGCTAAGCGTGTTAATACTAGCAGCTTTTTATCTGCAGCAAATTTGTTGTATTTTTTTTCTCCTCTCCCCCTTTCTGGATTTACATGCCAGCATGGCCGTCGAAATCAGTTTCTTTCACTCATTCTCACTTAGCCAATTACTGAACCACTGCATATCAACAGAACATCGTTGCTATCAACTTCTTTCGAGAAGACCATTTTCCACGAAATATTTACTGTTCACAAAGCGTGTTGTCTTGCAGTACAAATGTTTATAGAACTGTATATGTATTTGTTCTATCGACTTTCTTGTGGAGACTGCCAAGCTTCAAGAGTTGGCCAATTATTCAATAGAAAACCATCATAATTTTAATCGGAGTAGCAATTTAGAAATATTCCACCGAGAAAATAAAAAGGGTTTAAAGATGAATAGTTAAGAATTTTTAGAAACAAATAAAACTCTTAAAAAATAAGTATTGTTATAATATTATTAATATGACAGGTTGCTCGCCACTGCTTACATTATTTCCAATTAATTAGTTTAAACCCAAACCTATCTTGATTGATTGCAGCTCATTAGTTTATATTTTGTAATGCTAATGTCATTAGTAGTATAATCTTTTTTTGCTCTTTTTTCGATTTCTTCTTGCTTTCCGTAAAAATGAAAAATCCCAAACTCAATTTTGTAATTTAATCATTTTAAAATATTAGAATCAATCTTGCTTCATTACTTAAGAAAAATTAGCGAAAATAAGTCCGAAGATACCTCTGAAAGAGGCGAAACACGTGTCACAGTTAGTAGCACAATACGTGGAATAATCAAAGTTATTTTTAATTTTATATTATGTTTATATAACGTTTACTGTATTATTAATGCATTTACCAACGAACTAGAAAGCTATGAATATGTATGATAATTGAAAGCGATCATAACTCCTAGGACGTGCATATTAAATGAAGCGACCATCGTAAGAGGGCTTGTTAGAGATGCTTTAAAATTCTGGCAAAACTCCACCTCCTCCTCCTCCTCTTCAAAACTTACCCTCTTCTATGTGGCACCTGTCTGGATACAGCTTTCGTATATCATTCATATGAAATTTACGTAAAGCTATGTTTACCAGACGACAAAAGGAGCAAACTATTCAGAACAGTAACCACCTTTAGCATATTTATGTATTGTATATATTGCTTTTGTCAAAAGCAGAGAAGTTAAACGAAGAATATTTCTTCAGATAGACGTTTTGAAATAATACACAAACAAAACTTTCAGGTATGAATTTTATAAAAATTAATAGCGTGTACCTTTACAAAGATTCGACCATTGTCTTTAATATAATACACGATAGTCCTCATTTGAAATCAATAAAATTGGTGCTTTTTAATTTCAGTAAGCTATTTAGTTCTTATGGTTTAGTGGCAAGAGTCTTTTCGTAGCACTTTTAGGGTGTTCACTGTCAATACTTGGTGGAAAGGCATTATAATAAAAATAATAATACATTTTTAGTACTTTTTCCACATACAATTTATTTGATCAGGACCGGTTTCCCTCTTGGCGAGCATTGTCAACTGATAAGAAATACAATGAAACAGTGATATTTATACAAAAGTTAAGTAAGAAAAACATGGTATGACAAGGTAAAACAAGGTGTTACTTAATCAACTTTTGTATAAATATCACTGTTTCATTGTATCAGTTGACAATGCTCGCCATGAGCGAAACCGGTCCTGATCCAATAAATTTTATGTGGGAAAAGTACTAAAAGTGTTTTATTATTTTTATTATAATGCCATTTCACCAAGTATTGACAGTGAACACCTTAAACGTGAGTTATAATTAAAACAATATACGATGAGATGAAGACTTATTTCAGAATAACGTCTATCCTCCCAACCAGCAACAAGAAGTTTCTGGTCTCGTACAATTTGTTTCTTTTTTCAATTTAATATTTTAATTTAAATACCAAGAAATAATTACAATCTCTCAAGGGATTTTCGCCAGCAAGGAGTTAAATATTTTATCAAATAATACGAACATATAATATAAATGTAATATGAGATTTACTTTGCCCAAGTTTTACATCAAAACAACTAATTAAGTGAAACGATGATAAGATATCTTAATAAAGCAAAATAAAATAATCATAGACTGGAGGTACATATTCTTGGTATGTAATATAATTCACTTGTTACGAACAAAGTTCTAGCAGGATCAAAATCATATTTATTATATTACTGGCTTTTTATTATTTTATTTATTTCCTCAAAATAATCAAAAAATGAAGATCTTTTTTTTTTATCTCAAATGACTTTGATAATACGGAAAGAAAAATAACAATGTATTTTAATTCTACATAAATTATTTTATATATTTTGTTGATAGCTATTTCGGCTTACGCCTTCGTCGGAACTATGTTTAAAACGTGTATTAGAGATAGCTTATATACCTTTGCTAGACAGGGTGCCACCTACATAATCTCTTTCTGTTGAAACCATACCTACGTCACATGAAAGAATTTAAATAAGTTTGATTTATTGGTCTAAAGTAATGGTGGGAAACAATAATTTGGGTATTTTTGGGTTATTTGATCGTGTGAAACCACTTAAAATCTGTAATGTCTAAGTGCATCTATTTTAAATTATTTTAAGTTTATTGTTTGTTAAAGGTTTTAACAGAGTTGAACTATTAATTGTAATCTGATCGTTAAGAATTTGATAATACTTTTCTTGGGCAAATCAATACTGGTTTGATCAATACGAATTAATAACCTACTTAAATGAACAGCTTCTGATAGACACTTTTTACCCTTCACGACTATGTATCTTCATACATTCGCCACATAATTCAATATGAATGGCTTGAAACTTGTTTCTATGGTCCTACTACACATTCATGACAATATTTTTCAAATATTCACTATCTTTATTAAGACACAGTCAATTTTGTTCGATGTCTCTATTCACATTGAATCAGGGTGAATAGAGACGAGAGAGGGCAAATCGAGACTTGGCAGGTGAATAGAGACAAAAATACAGATTTAAATTATTGAAATATATGAACCTCTATTCTATAAGATTTAATATTCATGATGCACATGATCAAGGATGCACAGGCATCGAACTTAAATACGATTGTTTTTTTGTCATTCGAGAGATATTATTATAGTCACTGTAAAGAATTATATATAAATCGTAAAAAAATCCATTGGGTAAATTTGTGCTAAACTTCAATCCTTGTTTTTGTCTCTATTGACCTGCCAGTCTCTATTCACCCCGTTTAACCGGTATGTATTTCTACAGTGTACCACGATTAAAAATTAGGAATGGGAATTTACATAAAAACCAAAAGTTCTGAGAAACTGAAATTATTAATTATATAATTTTGAAAGCAATAATTACAATGTCGTTGTTCACAAAGAGTCCATTGTTATTATACGAAATTAATTCTTCAAATTTAATTTGACGGTCACGTAGGCCAAACTTTTGACTTTTCACGTCAATAAAAATTTTGAACAACGTTTCGACTTGAATACTTTTCCAAAATATTCGGAACCTTTTCTGATAGCGTGACCCGCTTTTATGGCTACAATATTGACCTTTTGTTGTATTTATGATTGATCTCAAAATATTGAGGCAGGTAGGCGACCCTTTTCAGCAACAAAGTATTATTATTATACTTCAACAAGGGTGAAACAACCCTAATTTTGTAAAGGGAAATCAAAACAGACATTTTCACACATTCAGTGAACTAAATTATCACTATTTATTAGAAATAAAGGTGTATTCAGGTATGAAAGTTTATCAATTCTTATTATCAAAGAAATTTGACATACGGTATCAGAATTGATTTACATATTTATACTTTACCAAACTGTGGCTATGTATTTTTATTCATTACAATATAACTGTTGGTCGTTGACTACTATTTTCACTAAACATTTTTTTTTGATTTCATTATTTAAACTATGTATAATCTATAAGGTAAATATTTATTTAAACATGTATTTAACATCACAAAAACAATTAAAAGTTTTATGTGTTTGTCAATTTTATTAGTAAAAAAATTTATTTATTTGTGCTTCGGTACTTTAATCACTTTTTATGAGTTAACTGTCACTTCTTGGTGGAAAAGCAATATTTAAATAAATTTAACATATTATCTGTTGACAATGCTCGCGATAAGCGAAACCGGTAAAGCTCTCTATCATAATATATGTACAAATAGTATAATATAATTTGTTTTATTTATTTGAGCTTACTTTAATTATTTTTTTATGAAATGTGAATAAATTAACAATATCCAACTAAAATTGCTCATGATACACATTATCATACTCGAATAGATTATTAAACATTTTGGAAAAAAACATTTAGTTTCAGCATAAAATATGAATAACAAGTTTGCTAGGAATCAAATTTTTTCACGATAATATTCTTATATATAAAACCGAAACGGCGTATGTATGTATGTATGTATGTAATTCCCTTCTGCATTGTTGTTGCAAGTTGCAATATAATAATGTTTATTATTTACGTGAAGGTATTATTTGACATTTTTTTGACAGAAAATTAGATTTTATCCTTGAATTTGGACATTTTAATGGGCGAGAATGGGGCTGTCATCATATTAAATAAAGTTTGTGATTTTATTTTAACTCTATTTTGGATGTTAGATTTTGTGATATAATTATGTCGAATAATATAAAATTAAATAATTATCGGTCGCTTAGTCCGAGCGACGCCGGGTAGCAATACTAGTAAATTAATATAAATTTGTAGAATAACATGTACGAAAGATCGACGTTCCCACTTTACGGTATACAAATTTACCACCTAAAATTAAAGGTAAACAATTTTAAACTGCTTGATTTAATAATTTTATACGGCAAACTTTTCAAAACCAATCAAAATCTTTAACTTTCAGTAAGTTAAATTCAAAGAAAGTTGTCACACGGAATCAGTTATTTCCACCTTCACCAGTCGTTCCAATTTTGTATTTTAATAAGCTACAAAAGCAAAGAATTTATTTTAACAATAATCATTTAATATAATTGATAGCTGTCTCAGCACTATGCCACCGCCTGAACAAGATATAACGGTATTTTTACCATTCTTTTAGAAAGTGAGTGTCAACTCAATCAATGAATTATATTTTGATTTGCGTTTCAATATTATTTCGTACGGACATTATTTCGGACGGAAATTATTTCAACGATATTGTAGGTTTTTAGTTTTCACATATGAATTCCTTTTTGAGTTCTTGTAAAAATGTGTATATTTACTCAAATACCTATTATAAGAGACATGGATCTCAAAAAAACAAAGTAGTTTTGTGAATAATGAAGCGTATACAATAGCAAACATGAAAATAAGTTTGCGTGTCATTTACTAAGGCTTTTTTCACACGGAATTCAGAAAAAACAATGTTTATATGTATGTAATTTTATCTTGTACACTCTTTGTGTACTTTGGAAAATAATAGTTGTGAACAAATATTTCCCTCGGTGTACCATTGTTTATCTCGCTTTTGAAACAAAACTATATAATGGGTCACTAAATTTAACAAAAAAATTTATCTGTTCTCATATTTTTAGATATTATTTCAAACCGACAAAAGATAAACGAAAAGTGATGCCTTGTTGGATAAAACCGGTCCAGATGATGTAGAATATTGCCTGAAAATATAATTGGTGTTAATACTATTGATGCTTTCGGCGGTAACTTTGTGGAAGTTCATTTTAATATAAAATTTAAAATAACTTTGATTATTCCACGTATTGTGCTACTAACTGTGACACGTGTTTCGCCTCTTTCAGAGGCATCTTCGGACGGACTATCGCAAAATTTGCATAAGTAATGAAATAAAATTGATTCCAACTTTTTAAAATTATGAAATTACAAAATGGAGTTTGGGATTTTTCCCTTTTACGGGAAGCAAGGAAGAGGTTATAAAATCGAAACAAAGCAAACAAATAATCATACTACTAATGACGTTAAACATTACAAACTATTAAACTAATGAGCTGCAATCAATCAGATAGGTTGATTACTCTATTAATTGAAAATAATGTAAGCAGTGGCGCGCAACCTGTCCTATAAAGAATGTTATTTAATAATACTTCTTTGTAGCTAAGAGTTTTATTTATTTCTAAAAATTCGGTGGAGTATTTTTATATTACTACTCTGATTAAAATTATGATCGTCTTCTTTTAAATGATTGGCAAACTTTTTTTAGACATCTTATATGTTCTTTAATTCTAATATTAAAGTTTCTACCTGTCTGCCCAACATATGAAGCTTGACAGTCTCTATAAGTGAGTCCACTTAATACGACAGGTTGCTCGCCACTGCTTACATTATTTTCAATTAATAAAGTAATCACTAACCTATCTGATCGATTGTAGCTCATTAGTTTAATAGTTTGAAATTTTAACGCGATCAGCCAAATAGTCCTTGCGACTGGCGACACAATAGACTTACGCGACAAACATGTTCTGATAAGAAAATGTCTTTGGTTACGACAGCGCAGGTTAAAACTATGTAATACCTTGAACTTAGTATTTAGTATGTATGTACATATATATTATATATGTATGCATATTGCAAAAATTACAAAAGGAAGAAAAAATACATTGGAAATTGACAAAGAAGTCAACCGAGTGAGTTCCGACAAAATTAACTATAATACATACAAAATAGTACTCGTCGGACCTCACTCACGTCCATGTGAAATATATGGGCGTCCGAAGCATGTAATATTGTTTAAAACCTTAAGTATCTGTGTATTTGAAATTGAATATTTTCAATGTTTTTAAACGAGGGAAAAAAGATAATACAATTCAAATCATAAAGGTGTGTCACCATTTGCCACTTGCTTTAACATGCAAAGAAACCTTATATTATTTAAAAAGAGTATGTAAATAATTGTAAAACTTTCCGTCCAGATAGCATATTTTACGAATTATTAAGGAGGGTATCGTCAACAGATTTACGATTCTACGCCGAGAGTCAAATTTTCATTATTAATGCGACCACTCTGACAGACTCGTTTGCCATTGATGGAAGAAAACCTCTAGAGGAATGATAGTAGCATAGAATAGTGTGATGTGTGGCAAACTAAATTACACTCAAACCTCTTTTTGTGCGATTTCAAAGTTATGCGGCTTTCTTTCAATAGAATTTTTTACTATATAATCGTACATATCGATGGCTCTCCTCATTTGGGCGAAAATGACTTAATAATGCCATCTTGTTGTATCATACAATGTGCGTATCCCCTTTTTATAACCAAAACTTATTTGAGTGTATCAGAAAAACGTTTTAGGAAAATTTGATAACTCCATTGTCGTTCTAAAATTTACACTGCTAATTATCCAACTCCACCATTTTCTATTGTCACATGTCATTGTCATGGTACAAATAAATCGTTTGAAATTCCTATTTGAAATTTTCCCGATCTGTTTGAAAATACCAACATAAGCAGTTACCCTCTCCTGCACAATTGACAAAAACTGAGCAAATTTACTCTTTAAACCATCGATATGTTATAACGGAATAAACAGCGCATTGTTCACATACTATACGTGTGAAATCCAGTGTTTCATTTGTTTATTACAATTTGACCTTGACACATTCACCCTTGTACATTTTATGTTCCCATATTAAGTCACTATTTTTTTGTGCCATTTTTCGCGGAACGCATCTACCGCACAAAAAGATGTTAAGGTGTATACTATATATTCTATATAGTATGTATTATCGTGTAGTTAATCAAAGAAATAACAGAACACTTTTCTTATTCACGCACATATATTTGACACAACTAAATAATGATTGAATTTGCCAGGTCCGTGGTCCAGTGGCCAACGTCGTTGGCTGCGCTGTTGTGGACCCCCCGGGTTCAAGTCTTGTACGAACAGATTTTTTCAGTTGATTCTGTTCTAAGGCAATGAGTGTTTGTGTTGTCGAAAATCCCTTTCCACCTTTCCGATCCCAAAAATGGCAACTAGCGAGAGCGATCAGCTAACCACTAGTCCTGTTCTAGTCCTCGTATCTTTTAAATTCCTACAATCTGCGAAATAGAGGGGTTGAGTAACTGAGCAACAAACATATGTTGACATAAGCTTCGTGTGGAGTCCATATTTACTACATTGAGAGCGGACATGCATTAAAAAACTATAATTGTGAGTAAGCGAACAGCGATTGCAGCTGTCTATAAATTAGAATTTAATTTCATGAATCATTTTAATAGAAAAAATTGTGGATATAGAACAGAAACGTAGCCTAAACAACAAAATAAATTGATAAAAAATAAAAGGCCAAAAATTTTGTATTTGCCGCATGTTAGCTGGGCTGAAAACAATATCACGTCATAAATCTGTCATTTTTTGATGAGTTATTTAGTATGTAAAATAAACACTTTGAAGTGTAAAATACATATTGTGTGCATGTCGAGAATAACGGTTTTCGGTTGTTTTCCATCGCTTTGTCGGTGAAGTATTATTTATTCAGAGACCCATCCAAAATATATTATTTGCATTTAAAAATATTCCATATTTATCCGTGCATTTTTCCGAAAATTACATTTTCATATTCTGCACTTCATGTTTAATTTATTATTCAACTCCTTAGCTTGATCAAGAATTCATTCTTATAAAATTATATATTTGCGTTGTCTTGAGGCAACAATGTTTCAATCTATCTTTGAATTCGAGCTCTTATTTAAAATGAAAGAAAATGAATGTGCCAGAGAAGAGATGATACATATATTAAAAATAATGTCATGTTTTTAGTACTTATTCTACATTGGGTTTATTGTGATCAGGATAAGTTTAGCTAATTGCCAGCATTATCAACTGATAAGAGATTCAGAGTTATTTATACAAAAACTAAACAAGACTAAGCTCAGGTAGGCAGGAGCGAAATCGGTCACGATCTTAATAAATCCAATTTGGAATAAGTACTCAAATTGTGTTATTATTTTTCCTATAATGCCATTCCACCAAGTATTGACAGTGAACACTTTAAAAGAGATTATAAATGGATAAGAGTGCTAGAGCAGTGGTTCTCACGTAAAATTGTGCTGTCGCCGCATTTTAATTTAAGCGGTAATGATGAAAAATGTCTGGTGGCCACATCAAATTTTTGTTTGACAAATTACTACTGGTATTAATTGCATTGAATACTTTTATCACTGATAATTCCACATCTTTCATGCATTTAATAACAGTTCGATGGATAATTCTTGATGCACAATACAATGCATATGAAATATTTCATTTTCAGAGTCTTTTTTGGCAAATTAACTTTTAAAAACTCATTTTTTTAAATACCGTTACTAAGCTGCTGGTAGCCTGGTGGACATGAGAACCACTGTTCTAGAGGGATATTCATGATTGGATGAATTTAAAAAATCTCTATTTGAAATAAATTATAAACAATGATGAAAAATGTTCACTAAGCAATCGAAACACTGGTTTTTTTAATTCACAAAATCTATCTAAGATATAAGTTATGAACAGTAGAGCTATCCATAAAGGTGAATAACATCGCTGTATGTATTTGGAAGTGTGGTTTACTCAGGTAATTAATTTATCATTATCCAAATTACAAATGAAAAGGTCAATGACGCACATTGGCATTTTTGTCAATATCATTACGTACATGAATTACGATTCAAAATTAACGACTTAACTTTAGGTGTTACGAATCGGTTGGAGGCCATGACATTTGCACAATGATAGTTATAACTTTATAAAGTAAATTAAAAAATATTGTTGAACTTTTCTTATTGTGTACGCCATTTTGGACAAAAACTATGTTTTTTGTTGATTTTTTTCGGTAATAAATTCAATGCCTAAGCTGTTGGCCGCCAAAAAAACTAGGAAAGGCTTGTATTTTTTTATATTTTAGTGAAAGAGTTTTTTTTTTATTTAACTGCTGGAAAAAGACATAAAGTATGGAAAACTTTTTAAGCTCCATGTCAAAAGGCCAACTTTTACTTCTTACTTTGGCAAAGTTTTTCACATTATTACAATAATATTCCTGCAATGTCACGCAACGGAGCACATTGGTAGTGCAAAAAGGAGCGGCATTTAATCATGGAAAATATTATACTACAAAGTTTATTTTTTCAGCACAAGATTCTAAATTCAAATTCATTATCTCAAATCTCAAAAGCATGCTAAAATTCCACAAAAACAAACGAACCATAAGACGCGTTGGAAATAGATATTTTATATTTCGTCAAATACGGTAAAGTACATAATACTGAATATGTTTGGCCCTGCTTGCTCCAAACGAGGAACAATTTTTATTATGGACTCTTCATAGTCCTTTTGTAGTATATATTATTATTTAATAATTCATGGAAATTTAATATATGTTTATTTATTTATTGTAAAAAATTAAACAGAATACATGGCATTACAGCTGACGCCAATGCGCCATACATTTGACAATTAATAAAAATAACACAAAAAGTATTACACAAAATTGAAAAAAATAAAATAAATATAGAATTAACAAATGTATGGAACAGAACAGAAACATATTAATTACATAAAAAGAAAAAATATAAAAACAAAGAACCAAGTTCACTACCGAAGATCTACCATTCATCAGCCGAACAGCCCTTGTGACTGGCGACTCAAATGACCTACGTGACAAACAAGTTCTGACAAAGAACATTGATTGGACTTGGCTACGACCAAGTAGGTAGAAATTGGGAGCATGCAAGCTTAAAGTTTCAAGGATGTCAGGGTTATCAACTCGGCCCCGAAGAAGAAGAGTATAATGTTTCAACATTGAAATCGATCTGCGAGCTTCAAGAGACTGAAACGAAAGCATTCCCAAAAGAAACTTGGTTGGATAATATTCCATTAAAGAATTATCAAAAGGAAATAGATTGAATTTTTTGAAATAATAATAACGCTATAATGTTGAATTATAGCGGTTGCATTTTAGTCGCTCCCCAAAATAAAGAACGATAATTTGGTCTCTTAGGAGAAAAGAAATGTACAGATCTCGATTTATGCCGTTTTTGAGTTATGAATGCCACTAGAAACAAAATAATATAATAAAACATTTTTACTATAATTCCATTCCACAACGTATTGACAGTGAACACCTGAAAAGTGAACAAAATAATATGTTACGCTATTTGTCAAAACGACATATCAATAAGAGAAGTGGATACGAAGATAGTTCAATAAGTAGTCAATAAGTCCCCTTTAAGGGTAGTGAACCAATATTGTACCTGTTGAAAACTATATATTTAGGCGAACAAGTTGGTTCCCCCACCACCTTACCGTTTTGTGTTGAGAAGACCTTTATTCCGGCTCCCTCGTAAATCGAGAAGAAGCCTCCCATCCGACACTCAGGAGAGGAATTTTGGGGACGGAGTAGGAGAAATATGGAACTCTTTAAAACAAAACACGATCTCAAAGCGTTATGTGGGTGCGTTAGCACCCATTATTTAATCGTTAAAGATTTACACAGACGTTATACAACACACAAATATTACGATAGCGAAGAAGATATCAGGAATTTGACTCGAATTTAATTCTTAGGGAGAGGATTAGGCGCGTGCATTCTCAATGCCGTCTAATCACTCACTGCTGTATGAAAACAAACGGTTACCTTAGAAAGAAAAAACAATGGCCGTTTCAAAAATCGTTAACACGTGCGCCCGCCGATAAGGGATTATTTATCGCCTTACGAACTTTTTATGAAGCACATGCATTGTCGGGCGTCAAGAGATAAGAGAAATTGAAATAACTCTACATTGCATCGCTATAGATTTCAATATAGATTATTATAAGAATGAATTTATTTCCTGATATCGACTTAAACTCATAGACTGAGGTGAAAAATAGATCGTTCGAGAGAGTTCTGATGACCCACCACATAAGGCGGTGTCAGTGTGTACAGCCGTTTTTCACAGCCGCCTCCTGTTGAAAACTAGGCTCAATTGATAACTGTTGAAATTTGTTTTTTGGCTCCCCTGAAAAGTAGAGTAAAGTGAGTAAATTTTCTCTTTTTCTATGGGGCCGATTTGAGGATTTCAACTGATGGCGCTAGATCAGTGGTTCTCAGGTAAAATTTGGCTGTGGCCACATTAAGAGCATCAGCGGTATTACGAAAATGTCTGGTGGCCGCACCAAATTTGCTTTTGTCAAAAATACCTAAACATGTACATATATATTTGAGTCCGACTCCGACTAAAAAAGTTTATATCGTCACTTTTTTTGCCTAATTTTCCTATTTATGTGTATTCAATTAAATATCAATCCTACCTATCAGGCCAATAGCCAAATTTGACATATTATATGCAAAAATAAAAAGTTCAAACTTTTCAAATTTTCCGACTCCGAGTACGACTCCGGCCAAATCGCTGCGACGACTCCGACTCCGACTCCGACTATGACTCCACAGCCCTTTTGCGAACTGACAATTTTTGATGCAAGATACAATGCATCCAAATAATTAAATTTCAGTGTCATTGTTGACAAACTGACTTATAAAAACACATTTTTATGATATATCAAATATAAAATTATCGAGCTGTTGGTGGCCGCAGCAAAATCCTCTGGTGGCCGCACATGAGAACCACTGCGTTAGATGGAATTTCTATATCGACTATGAATCGTTTGAATTTAGAGTCTTGTCGCTAGCGACCCAGGCTTCGTCTTTCTACATCTCTAGACATTTCAAGTGCCGAAAGTCAATACCCAGGTCGTTTGCGACAACTTACAATATTTAAACGATTTCAATTTGATGGAATGATTGGTTTTGTAGTAATAGTAAGTTGATCAATACCTTTACATCGCGATGAGAGGATCGGATAGGAAAACTTAAGAGGGTTAAATAATCACTGATATCTAGTTCTATATTCATAAAGCGATTTAAAAAGCAATGTATCAAAATGTTCAACAAACAATATGTGTCATAATTACTTATTTATATATAATACAAGCTGGTACGTGGTAAGCGTTGCAATGCCACTCAAATGATGAAAGTGTTTTAATTGTGTTTATTAAAGTGCTTTTGGATAAACAATATTTTTTCTTTTCCTATTTGGTGCGTATGCGAATAAATCAGAAGGGTTTCCAACGCGAGAACAGGCCACATACAGCTGTACAAAGCATGGATTTTCCAAAACATTCATTCTTTTATGTATAGATAGATATATAATTAAGAAACCTTCGTTGGCGTCCACACAAAAAATCACCAAAGTTTTATTGCAATCGGATGAACGATTTGGGAACGGAAACACCTTCCCGGCGGTCTAAACAACAAATCACCAAAGTTTCTTTGCAATAGGATGAACCGTATGGTAGCGCATAGAGTACGAACAAAAAAACAAACAAACAAATATTGATTTTTATATATAAGATTATCATTTGCTTAGCCATGCCGTAACGATGGACAGTTGAAAACATTGAAATGAATACTATATTATAATGTGAAAATGATACCATATTTATGTTTCTACACAAATCAAGATCATTCAATATAATCTTTACCTTCTAAAATAGGTTTAATGACAATTCACAACTGTTACTTCGCTAATATCACTCCTCGGTGACACAAGGGAATGTTTTTAACCGTGTCTTTGTGCGCATCTAGGTAATTATGGCGGTCTAGCTAAATGTCAATCTAAGTAAATTATTTTATGATGAATTCCTTTAGTCACCAAGAGTGATGTTTACTTCTCTATTTATATTATTGAATCATTATTTATTCGCAGTGTAAGTTCGCGTGACCGTCACATAACGTGAACAAATAATGAAACACAAAAATACGACCAGGCTGATATGACGTTAGATAACCGTTTTTTACAATTCCCTTGCCGCAATGAATAATCCTATTTTTAATTGTGACAGAAACATTAAATTATATTTTTATATCAATGTAATCTGACTTTGAAGTATTGCACATTTTCCCTGCTGGGATATAAATATTATCCTTTATTTGTATCCCACAAATAACATCAGTAATATTATTCAAGATTGATATTTTAAGATTTTCGTACATGCTTTATCATAAATATAGAATAAAATACTGGAAATCAATAAATTTATAGCCTCGGCTGAATTCTTATATTCCTTCTGTTGAAACCATACCGACACATAATCCGAATTCCATATCCATAACACATAATCCGAATTCGGTCCCGATTCGTTTACATTCCTGTAATAAGGGCCTAAAGCTGAATGCATTGGAACAGCTAGAAATTAATAGGTATAATCAGTCCAATGAAATTCTTAACGATCAGATTACAATTAACAGTTCACCGCGTTTAAAACCTTTAACAAACAATAAACTTAAAACAAATTAGAATTTTTTGGATTTTGTACTTTTCCATGAGTTTTGTCGCTAACGACCCTCGGGTTTCTCGGCATCTTCAGGCATTCCAAGTGCACGTATGTACTTGAACTGACGGTAAACAGTTTGTATTGTTTAGAACTAAGTTAAAAAGGTTAAAATGTAAATTAGCGAAATTTGAATGAATACAAGTTTCTATGATTTAAGTGGGTTTGATGATAACATGAGCCATTTAAAAAATAAATCTAGGGTCCTATCCGTCGTCTCGTTACGATTGATTTTTTAAGACATTAATGATAGTAAAATTTTAATAATAGCATTTGAATTGTTATTAAAAATGACAATAAATTAAAATTAACAATTATTTGCTCGTTCAAAATTGGCAGACCGTTGACGGTCTGAAAATGAGTACCAATTTATGTTAATTTTAATTTATTGTCAAAAAACAAACAATTCAAGCAATATAAATGATTTTTCATTAAAGGCTTAAAATCAATCAACTTTAACCTTAAATCATAGGAATTCAAATTTCGTAATTTACATAATAACCTTTTCTTTGTGACGTATATAAACAATACTAGGTCATTATACGTGCACTTGGAATGCCTGAAGATGCCGAAAGGCGAAACCCGGGTCGTTAGCGAAACGAAAAAGTACAAAATTCAAAAAATTTAATTTGATGAAATTCCATTCAGTCGAAATACTTAATTAAACTTAAAACAATTTAAAATAGGTGCACTTAGACATTGCAGATTTTAAGTGGTTTCACACGATAAAATAACCCAAAAATACCCAAATTATTGTTTCCCACCATTACTTTAGACCAATAAATCAAACTTATTTAAATTCTTTCATGTGACGTCGGTATGGTTTCAACAGAAGGAGATGATGTAGGTAGCGCAAAGGTATATAAGCTATCTCTAATACACGTTTTAAACATAGTTCTGACGAAGGCGTAAGCCGAAATAGCTATCAACAAATATATAAAATAATTTATGTAAAACTAAAATAAATTGTTATTTTTCTTTCCGTATCAAAAATATATATTAATAATGATCACTTTTAGGATGTTCACTGTCAATACTTGGTGGAAAGGCTTTATAATAAAAATAATAAAGTACTAAAAATGTATTATTATTTTTATTATATAAATAATGGAGAAGAGTTACGTGATATTAGAGGTAAAAAAGAAAATGGATGTCAGCTGCATAACACAGCTTACATGAATATTTATAAAAAAAATATAATAAATAACAAGCCAAAAAAAAAGAAACATAAACCAAAAACAATCTACTCCAGTTTACTGTATCACCGCTCTGAGTGACCACCATCAAGAATCCGACACCACTTCACCATCTTAAAGCCCATATAGATGAAAAAGATTAGGCCACCGCCCAAGTCCTCATAAAAATATCATACATCAGTCAGTCAGTGAGATATTAGAACTATGAATCGTATGAGTTAAGTGATATTATCGATTGAATATTAGAAATAGGTGTTCGAAACAAAAGACTTCTAATGTGATTAATTTATATTTTCGTACATAAGTTATAACTAAGAAGTAATAAAAATGAAATAAACTATCTGCAAAAATATTTGGTAGAAAAAATAATCAAAACCAATGTAGAGCTTAAATACATAAATTATCATGTCACGAATAGTTTCACAATATGTGAAATAATCTAAGATATTTTAAATGTTATAAATTTGGATCGCTTGAGTTTGATATCGAAATTCCGGTAAATTATGGATATATGGTCACGGGACAGAATTTTTGTGAAGATTTATGAAAAATAAGCACATTAAATGAAATGAATGTAAGGCTCACGATGTTTTTTGAAATGTTTCGTCTTTAATTTTTAAATTTATTATAATAGATGATCCTATAGAATACTTAGCAATAAGTAGGAAATCGAGTTGTTTTAATTTACAGAAGCAAAAATGCAACCACAAACTACACAAGTTATTATTTGTTTAAAATAAAAAGAATAATTTTACTACAGGCTAATATTAAAAAACAATTCTTCTTTCAGAACTCGTACAATAATCAGTAATATTATTCAGTTTACTCATTTTGTTTCCACATTTTATAATAATCCACAAGAACTCAAAGAGTAAAATCAAAAAATAAAATTATAAGCCAGTATTAGGGACTCCAATTACTTGACATCTCTACTACTCGATACTCGAGTATACTCGAGTAGTTTCAGATGTACCAAAATATATTTTATTAATTCAAATTTGTGTATATAAATATATGATAAATAAATAAATATGCTTATTTTATTTCATTAATACATATATTTCAAAAATAATATGGAATTAAACGTCTCAAATTTTAATTTGGTTCGAAGTTTTGTTTTTTTATTCCAGCATTAGAAAAAACTCTCTGTTGCTGTGGACCTCGGCTTAAAAGTTAACAATCAATTAAATTGTGCTACCTAGTTTTTCAGTCCACTATTTAAAACAAAATAAAATTTGGAAATAAATCTTCATTTATAGACTACGAGTATTGCTCGGAGTATTTTTCAAATTACTCGAGTATCGAGTACTTGAAAAATGGACGAGTATACTCGAGTATCACGATACTCGAATTGGAGTCTCTAGTCAGTATGTATAAATTTTCGAGCTTGGCTCGAGAGGATTGGGATTCCGTCCCGTGATCACATATCCATAATTTACCGAAATTCTATCAAGCGCCTTCATTCGAAATTCTTAATCAAATATAATACATTTTTATTTTTTCACCGTGTCTACCAATAGTGTTAATTAAGCAACATATATTTTTTTATTATATGCTCTTTGGAAAAAGGTATTCCGTTGTTGAAAACTGATACTTTTCAAATAATGCGGACCTATTTAGTATTCTTATAATGTTCAAAATAATTATTCAGATTTTTCCACCAGTCATTAACCCTTACTTCGTTTCGTATAATTATCAAATAACCACAATTTTAAACTTCGAACAGTCTCTTATAAAGATTTGAAATGGTTCATCTCATTAATATGCGATAACGATTAGACTGTGTCATTAGTCTTTCATCCATTACGGAGAGAAGACATTTTGCTGTTATTTAATGGAATTTTCATCTGATTTACCGCTTGAACTTTTTACTAGTAAGTCAGTAAGTAAGGAAGTAAGTAAATTTCACGAACATCAGCCTCTTCACTCAATAATGTATTTCTTATCGCTACGTTGTAGAACTATAAAACATATATTTGTAGTTACAGCAGTTATTTGGCTTCTTCAGACTGTGAGACAATAATCAAAAAACAATAAAACAAGGTTTTTCAAATAGTTGGTATATTTTCACTAGACTGCACATTTTAACGATACAATGAAATATTTACACTAAGAAATAATAAAACAATCTTTTTGTTTTGTCGACTTTATATAAACAATCATATAATAGTTTTTTATCAATGTTTAAGACAGTCAACTTCAAGATTAATAATAGTTTCAATTTATTTTAATTGATCACTTTAAGTTCAGTTGATAATGATCGCGATGGGTAAAACCGGAATGATATTTATAAAATATGAAGAATTAGTATAATGATGATGTGTTTTATTTGATAAATAATTTCTTTATTCAAGTGATTAATATGGGAATACATTTTTGAATATTTAAATAACAGCTGTCCTTTCCTATACAATCTTAGATTTCTAGATAAAAGTTTGAACTCGCGCTTATAAATACATATATTATAATTTATGATGGGAAAATTATTTAACAAAATTCTTCTTCTTTCAGGTACTTATCAGGGACAATGGATGCGGGGGATGCGCCATGGCTACGGAGTCCGCGCTTCAGCCCCCTTTGGCCTGGCGTCGCATTACCGACCCAACAAAAGCGTGAGGGCATCTCTGACCTCGCTGAGGTCCGTGGGGGATGCCCCTCCAGGGACAGGTGGGGGTGTCTCCGGTGGAAGAGAGGCTCCGACCCCTGATCCCGCGGAGAAAAGAAACCATCGTATGGACGATTCCAGAGGCGGATTCGTCCTGAAGGCGCGGTCAGATGAACCGCCGCCCAGAAGAAATAGCCTCGTTGAAAAGACCAAGAAGGGACTGCTTTCGGTAAAAAATACTTGTTATTTCTATTGATTATTATGTTGCAAATACTAACCAAAAAACTGTGAATAATCGGAGTTCGATTTCTTTACAATTTCCTGGTTTGTCTCATGAAAATATCATCAAAACTATTAATGTTAACCTGTATTTTGAAAAATTTCGGTCGTGTTTCTACAGAAAAAAAACAATCTCCAGTAAAGTATCATTGACCATACTTAATTAAGCCCAGGAATAAACAGAGCTGAGACCATTTTTAGCATCTCATTGAATCCATTAGAGAAATCGCAAATTTTGAAGAATCATAATATGACAGACAATAATCTTATCTTATATATAAAACCGAAACGGCGTATGTATGTCTGTGGGTCTGTAATTCACTTTTGCATTGTTGGTCATTAAGTTGCCATAAAAACGAATATGAAAGAAAATATGTTTGAATTTTTATCGGCGAAGACATTTAGTCAAAATATAATAAATTAGTCTTCTACTGAACTTTTCCCGGCTTTTATTATTAATAATAATGTTTATTATTTACGTGAAGGTATTATTTGACATTTCTTTGACAGCAAATTAGATTTTTTTCCTTGCATTTGGACATTTTAATGGGCGAGAATGGGGCTGTCATCAAATTAAATGAAGTTTGTGATTTTATTTTAACTCTATTTTGGATGTTAGATTTTGTGATATAATTATGTCGAATGATATAACATTAAATAATTATTTGTTGCTTAGTCTGAGCGACGCCGGGTAGCAATACTAGTTCATGATAAATAAAAGTTTGCACTGATGGAATGAATGGGTTTGTGGGACTCTTAGAAAGAAAAGGGTTGGTTGATTTTCTTGGCTGAATAGCTTCTATGTAGCATTTGATACGATATTCCAATGATTTTTAAGTGTTAAGAATTTTAGTTTAACACTTCGTAAAATGGAATTAAAGATAGAATATGGTTTTAGTCTAAAAGTTAACAGCTCTTACGATATTTATGGTTTCTAGTAAGTGCATGGCTTAAGAAAACATTTTTACGCTGAGCTAAGAAAAAGAAAACTATTTATAAAATATTTACATATAAGGTAAATCAATTATTTTAGGATATTGTCGATGATGGATAAAGAGCACCTCGTTGAATAAAGACGTCGAACAATATTGGAACAATTGGTCGAAACGTAAATGAGTTTAGATGGAATTATTATATTTGGATAATTAAATTTTAAATATTGTTTTAATACAATTTAAACTTTGGTAATCATACAGTTGTTAGTGTGTTCTTATATAATATAATTAAAAACCATTCATTTATTTCCCGAAATAGAATACAATTTAATAGAAATATGTATTTTTTTTCAGGGTTTGAAAATCAGAAAGCAGCACAGCACGGGAGACCTAGAGAAGAGAGGAACTGGTTCAGGATCCATCAGATCGAATGGATCAACAGCATCTTGGGTTTCCACAGAGAGTTCACATTCGGGAGTCACCAACGCTTCCCTTCACACTGACTCCAACGCCAGCTTTGTTGTTGAGGTAAGTGCACCAATAAAAAACATTGATATTTTTCCACCGTGTTATAATGCAGTTCTACCGAAGTAAATGCCAATTCAATCAATAAATGGTTTTGTATGAATTCGTTTACCTTGGCTTAGTTGACTGAGAATTCCTGATGATAATTTAATTATTTGATTTTATTACTGCAAGTATTATCATGGAGTTCTACCAAGTAAATGCCTACTAAATCAATAAATTACTGTGAACGTTGAAGTAGAGTTCAGAAGTTGAACCAGATTGCTCTTTAATAATATTTGATGTTAATGGTAGTTGTTCTTGGTATACGTATGATAAAGTATGTTATAAACGCGTGGTTAAGTTTGGCAAGCCGTACCACATTTAGGTGAACTTTAATTAATAACCTGCAGAGGTTGTGGTTAAATAGTAAAACTTTCCGTCAAAATGCGGCGAAACATTACCAGTTCACGCGACCCAGGATATAGAAGGCATACAGTTTTATTCATTATCTTTTAAACAGTTTGGGGAAATGGGTGAAAGTGAGGGGAAATTTGAGTGATTTTATATTGTATTTAGACGTACCACGACAATGATAAAATACACAAAATAATATTTATTCATATTAATTATTTTTCACGGTACGAGCAGATTTGTTGGAAGGTGATGGGCGCTTAAAATCGTTCCCACCTTTTCTATCCGAAAAAGCGGCGCGTAGCGAGGGCGAATAGTTAACAACTATTCCTGTCCTAGTCCTCGTATCCTTTCAATTCCTACTGCCTTCGAAAATGAGAGGAAAAATACTAAGTAATGAGAAGTTCTCGAAAAAAAAACATGTTGAGATAAACTCTATGAGGAATCCATACGCTCCAAGTTGGGAGTCCGCTCCCCATGGCAAAAAATAGTCACTTTTACTTAGGGTCCATGTTCAAGTGTCAACTTCTTTAGCATCGGTTCCGGGGCTGAAAGGCTCGAATCATATTCCGGCCAGATTTATTTTTCAATCAAATTATTGAATTCCGTACGAAGACATTTATAAATCTTTCCTTCGTACGCTAACCACTAGTCCTGCCATGGAACTATCTTTTCTAGCCCTACTCTTTTATCCTCTTGGAAACTGAGTAACAATCATTGGTACGGTGTTACCTGATAATTTATGGTGGAAAGACTTTTTATTTTTAAAAAAATACATGGTTTTGTATTACTTACAGAGGTTTACTTTTTATGACCCATTGCGAGTATTATTAACTGATTAAATATAAACACAAACGGTTATAAGCAAAACATTTTTTATAATATACTAGCTGTACCCTGCGCGCGTTGCTACGCCAGCAACTAAAATAAAATTGAAGGAAAGACATTACACAATTATTCAATTTAATTTTTGGGGGAGAGCGGGGCTGTTTGGCGGGGTGGGGTTTGTGGGGAGTATGGGGGGGGGTATGCCAGAAACCTTCGAAGAAGTGAACTCAAAAATTCGTAAAGTTAAAAAAAAAAAAAATGGGGGGGATTTGTAAAGTTTCACATCGATTGGTTGAGCGGTTTAGTAGTCCATAGCGGACATACATACAGACATTCATTTTTATATATATACTAGCTGTACCCTGCGCGCGTTGCTACGCCAGCAACTAAAATAAATTTGAAGGAAATACATTACACAAATATTCAATTCAATTTGTAAAAAATCGATATCAATTTTTTGGGGGAGGGGGTTGTTTGGCGGAATGGGGTTTGGGGAGCGTATGGGGGGGGGGTATGCCAAAAACCTTCGAAGAAGTGAACTCGAAAAATTCTTAAAGTTTAAAAAAAAAGAAATTGGGGGGGCGGGAAGTTGGGGGGTGGTTGGGGGGAGGCGTTGGTAGGCCAGAAACCATCACGGGGGTGCACTTAATAAATTTGTAAAGTTTCACATCGATCGGTCGAGCGGTTTAGTAGTCCATAGCGGACATACATACAGACATTCATTTTTATATATATAGATAGATAGATAGATAGTTGATAGCTATTGACGTACGCCCTTGGCAGACTTATGTGTAGGCTGACATTAGCTAAGCTACATGTACTGGCTAGGAAAGGTATACAATAGATCAGGGGTTCTTAACCTTATTGCGACTCCGGGCGAATTAACGGGCGCGGACCGGATTAAAAAAAACAAAGCTTAAATAGTGCATATTTAAGATTTTGTATCATTGTTTCCGGGGAAGCTTTACATATGTGTAACATTCATGTACTATTTTTATGATTAACCTTTACAAAAGAGTTTTAAAAAAATACCGTACAGTGGCAAAAAAAAACTTTGGAATTATAATTTATTAATTTTAAGAAATAAAATACAATTCTGATAAAATTTGTGCTTCTTAGTTGTTTGATACTTTGTAGTGGGCGCACGATTATAGCTCCGCGGGCGCAAATGTGACGCGGGCACAGGGTTAAGAACCCCTGCAATAGATCTTCCCATCTATTCAAATTTTCTTGTTTTATATTTGTAGAACTGTAATACTCTTTGCTATTTTTTCACCAGGTAGAGTTATATCAATCAATTTGAACCAACTGTAGAGTATATATATCTTTTCAATCAATATTTCCAAGAGACACTGGCTATAATTATATTTTTATCCTTTCAGGACGGCCATCTTGACAGTGGCGTGACGGAAACCTACATGGGTGAATGGAAACACGACAAAAGAACTGGCTTCGGAATCAGTGAGCGAAGCGACGGTCTGCGATATGAAGGAGAGTGGTTTGCCAATAAGAAGTATGGCTATGGTGTCACCATCTTCAGGGACGGGACCAAGGAGGAGGGAAAATACAAAAAGAACGTCCTCGTGAAGAGTCAGAAGAAGAAGCAAATGTTTTCGATCGGGAGTGCCAAGTTCAGGGAAAGAATTGACGCTGCGGTCAATGCTGCACAGAGAGCTTCCAAAATCGCCCTACAGAAGGCGGACATCGCCATATCAAGGTGAGCTTTTGAAATTAAACATACTTTAAAAAAAGTTTTATAAGCACACAATTCCAAGATATTTTTTTTTTTAAATATCAGCAGATTCTGCTCAGAGGTAAAGGGAGTTTGTGTTCTTTAATCCCTTCCCACCTTCCTAATCCCAAAGAGCGACGCATAGTGACAGCGATTAGCTAACCGCTTATCCTGTCCTAGTCCTCGTATCCTTTTAATCCCTACCCTTTTCGTAAAAGAGAGGTAGAGCCACTGAGTAACAAGCAGTCCTCGTAGAAAAAAAATTGTAGAGATAAGCTCCGTGAGGAGTCCATATGCTCCAAGCCGAGAGCGGACAAGGTTTTTTAAAAATATATTTAATAATATACCATATGTATATGAAAAGAATCAATATTATTGATTAAGTAGGCATTTACTTGGTAGAATTCCATTATAATACGGTAAGAAAAATAACAATCTATTTTAATTCTACATAAATTATTTTATATATTTGTTGATAGCTATTTCGGCTTACGCCCTAGTTCTGACGAGGGCGTAAGCCGAAATAGCTATCAACAAATATATAAAATAATTTATGTAGAATTAAAATACATTGTTATTTTTCTTACCGAATCGATATTATAAAATCTTTTCTCTTATTTAATGCTTATTTTTGATTATGAAAGACTAAATATATTAAAAGTGGAACATTTCGTTTAAACGAGATCTTTGATGTTTTTCAGGACAGCGACCGCGAGATCAAAAGCGGACCAAGCAGACATGGCAGCAGACCATGCGAAAGAAGATTCAGACTTGGCTCAAGTGACAGCTAAACAGTTCGCACCCGATTTCAAACAACCCGGAATTGATAGATTACGAATACGAGAAAAATTCAAACCACCCCCCGAAGACGCGGTGCCGGGAAAATCAATTCTTCATCCTCCCACGAAGAGCTTTGACCAACCGGTCATTCCCAGCCCCTCGGCGATCAATCAGCCCGCTGCGCAGCCGAAGACGACGTTCGCTTCTTCCAGGCGACCCTCGGAAGCATATTCGCAGACCGGGGCGCAAAATAATTCCCCATACCCAGTGCCGGCGTCCGTGTACGCCACGCAAAACCTACCGCAGACACAGCTCAATAACAATCAACCTCCCAATAACTATCCCCCCACTCAAGCAAATAATGTACAGCAACCGAACTTTTCAAAACAGCCTAGTTATCGACAGCCACCTCAACAGCAAATGCCAAATTACCAGAGCCAACAAAGCTATTCCCAGAATACGATGCAGCAAAATTTACCGAGTGATCAACAGATGTCATCTAATTTTCAGCAGCAAGGATTATCTGGTCAATCGCAAGCAAATTATCAACAGCAGAGTGCATACGGACAGCAGCCTCCGTATAGACAAGGGGATACCGCATCATTGCAGAACGAATATGGCCAACCTCAGCAGATGCAGAATTATAACCAGCAACCGAATTCGTACAATCAGCGTCAGCCTTATCCGCAACAGAATACAATGAATCAGAACCAATACCAAAACTACGGTCAGATGGACGTTGATCCTTACATGAATCAGCAGGAACAAAACAGAGTCCCGAATCTACCCAACTCCATTCCCCCCGGCGCGACCCCCTCGCAGATGGACGGCTCGAGAATGCCCCAGAGCTCGATGAACAACGGCCCATTCGGGCAATCGATACGCAGAAATTCGAGACAGGTCGGTGACAGACCGCCGCTGGTGAACCAGTCGTCTATAGACCACTTCGACCACTACAAGAGACCGCCGAGCAGAGACTCGAGCGTTGACAGGTACGCGAGAGCGACAGGAAGGCTGAGCATAGGCGGATCGAGACAGCCTTCGGTGGACAAGAGCGGAATGGAACCCGACAGAAGCGCGCGAGGCGCTTCTCAAATGAGATCTCCGACTCCGGTGTCTATGACCGGAAACGGAGCTGTGCTCACCGGACAGGGACAAAGCCGAGCTGCGACGCCCGTCTATTCGGTCATGAACCAATCGCAGATGGAAGGACAGAACCAACCGTTCGAGGACGTGTTATTGCGGAAGAGAAACTTAGGCCAAGACATCATTCCTTCCCTGGCGCAACCTAAAAGAACGGAGAGCCTTTACATAGGATCCAAAGCGGTTCCTCCGCCGATGGGTGGCGGAGGAGGAGGAGGAGGAGGAGGAGGCGGAGGTGGCGGAGGCGGCGGCGGAGCTGCTCGAAGCGGCGGCGGAGGAGGCGGCAAAAGAGTAAGTGATATTATTTAAATTAAATAACTTCATGGCATTAATTTTGTTCTCATCACACCCATTAAATTCACGAAGCATTTCGTATGTTGCCCTTATATTAAAAGACCTTCATAACCGCACGATAAAATGGTTTTCCTAATGCTAACGAATACTTATGTGCGTTTTTTAACCTACTGTAGCATAATTAAGTCATCACGGATGGAAATTGTATAATTATCATATAATAACATTAATCTGTCGTTACGCAATTTATCCACACATACCGAATACTGTGTAACTACGTTAATACGTTAACATAAATTTTCTTTACATACATATATATAGTATAGGTGTATTTTCTGTTTTAAATATACAATAGATAACCATTAGGCTGGAAAAGTATTTTTTATACAATTTTTTCATTGCAATATTTCAAATCCAACATTAAAAATACTCATTACTACCATAAAACGAGGTGAATAGTGACACTTTTTACCCTTCACGACTATGTATCTTCATACATACGCCACATAATTCAAATATGAATGCCTTGAAACTTGTTTCTATGGTCCTACTACACATTCACAACAATATTTTTCAAATATTCATTATCGTTAATAAGACACAGTCAATTGTTTTCGATGTCTCTATTGACATTGAATTGGGGTGGATAGAGACGAAAAGGTAAATCGAGACTTGACAGGTGAATAGTGACAAAAATACAGATTGTAATGATTGGAATATATGAACCTCTATTCTATACGAGTCTCTATTCATTCCGTTTTACGGTACTTATTAACCAAAAAAAACATGATTGATTTTAATTTTCGTGCAGTAAAAGAGAAGTTTATAAGGGGTCGAAAAGTAAGGATGCACAGGCATCGAACTTAAACACGTTTAATACGGAAAGAAAAATAGCAATGTATTTTAATTCTACATAAATTATTTTATATATTTGTTGATAGCTATTTCGGCTTACGCCTTCGTCAGAACTATGAATATATGTAGAATTAAAATACATTGCTATTTTTCTTTCCGTATTAAAATGGAGTTCTACCAAGTAAATGCCTACTCAATCAATTAAACACGTTTGTTTCATTTTTGGCCAATCATTTAGTTGATTTGGTTTTGACATTCGATAGTATTATAGTCATTGTAAAAAAATATAAATTAATAATAAAAAATACATTGAATACTTAGTAAGTTGTGCTAAAGTGCAATCCTTGTTTTTGTCTCTATTCACTTGCCAGTCTCTATTCACCCAGTCTTACGGTAGTTTAAATTGACTTTTTTAATTCTCAGACGTTTGACTGTTTTTAGTTTTAGGAGTTTAGGACACCAGACTCTTCGTTTATTCATAAAGGTAACATACAGCGAGTATTTAGACGGTGCTATGTATGTCACAAAAATGACAATTATTTTCCTTATGTAATGACATCAAGCAGAAATCTGCACGCTAAAGTGAAAAATTGAATCCCAGTTGTCTAAAATAAGACGCCAAAGGGGCGCGAAATAGCACGCAGCTGTTAAAGCAAACATTTTATTGCAGATTTATTAAAAGAAAAAAGTGACACTCGGGGACACCGCTGACAAATTTACACAGAAGAGACTTGTTTACACGCTTAACACCGAACACCATAACGTAGCATTAGTGTCATTGGGCTGTATTTAAATTGTAATCAATTGAAGACTTATTCACAATTTATATTCAATATAAAAAGTCTTTTTATAAGGACGCTTAGTTTTGAAATGTAAATAAAACAAGTTGTTTGTGAGATTTTGACTAAATTTTAATTTCATTTGTAAGTATATTTTACGGCATTAAATATGGAATATAGCATCAAATGTCTGCCAATATCCATTCATTATAAAATGGGCCATGTCGCTAAAGTTGTTTTTTGACAAATTTGGGTAAACTTCCAACTGCTCCAGAACCCAATCAGGCGTTGTCTGTGGTCGTTTACCTGAAGTTTCTTGGTTAGTTGGATTTTATACGGGTGCAGACATAAGGCCCGATTCAAAATTCGCCAAGTTGAAGTCGCAGAAAAGCCAAGTTCTTGTGAACAACGAGAAATAAGCTGCCTTGGGTTTTCCTGTACACTTTCACACACAGCAGCAATGTTTTCACCAGATATTGTATTTTGATGACGTACAGGTAGGTGTTGGCCGATTATTTACCAAACTGGTGGACTCAAATTTGGCCACTAAACAATGAATAATCTACTCAGCAGGACAAAGTAACATATTTTGAGCGTCCCTATACCTTTATAAGCGTTTTAAAAAATATGTTTCCTACGTTACCATTATGCAAAGAATACATAGAATATATTGATTGAGTTGGCATTTACCACATTTACAGGATACACAATACATTTTCTAATTTGTTCCACCATCTTAGTTTTATATGGTTATAATAAGTTATTTTGTGACAAATTGATTTGATGTACTAATAACTTATTATTACCACATACAACTAAGATAGTGGAACAGAGAAGAATATGTATTGTGTACCCTGTCTACAACTGTATATAAGGAGTAAATGCAGGCTTAAAACATAGTTCTGACGATGAAATAGCTATCAACAAATATATAAAATAATTTTTGTAGAATTAAAAAACACTGTTAGTCTTTTCACCGTAATATAAATAGAATATTAGTTAACAATAAATTATATCAGTTTATTTGTTTCTTTACGCTTCTATACAGCTTGAAACGATTGAAAGTTAATGTACCATTTTTTTCGCGAATAGTTCTTCAATAGATTTAACTTTTGAAGGAGTATTGACGTACTTTTGGTTCAACACAGTACGAATGAAATAAATTCAATGTAAAATTAAAAATAGCTTTGATTATTCCACGTAGTGTTTTAATAATTGTGATACGTGTTTCGCCTCTTTCATGGATGCATCTTCGGACCTACTATCGCAAAGTTTGCTTAAATAATAAAGCAAGATTATGTTGAATTACATTCACCAATACTCATACTAATCATTTTTTGGTGAAAAGGCATTATTTATACATATGTTTTAACACATGTTTTATAACGATTAGGAAACATATAGTTTTACGCAATTGCTCTTGAATCAGGCTTTCTTAATACTTACGCAAAGAGCTTTTACTGTAAATGAATACTGTTTACCTGTTTGATAATTTTTAAAGATCCGGTAGCTACATTAATAATAAAGTTAGCTAACTTTGAAGTGATTCATTCGGAAGATGATTTTAAAAGATGCAAAACATGTCACTTCGTGTTATACAATATGTGGAATATCAATGTTATAAAATAACATTTTATATTACTCTCCATCTTAATTAACCAAAATGATTGTCAAAATTGTAAATAAGTTGGCAAGACAAAAATATTCACAACGAAACAGAAACTGAAATGTAGAAATCTAATCATTCGATTAAAATTTTCCGTCGACCGACACCGCGAACGGTGTATCATAATTCATTCGTGACACCTCCTATAACTGTGACAGAACGAAACAATAAAAGTGACGACTCTTTCGAACGGATTCTCGCTGAGACTTTAATTTTTTTTCGTGAAGTAAAATATTATAATATGGAAAGGTACACAAATAAATGTGTCGACACGAGCCGAGGGGCGACAGCCTAAGATTTGGCTACTCTATCACTATTGTCTTTATGATTCATTTGAATTTAAAAATGACTGAAATATTTCCCATATTTTAGAAAAAGTTTTTGGCTTATCCAAATGTCTAAATCAGTCAGAGAATACATATTTTTCAACTTATATACATATAACATATAGGAAACAAACTCTTATATAATCTGGCCAAGCGACGGCTAACTTGGTATTTTCAATATTGTATTTTAAATTGTAGTTTAAATAAAAAGCTTTCGAACAATAATAATTTAAATTCACATTTATCAAAAAATATCATTTAATACATTCTTATCCAAATATAAAGAGGCTGAAGATTCAATATATTCATAGTTTGAATACAATCATCTAGGACGAAATCTGGAACTCCCAAATTAATAAAACAAAAAATAAAAGCAGCGAAGGTCTAAAAATTTACATCCCAGATTGGGACCATTTCAAATGTTATTGCAATTGCAAATTAGTGAGAATAAATACATCCAAAATACAGTAATGTCGTTCGTTCTGCTGGCGGAAAAATTATACAGTATTACTTTCAAATTAATTGATTCCATAGACAAAGATGACAGTTGAAAATCACCTTCAGTCAAAATCCTAAATTGTCAATTAACTTATGTTGCAGATTTGCAACACTAAAATTTTTCGACATAACACAAGCCAGAATTAGGTATTTTGAAAACAAATCTTTCATTATATCCGTGTGAAACATACGGACTAAGCATAATGATTCGCTTGTCTATTTCAAGGAATAAAATAAACAAAAACTGAAATAATACCCTCTTCAATGTTGTATAATACGGTATAGTAAACATGCCGAGAAGTGGACATAAACCAGACCGTTTGATAGTAATCTTCAGGATTGGGCAGGATATGAATCATTCTTTCTGACCTTTAATACAAATTAGTTAAACAGTTAATACAATAGAATTCTACCAGTAATATTGATAGTTTGGAGCATTGGCGGATCCAAGGGGGAATGGGGAATGGAGGCCATGGCCTCCCCTTAGGAGAATTTATTTCATTCAAAATATCATTAGATTCAAATATGTTGTAGCTCTTTTTTTTTTCACGACACTTTGGCTTAACAGCCATATATACCACATGTGATAAATTCATTATAATATCCTAATTGTGAGGCTTTGCTTTAAGTTCAACAATCAGCGTTGGCTCCGCTGAAAGAAGTTTTCCCACATTACGACGCATGAAAACCTGCCTAAGGAATCGTATGTGTTCGAAAAGACTATAGGTTCTAGCGTTGTAACATATTTACTGGAAAATGAAAATCGAAAATAAAGTCGAGAAAAAAAAAGTAGCTGTGCCCTCCAAAAAAACGCATAAAAAGGGGACTGGGTGTACTTTTTTTTATCATATATTTTTTCATTTAATTTTTTATGTTTAATTTCAAATTGAATGGCCATCACCTGGGACATATTCTGGGTCCGACAGTGGTTTGGAGTTAGAACACAGAATGGAGAACATAATATTTTCCTGAAGACTAAGATCTTCAAACTATTTTAACTGTGTACAAATTCTATGAAAAAGAAATACTACCGCGTACTTATAACCTACCATTTTTTTATAAATTTAATACACTTAATATGACGTTGAAAAGCTATTTAATTAATCCTTGTGCCTCATGTAATGTTTGAAGCTTACATCTGGGATAGTTATATTTTCTTTTCGGGTCAAATATCTATATGTACAATTATTTATATCAGCTTTTCAGCGCTTGGTCTTGTCGTAAATGGTCAACGATTTAGGATGATCGTCCTATGTCCATCAATGGTGATGTGTTGTATAATTTAAAAATTAGTTGACCAATTAATTATTGAATTTATGTCAAAGCCTCGAAAGCCCTTTTTGAGCTTTATCAAATCATCTTTACCCCTTTCGAAAAAAATCATCGTGGGTCTGAAGTGTCGTGAACATACACTTTTCGTTAAAAAAAATAAATATCGGTTGATATCAATGTTCCCTCTAAGCTGGGAAGTTAGCTGAGCGGAATATTCAATGACTGAGCAGGCCAATCCAACAAATGCGCGGTATAATTTCATGACTGAAAGCAGGGCTGTGGAGTCGGACCTTTTTTCCGGAGTCGGAGTCGTCGCGGCTATTTGGCCGGAGTCGTAGTAGGAGTGGGAAATTTTGAAAAGTATGAACTTTTTATTTTTACATTTTATATGTCAAAATTGGCTTTTGTTCGCATTGATAGGGTTGATAATTAATTGAATACACATAAATAGGAAAATTAGTGGAAAAAAGTGACGATATTGAACTTTTTTTGGTCGGAGTCGGAGTCGTGTTTTTGGTCAATGTTGGAGTCGGAGTCGTGGTTTTGGTAAATGCTGGAGTCGGAGTCGGACTTTTTTTCACCGACTCCACAGCCCTGACTGAAAGTCAGCAGCTTCTATAGAAATGCTTCATTATGAGGCATTATTTCTCCGAAAGTTCGAATAGAAAACATCTAATTAAATGATGATGGAACGTAAATGATGGCTCTTAATGTATAACCGTTAAATAAATGGTTATTTCTATTAATTAGTGAGACAATATCTAGAGTTCTATTTTTGAGGCTAGACAGTTGAGTACAACAGCATCATGCCGAGAAAAAATATTAAATACTGGTTAGTAAGGTTGAAGATAAACACAAAGAACTCCAGTTTTTCTGAAAGTACTAGAACACCCATTTTACATATCTTTTTATAAAGAAAGAATTACTTTGAATGGTGATTGGCAACCTTTTATATAAAAACGGACACCACGATTGACTGTATATTTCAAACTAGCATAATTATGTTCATTTCCAAAAAAAAGAGTTTAATGTCAAATTAAAATTCACTTATTGAATCGAAACATATTAAAATAAAATAAATTTAGTCGATAACATTTTAGTGTTGTAGTCATTATGATATTTTTGGCATTGTGCATTGTCATACGTCACGATAGACTAGAGATAACTCGCAGGTCTGTAGTATAATATTTGCATAATTTTGATAAACATATTGTCGTTCCAAAGTATAACAAAATCATTTTATTTTAGTGAAGTGGACCGATAAATATAATTTTACACTCAAGTGCTCGGCTGCCCAATTTTGCCAACCTTTGGTTCAGTGGAAACCATAATTTATTCTTTAATTTGTGTAAATACTGTCGATAGTGTTTTACATACCTTAAATATGCTTTATTGAATGAGTTGCGTAATGTTATAGTATCATTACATAATAGCCTCATTATATTTTGATGATTTTTGTGAAAAAGGAAAGTGCCTTGAAGCTTTCTTTCCCATGTCTAATTGTTTGGAATCCGGTAGCCTTAGACATCGTTAAATTTACAAATAAAAAGAAACCCGTAGAATTGGCCTTGTTTTCCGCTGCGTTAGCACATAAGTGGATGCCTGATCACACATGCTAGCTGCTTCTCATCTTGAGGTATTCTAAGAACTCGGCTGCCAGTGAAAATGTCGGCCATTCTAAATAAAACCACCGAGGCGGCGCTTCTCGGCCCGGTGTGAAATCTCCAAAGCTCGTCAGCTGTCCGTCCCTTTCTCCCGTTCGTCGCATCTCGCTCGCGCATCCTCTCAAGAATTTCCTTCCAACAAGTAGCTGAGAAAATTCAAAAAAATCCGCCATCTCCCGCTGTTAGCTTCGCCGTGAGCGTTGGAATAAAACTATTTATAAAATATCCATAACTAGTGAAATCAAATAAAATAGAGAGTGCGATAAATGGATTTTACGAGCGATTGAATAAGTGCAGTGAAGATAAAGTTCTTATTTGTGGACGGTTTATAAATAAAATCGAGGAGCGAAAGACCGCCGGGGAATAAAACCAGTTCGCTACTTACAGCATTAGATTATTCATATCTATATATTCGGCTGCCTTCCATCTATACTTTCCCGGAGACAGCTGTTGACTGACAATGTAAATTATTATTAACATAAGTGAAATGTTAAAAAGTTTGCTCGAAACATTCTAACCCAGCGGTAAATCGACAGTAATTCAATTTTTCTGTTGAAAATTCATATTTTTTTCAATAATGTAAATGCAAAAAATGCCGTTTTATAAAAATAGATATTGTTTTAATCAATTACGAAAGATTTGTGATTGAAAGTTTCCTAGTATTTAAATTATAAGTTGACTTTTCGACGATTCAATATGTGGTACCAAGGCGAAGACGACGAAGATGAGGAACTTATGTTTTCTCCAGCATTGCTGGCGAGGAGGGCTTCGGAGAGTTGGATAAATGCTCCATTAGTTGAGGTAGTCTTTTGTATTTTATTTTAAATTAACTTGAATATAATTTTGTAGCTTTCAAAAGAATTTCATATCTTTTGGTAGAACAGAAAACTGTTTTATCATTGTTTTATTAAGCGTTTTCAATTTAATTCGTCAGATGTCGCATTGTGCGGCAGTTGACATGGCGATGAGAAAAATAAAATAACATAACGCACACATGCGCACATATCAGATTACGACAGTGTAGAAAAGACGAAAACAGCTGTGTCGATAAAGGCCAACACGTGGACGCTATCGTTACAAAATTACTACATTATTTCGATGAAAAATAAATATTGTTATTCGATTTATTTATTTGTGTCGCACAGTATCTGCGCCATTTCTACGTGTCAAACTGGAGTGTTTTGGTTTACCTCTTGAAATCAATAATAACACCAAAATAATTGCGTTGTTTTATTCCACGCGGTTGTGACTGCGCGTAATTTTCTGCAGCATTGATTACATTAATTACCAGACAGCATGGCAACACATAAATAGTTCATATTAATGGAAAGCCTTCCACATGTGCAAATTTATTACACAACGTATTTTTACATTCACTTTCTTGCAATTGTTTATTACAACGTAGAACATCGAATTTGATCAGAACATACTAGCTCAAAATGAGCAAGATTTCAATTGTGTGAACCTTTGCAACGAATACAACGTAAATATTATGGTGGTGATGTTGTAAACAGTCCTTTATTATTATTTGTATCGCCGAAAGAGAAACTCTATTATAATTCTAGTCGTAAATGAAAATGCAAATTCAGATATTATTTGAGTGCTTTATTTGTCGACTGTCAAATTAAAATCAGCCGTTAATATTTGTTATTTGAGATTCATAGGTCAGGAATAATGAAATACCTCTTACGTTATCAGATATTTTACACATAATATTATTATATTATCGAAAATGGCAGTTCTCTAATATTTAACCATTTAATGTTAGATTCCTCAATTGTTATTAAACAAATTGGGTAGTTTTGTTTCATTACGTACAACTATTAGTTGAAATGTATTTCATATTTTGTAATTTTTTCATTTCAATAATAACGAATAATTCATTATACTTTTCTTCTCACTGGCGGATATTTAAGTGAATTATTGACTATTTAAATATAAATAAGAATTGTGAAACAGTCAAGACAGGTTTCCCTTAATGATCAAAAACTTTGAGTGCGTTCATACCGTTTAATCATTGATGTCATTCCATTAAAGATAGACAGAAAAAATATCACATTTAACGCAATACGTGTGAAAATAATATTTACGAATTAAATATTGAATTCTAATTTTAGGAATATAATGGAGTTCTACCAAGTAAATGTCTACTCAATCAAGAAATCTTAGGACCTTTACCGAATTACGTTATGAATGTTTTTCATTTCTTTGCCATGTCATAATATGGTATATCTCTAAGAAAAGAGAATATTTTTACTCACATCTCTACCTTCATTATGATCTCTAAAAAAAATCGGCTTAATTAATTTGCAAGTGTTTCACCAAAACAGAAAAACCGGTTATCAAGCAATACAGTTATAATTTTTATATATGTACATACAATTTAAATGTATTAATTTTTTATCAGGGTTAATAAAATACATAAAATATTTAAGTACGGAAAGAACGATATTATAATTCAATAACTTTGATCAATACCGTGTGTTGCTCGATACACGATACGAAATCATTAATTTGACGTAGGAAAAAAACTCGGTACTATCAAAAAGTGGCATAGATTAAAATCATATTAACAAAATTGAAACAAATTATTGTCTTTGGAAGAGCTTCAGATGCTCGTCGTATATTTTATAAGTGGATGATAACTTCATGTTTATTTCTCTATATTTTGTACAACGTGAAATTCTAAATTCCTTGACATATTTTTTATTTTTTTTATACACCGCATGTAGAAGTACGAGAAGGGGCGCGTTGAAAGAGTGAAAGGTTTCGTGAAAAACATTAGATAATTAATAATGCTTTTTTAATTTCAATCTTCTATCTATGTATTTTTTGCATGCAACTAAATTAAAACCAGTCAGTTGCTATGCTTCATTAGAATTCTTTATGCAAGGCGTCGGGGGCATATGGAATTTGATGCATATATTTTTTTAAATAGAGCTATTTTTATAAATATGTATTTCAACCTATTTACAATTCCAAGGTTTCTGTTTTGAATATTCAAATCCATTGAAAAAAAATGTGAGAATGACTTAATAATAATTGTCTCAAACAATTGTTGTTCAATTTTTATTTAAAAACTGTTTGCTTGAAGATCATCTGACATTTATTCCAATTTAGATATACTCTTTCCTATTTTGGATTCGAATATTTTATGGAGCCATTTTGGCGTCCACGGTACGCGTTAAATAAACAAATTTCAATAGGTGACGCTCCATCCTTGTAAAATACAAAACGGAAAATAACAACTTTGCCGACCTTGATTTAATTCGGCTGGAATTAATAGCTTAACATTTAAAGCAGGGCTGCCACGCAATTAAAGCCGAATTAAAATTATACGATATTTTTTTTCAAGAAATTTTACCCGTCTGTTTTTCTTTGAATATCACATAATAAAATATTCGGATAGGAAAATTAGCGAAATAAAAGTAGTCCGCCACGGTCGAAAATAGATATATTGAAATCTATGTCATTCCTTCAATTCCCAAATATTTTGTAAAGTTCTGGCGATGGTATAATGTCAACAATAGCAACATGCTCTAAAATGTTCCACCACACATTTTCTTTGTTTTCCCTACTATAATGGAATTCTACAAAGCCATTTCCATTTGCGGATTTTTCCATTGTTTTTCTTGCGAAAATCTTTAAAAAGTTTTATCTTTTTTTTTTAAACATAATGTTGAACCTTATAAATTATAAATGTAGCATTAAAACGTTCCTAAATATAAATCGATTTAATAAATAAGCGACGTTATGTGGCAAGCAAAATTTAGAGATTTAAAATTTGAATTTTAAACGATATCAGTTACTTCTTTATTTAAGGGTTGTGAAAACCCCATTTAATATTTAAGATTTGTTTTAGCAAAAATGGACATGTTTAACACCATGTTATGATATCTTGTTTCACATATTTCAGCTGTTCATTCTCTTTTGACTATTGGCTTACCAAAAGACGCTCTTTTACAATATTAAATGCCAACCTTGAAGTTAGATGTTTTGATATGAAAACAAAACAATGCAAAAAAGCGAATGATAAATCGCTATTTATGCGAAAATTGTAGATTGTTACTGTAGTTACGACCGTGAAAGTAGAACCATGTTCGCAAGTTAGTCAATAATGCTAAAATACGTATGGCTATCTCGAAAGATTTGCCAAGATACGGAACAAATTTATGATTATTACGCGCCACAATAGCATTCTGATAATCAACATTTTTAATATCAGATCTAAGTCTATTATTTTTTTACTTCAAAAAACTTACAATTTAACGCAATACATACAATTTAACGCCACTATTTTAGGAATTTTGGAAGAACATTTCCATTTAAAGGTTTGTCAGTTTATATATTTTACCTTCACAAAAAGATAAGTTGAACGACTATCATATGGCAATAAAAATTTAAATATTTACAATAACACACCGAGTCAAATTTCTGTATATACGAATGGTTTAAATGTTCATTCTAAAAAAAACTATCACTTTAATTTAACATAAATTTCCGTTCCTTCCACGATTTCTTATCAAATAAAAGCATTGTCGATTTATTGATTGAGTTTGCATTTACTTGGTAGAACTCCATTATAATACGGTGAGAAAAATAGCAATGTATTTTAATTCTACAGAAATTATTTGATATATTTGTTGATAGCTATTCGGCTTACGCCCTCGTCAGAACTAAGCATTGTCATTTCAAATTTTCCTTACTGTTTTAAAATAAGGCAAATCTTTGCTTGTCAAGTTATGTTCAAAAGGAACTGCTTTAGAGTGAAGGTGAGCAGGGGAAAATCTCTCATAAAAAAAAAAGATTTATGTCAATCATCCACCAAGCTGAACCGGAAACTAATTTGTTGATAACGGTCTCGTCGTTTCCTCTGTAACCGTTGTATAAAATTCCTACTACTACTTATATCGTTTTAAGAATGTTAGATTCATATCCATACTTCATAATTTTGCCACTTGAAATCAAGTAATAATAAGCGTTAATATAAAATTAGAAATAACTTTGATTATTCCACGTATTGTGTTACATATTGTCACACGTGTTTCGTCTCTTTCAGAGGCATCCTCGGACTAACTAGGAATAAAGTAATAAAGCAAGATTTTCTCTATTATTTTTCCAAGAGAGTAGGGTTAGAAATGAAAGGATTAGGAAATGACTTAGACAAGACTAGTAGTTAGCTAACCGCTGTCACATGCTCCACTTTTTAAGATCGGACGGGAAGTAATAAAACAAGATCGATTCTAATATTTTTAAATAATAAAATTACAAAATGGAGTTTGTGATTTTTCCTTTTTAAGGTAAGCAAGGAGGGGGTTATAGAATCAAAACAAAGCAAACAAATAATTATACCACTAATGAGTTAATGACACACCATATTAACTAATGAGACGCAATCAATCGAGGAAGTGTTAAACCCATTATTGGAAATAATGTTAGCAGTGGCGAGCAACCTGTCCTATTTAGGATATTATATAAAAATACTTTTATTTATTTCTAAAAATTCTAAGCTATTCATTTTTAAACCCTTTTAATGTCATTTTATTTATCTCAGCGTTGCCTACACCTGGATAGTGGAAAGGTTCTTGCTTTTTTGTTACACCCACGGTACTCGGTTGATTAGTCGTTTTCCAGAAACTGGTATCGGATGATTTAATTTGTGAATCGATGTGTCACGCATCATAAAAAAAATCCCCGGCACCGCATTTGCAATCTATAGACAGATACATTTTAATTAACATAACTTGTACTGGATACAAGTAAAAAGAATCATACGATGTTTTTTCCAAGGATTTTTATGCCGTGTAAAAAAATAAGTAAGAATAACCAAGAAATAGAGAAGGATTTTTTTATTGATTAAGACGCAATACAAGATTGTTTGTCTGATTTTTCTATGTATAATATAACTTATCGCGTAGGGAAAATCTGAGAAGGAGCAGTGAAGGGGTAAACAAAGACAATCGTGCCCTGAATCGAAATTTATTTTGAAGAAGTCAATACACCTGTATTTGTTTAAATTCAAATGTGAATTGAACGAAATGTTTTCAGGCTCGAAATGATTTCGACTACTTTTACTATTAACGTCTACTGCTAAATAACTTTAAAAACAGATAAAAAACCAGATAGTAATAATGGCTTATTTCTCTGCTTTTCTTGAGCCCCGGATATATGCTCTGAAAGAGTTACTTTGTAGGAATAAAAACACTAAAAATGCATTTAGATATGAATCTATAAACCGATTATTATTATTAAGAGATGAATCGATGATTTGAGCATTTAAAAACGATGTTTTCTAGTTATATAGAAAATATTGCCACCTTTTATTGCAATACAATTATTTAAAATCCCCTTTAATTGAAATATTCGAGATTACAAGATTGTTTAAAGATTTAAAGGCCATGCATTTTTGTTACATCAAATTGATTCAAATGCAGAAGATCTCGGATATAGTAAACTGAAAGCAATGAACGCGACCGTATTTTGAATGACATTGCTGACTGATTGCTTCAACGCAATATGCAGTGATACAATCGCCCACTTGGATTCTAGTAGTGCCCCTCAAATGCTGAAAATATAACTCCAATAGATTACTAAACGCCTTCATTTAAGAAATCAGGAAGGTATTCTCGGGGATTTTAAAAGTCGAAGATAAAAAGTCTTCTTAATTATCGGTATGTATTTAATTTTTAATGTATTTAAATGAACTAAAACTGAGTTTACTGACATCTTAAATTTCCGCATGGATTAATCGTCACATTTGATTGGATTTTAAATTAGTTATACGTACCACATAAAATAATTGAATTTATACTAAGCAAGACAAATTATTTAAGCTCGGTTGAGGTGATAGACCGGAATTATACGTTATATTTGATTGTTTCTTAGGCGATCGCAAAAGTGCAGTGTTTGCCTACGATCATTGATCTCTAGTATTGTTCGACCTCTGGCCAGCTGTGGGAAAGAGAATCGTCTCTCTGCCTGTTAGTATTTATCGCAGGAATAGAACTGACCGATCGAGCGAGTCTTTCACGCTTACAGTGACCCCTGAATAGAGGCCTGCACGTGCCGTAATTTTCAAATTCTACCCGTCCCGAGCTCGAAAATCTCCCGAGGCTCATTCCCAAACATCTTACCCGAACCCGACCCGAGCCCGATAGTTTTTTCAACTTATCAACAAAATTTTAATCAACATTAAAAATAATTTAATACCAACTCATCAAATTATAATATGTATGTAATTTAGATATACAATAATGGCGTATACATCCGGAATAATCGGATTTATGTTTTATTTGTTGTACACCCAAGCCGAATCAAAACCTTCGTCACCCGGCCCGACCCAGTCCACGGGCCGGGATCGGGCCTTCGGGCTTATCCGAGCCCGTGCAGACCTCTACTCCTGAATACACGCTAGGTATAATAATATAATAAATACGACACTTACATAGCAAACGTGTTAATATACTAATTTAGCGAGTAGCAGACGATATACATTTCATTAGGCGAGAGGCAAAATATATTAATGGCATAAAAAGAGACAATAAAGTGTATAAAACCGTTTTTCGTTGATTTTTGTAGATACCTTTTAAATGGATAATTCACATACAGCCTAATAATAATTATTGACATGGTAAAGAGACTTTCAATTATTATGACTAAAGATTTAGGTTTCCAATCTCGGACCAAAATTTGGACTCGGGATTTCGGGATTGCAATAAGTTAATCCCAAGATCCCAGGACTGGTACCGGGACTTTTTTTAACAGTCGATTAATCTGTTCAAATACATGGGTGTTTGTGTTGTTGAAAATCCCTTACCACCTTTCCGATCCCAAAGAGCGACGCATAGTGACAGCGATTATCTAATCACTAGTCCTGTCCTAGTCTTCTTTCCATCCCTACTCTCTTCGAAAAAGAGTGGTTGAGCAACCGAGTAACAAGCAGTTCTCGTAGAAAAACATATGTTGAGATAAACTCCGTGAGGAGTCAATATGCTCAGAGTAGGAAGCGGACATGGTTAAAAAAAATCCATTATTAAAGAGCGAAAATATTTCATTGAATTATAATGTACGAAGTACCGGTCTCTTTCGTATGCGATCTGATTTAAATCAAACATACATATGTCTGGTTGGCAAAGCAAAAAAAATATTTAAAATTTTACATTGCTAAAATGACGACACATTAATGGAAACTTGATATTTTTCGGCTAGATTGATGATACATGCAATTGGATAAAAATCGATTTATTATTATATGTGTAGAAGTTTCTTCATTTGAGGATTCGCACCCTTGACGAAATTCCCGGTGAAGGACGATAGCACGAGTGTTGGTTCTATTGAGCTATTTTAATTTAAAATGAATATTTTTCATAACACGTTTGTATTTATTGGCATGTTGTTAATATAATATAACAACTTTATATTCATAATATGTTTAAGTAGCGCGGAAATTGTAAAGATACATGTACATATGTTATCATATTAAAGAAGAGTTTTTAATAATTATAAAACAATTTTTAGTTCTAAATCTATTTATTGATCAGGATCAGTTTCATTAATCGAGAGAATTGGCATCAGTACTAACTGAATTCTGTTTTTTTATTTAAAATCTTAAAACCGAAACGGCGTATGTATGTCTGTGGGTCTGTAATTCCCTTTTGCATTGTTGGTCATTAAGTTGCCATAAAAACGAATATGAAAGAAAATATGTTTGAATTTTTATCGGCGAAGAAATTAAGTCAAAATGTAATAAATTAGTCTTCTACTGACTTTTCCCGGCTTTTTTTAATTAATAATAATGTTTATTATTTACTTGAAGGTATCATTTGACATTTCTTTGGCAGCAAATTAGATTTTTTCCTTGAATTTGGACATTTTAATGGGTGAGAATGGGGCTGTCATCAAATTAAATAAAGTTTGTGATTTTATTTTAACTCTATTTTGGATGTTAGATTTTGTGATATAATTATGTCGAATGATATAACATAAAATAATTGTTGGTCGCTTAGTCCGAGCGACGCCGGGTAGCAATACTAGTATTCTATAAAATAGCCTATCCACCAAGAATTGACAGTAAGCATATTAAAAGTGAATTCAGATAGAAGTCTAGTTTTTTTTAAACATGTCCGCTCCCAAATTAAAGCATATGGACTCTACGCGGAGTTTATCTTAACTTATATTTTTTCTACGAGAACTGCTTGTTACTCAGTTGCTCAACCTCTCTTTTTCAAAGATGGGATGGGAGGAAACGAGAACTAGTGGTTAGCTAATCGCTGTCACTATACGTCACTCTTTGGGATAGGAAAGGTGGGAAGGGATTTTAAAGAACACAAACACCCATTGCCTCTGAGCAGAATCGATTTATCTACTGAAACAATCTGCTCGTACCGGGAATCGAACCCGGGCGGTCCGACACGGTCGTCAACGACGCACTACAGACCGGACCGCACAGCCTAGTTTACCCGATTGAATTCAATGTTGATACCAAAATAACTAGCATGCACGGTGATTTTGTTATTGCATGGCGAGCATCATCATCAAGGAAGACGATTTCCTATTTTTACTGCGTCACTAACGTCGACAAGAAAACTCACGCCCACGCACCCCGGACGAATCAAATCAACGCGTCGTTAATACAAACTTGCGTTTATCTGGCGCTTAAAGTGGGTCATAACCAGTGGCGGCTCGTACATACGCACTGCGGAACTGCAGCACCCCCAAGCAAATTGAGAAAAATGTAAAATTATAATATGTCGTAAAACGGGGTGAATAGAGACACTTTTTACCCTTCACGACTACGTATCATCATACCTGAGCCACATAATTAAAATAATTGTTTCTATGGTCCTACTATACATTCATGGCAATATTTTTCAAATATTCATTATCGTTATTAATTAAGCCACAGTCAATTTTGTTCGATGTCTCTATTCAAATTGAGTCGGGGTGAATATAGAGACGAGAGAGTGTAAATCGAGCAGGTGAATTATGACAAAAAAACAGATTGTAATGATTGAAATACATATATGAACCTATATTCTATTCATTCCAGTCTACTATTCATTTAACAAAAACATGATTGATTTTAATTTTCCTGCAATAAAAGAGAAGTTTATAAGGGGTCAAAAAAATACACAGGCATTGAACAAAAACAACTTTAATTAAGTATTTCGACTGAGGGTGCTTGAATAATTTCAATATCAAATTTAATTTTTGAATTTTGTACTTTTCCAAAGTTTGAAAAAGATGTTCCATGAGGCATTGAACTAAACCAACATTGTTTCAATTTTGGCCAATCATTTCGAGATATCGAGTATTATAATCATTGTACAGAATTATATATGTATAAATATTAAAAAATACATTGGATACTAAGTAAAGTGGTCCTAAAGTTCAATCCTTGTTTTTGTCTCTATTCACCTATCAGTCACCCCGTTTTACGGTATATAAATGTATGTATATTATTTAAGCTCGTATTAAGCTCGCCCGTGCACCGATGCATCCAAAAATTATCACACACCGCCGTACTAATATAAAGGGTATTTCAATAGGGACGCTCAAAATATTGCGATGGAATAGATTATTCATTGTTTAGTGGCCAAATTTGAGTCAACCAGTTTGATAAATAATCGGCCAACACCTACCTGTACGTCATCAAAATACAATATCTGGTGGTGTTTCGCTGCTGTGTGTGAAAGTGTACTTCTAAACCTTATTACAGCTTATTTCTCGTTGTTCACAAGAGCTTGGCTTTTCTGCGACTTCAACTTGACGAATTTTGAATCGGGCCTTATTTAATGTATAAATCAACTAACCAAGGAACTTCAGGTAAACGACCAAGACAACGCCTGATTGGGTTCTGGAGCAGTTGGAAGTTTCACAAATTTATCATTTAATTTATGACATGGCCCATTTTATAATGAATGGATATTGGCAGACATTTGATGCTATATTCCATATTTAATGCCGTAAAATATACTTCACAAATGAAATTAAAATTTAGTCGAAATCCACAAACAACTTGTTTTATTTACATTTCAAAACTAAGCGTCCTTATAAAAAGACCCTTTATAAGCAGTACCGATTGCGATGGAATATATTCGATTTGGCGAAGGATGGCAACTTGGATAGGAACAATACAAAATTGAATTGGTACTGTCTTTCTAGCAGTGTTTCGTCTGTACGTGTGCGAGCTTTATTTCTTCTAATTTATTATATATAAGAAAGTGTTTTACCCAAGGAAAGAAAAGCATAGCTTGAATGATTTATGAAATGCATGTAGATTTTAATTAATATTTAAAATTTAAAGAAAATAGTTATTTTAATTTTTTTAATTAACCGCAGCACCCCCAACTATATTTATCCACGAGCCGCTACTAGTCATAACTTAAGAATAATCACTGAATTAATAACACATCAAATATGTCAACTAATAAATTCGTATACACTTGACCTACAAAGTTACGACGTAAAGATGTAGTGGTAGATTTGAGCCACGGCAAAAAAGTGCATTTAAAAGTGTACCTCAAATTGTTTCGAAAGTTATTTTTTATCAACTCTTAGTCGGAATGAGCAATTATTGGTTTCTTTCCGTTCCAATATGATCAATTACTATAATTACGAAGCATTGTACGAAAGTAACCATATAAATTAACTTTATGGTGAATCATATGACCTAATTATTTACGTGAAATCTTCAGACACGTAAGTTAAGAATGGTTTCTGTCCAAGTATAAGGAAAACGCCTTCGATAAATTGATCGTAATGAATTGATTATGGATACTCAATTGCACCAAATTTAGAAATTTTAGTCTATGACACGTGCTTCACATAATATGTTTTGTTAAATATTTGACCGTTCTAACTGCTAACCACAAATGTAGTAAACTAAGATTTTAATATCTTTATTGAGCGGCTTATCCGTTACAATTTAATCCAGGTATTTTGTAAAACGATCTCAATTATAAATTATAACCCTGTTTCACGATAGCTTATCACTAGGTACATTTTCCGACCTTTTATATTGAGGGAAATTGACTGATTTGGGCATTAGACTATTTTGGTTTTATTTTGAATAGCGTTATGAAAGACATCTACTTGTAAATTTATAACGAATTTCCAGTGGCGGATTAAGCACTTGGGAGCCCCCAGGCGCAATAAAGTGATAGTAATATAGCGTCCCAAAATGTATTCAAGATTGATTGATTGATTGATTTTGAGCCGTTAATTTGAACATTGTACAATATTCCCCACAGTTCACTAGAAACAATTCAGAATGAGTATCTGCATAGCTCATCCGAACTTTATTATTTACGAACCGTCAATCAAAATGATATAAAATGCAATTTTTCGGTGTGACATCATAATATATTCTATACTTAATAGATACAAGTCGTTTCCTTTCTTTGAAAAGTTCCTAATTGTCATTTTTTTCTAAAATGACATTTTGGTAGGAAAAGCTTGTATTTACCGCATTCTATCATATGTATGAATTTCAGAACTATCTATGGTTGAATAACGGAGTTAGCAGAATTTCGGTTACCGGTAAATAGGCCAAAATACACCATCGGTTTTTACCGGAAATGATTTTATCGCGAATTAAGGACAGATACAGGCATATTATAACGAGGGTTTATTGTGATATGCATGTGGAATCGAGAGTTTTGTTTTTCGACTCTGGCAATATTGATACAATGTGTTATCTCAATTTGTCACTTACAGGGAAAAAACTTTTCAAGAAAAAATGGTTATAGAACATGCGAAACATGCTTGTACTAATATTGACAAGCAAGCTTTTTAATTTTTACGACTTTTTAATATATGCTATATTTTTGTTTTGATTTTACGCGAAAATTTAAATTTGAAAAAATTGAAAACATAAGAAAAGATTGAGGGGAGGGGTACGTATTGAGATACCTCATTCAATAAAACAAATTTTTGAATTATTTATTTTATAAATTACATATTTTTAGATTTTTTTTTTGATAGCCATGAATAAAACATCAATATGGCAATATTTCAATCGAGTGAAAGGTGACCAATCAGGAGATTGAAAAAAATGTGTTTGTTTCATTTACCGGTAAATAACCGGTAATGGGTGAAATTATTTACCGTTCACCGGTTATTGAAATTTGACGGTAAATTGCAAGCCCTAATTTGCACATTTTTTTACTAAATTTATTGGACAAAGTCTTAAGATTGATATCATTATTTCCCTAATTAGATCTTTAAGATCATTATTTCTCAGCAAGAGTTGTGAAACAATATGCTTAAAAATAAGTAATTTTAACATTTTGGTCTGCTCATTGTTACAAGTGAATTTTAATCAATCGAAACTTCAACCGATCATGTCTCAAAACAGTGTCAAGAGCAGTTAGAACCTTTTCAAAGTAATGTGTCGAAGTGTCAAAAATATTTTTTAAATATATCATGTGGGCTACATTATAGTTATTTTTAGATTTGCAGGCTCCAAGCGCTCACCTCTTGCGCTTACAGAGAAATCCGGCCCCTCGTATTCCAAAAAAATGTAAAACATTCAAAAACAATTTGCACCAAATTAGTACATGTGATTTGATAAATGCGTTGTGGCGCTACGAACGATCCGCGACATTGATGACTAAATGAGTCCACTAATCAACTCGAAGGCCAAAAGGATCACGAAGTAGGAAATGTCATCATACGCACTTACCATGGCTCCTCCAACATGATCTGTAGCTATACCTGCGCGAGTTTATAATAATATTGCGCGTCTAAAAATATCATGTAAACATCAAGAGTAACAGGTTCAATGGACGACGAATCAGAAGAAGGCTTGAGAAATAGCGTCTATTTTTATCAACAATGACTCATGAATGTCAAATTGAACGACCTTTATAATACCCAGGTATCCGAGCATTCAATACTATTCTAATTGAATCTGGAAACGATAAAATATTCATTAGTTTCGATCCTTTTCAATAAATATTATTGTATCCAAAGTGGCTGCTACTGACCTGTAATTATATATTATACCAAGCCCGCTCTCAGGGTACGGCCACAGTGACAGGCGTAAATTCTTGCGTGGCGTATCATATATCAAAGGTTGCCGCAATGACTTTAACGATGGCGCCGGCTGCTAAGTCGAAGCGCAGCGTAAATGCCGAAGTCGAATCAGTTTGAAATTTAACAACGCTCGCTTCGACGTACAATTTGTTTACGTTATGACGATACGTTTCGACTTCTCAGTCAACGCCATCGTTAAAGTCATTGCGGCAACCTTTGATTATGAACCAAGTCTCGCTACGCTACGCCAAAATTTACGCCTGTCACTGTGGCCAGTGTGTAGCATTGACTTTTAATAAAGCATCTCAACAGAAGTTGTTTTATGAAAGTATATCATTAGTCTGCAGTTCAACCACACATATCGGAGTGAAAGGGGCTAGGAAATTACTAGTCTAATTTTACTCAATACACCCCGTTTCAATAATCGGATAGGGGGTGGGAAATATAAGGAAAAAACGCATATTTCTATGGAATTTTTTTATATTTAATTGTTTTTAGGCTTATGGACCGCCTGATACTATTGTTATGATATGTCATAATTTTTTTTCATGCTTTATATATGCTCGTCATACAATTCTCGTAATTTTTCATTTTTGATAAAAAATAAATATAGCAGCTGTAAATTACCACTACCTAAAAATGGTTCCAACTTTAAAAAGAGGCTCTCAATTGCGACTGAAAAAGTTCATGAAGGCTTTAGAAATCGTATATACGTATTTATGTAATGTATTTATCGTTAAATATATGGCTCAGTATTTAAATGGTTTAGAATCTAGAACAACGAATGGAATACATAATACTAGTATTCGAACCCTTTATGTTCAGCTCGGCGCGTAAATTCAGACGGGCCAAGTTGAAACAACTTTTTCAAAATTCAAAAGTCTAGATCAATTAAAATGGAATTAAAATGAACATTTCAGACTGGCATTGACATTTCACAGCCCCTTTCATATATTGACAGCCCCATTCTCGCCCATTAAAATGTCCAAATTCAAGGAAAAAATCTAATTTGCTGTCAAAGAAATGTCAAATAATACCTTCACGTAAATAAAAACATTATTATATTAATAAAAGCCGGGAAAAGTTCAGTAGAAGACTAATTTATTACATTTTGACTAAATGTCTTCGCCGATAAAAAAATCAAACATATTTTTCTTTCATATTCGGTTTAATGGCAACTTAATGACCAACAATGCAAAAGGGAATTACAGACCCACAGACATACATACGCCGTTTCGGTTTTATGTATGTACTACTCGATACTCGAGTAATTGGAGTCTCTACACACACATTGATAACGAAACAAATTTACCGTCGAAACTTTCGCTAGCGAAATCAATTCGTTTATTTGAACTTGCAACAAATTGTTGTTGCAAAAGGGAATTACAGACATACATCCCCCGTTTCGGTTTTATATATAAAATTAACTATTCAATCCAGTATTATATACTGTTGCGCACAAGAGGACAGCACAGCTGGCCATTGAATATTAAATCTAAACTTCCTTACCCTATCTTTATACGGATACACGGATTGTTTTCTGAATTAAAGTGAAATTCATTGCATCATTTATCTCCGTATGAACAAATTTATGTTATCGTTTACATGTTTATAAATTTCACAATAAACAATATATATAATTTCCTTAGATAATATATTACACTTGATGAGTCTATTGATTTCATTCCTGGCGGCGCAATATAATTATTATTCTTACGAATGTTTGCACTGTCAAACATCTTTTTGCAGGTTTTTATCATTGACAAGACAACAAAGTTTAGTTCACAATATTACAGACGGCTATATCCCTACTCAGACCGGATTTATATGAAGAGATGCTCTTGTGAGGACCCTCTAAGCCAGCCATACTCAACCTGTGGCCCGCGGGCTGCATGCGTCCCAATCAGCTCTTATGCGCGGCCCAAAATAATAATAGTGAACAAATACTTTTTTGTTTGTTGTTTTCAATATTGGGCTGCAATCGGTCGGAGCAAAAAGTGTACAAAATTTGTGCCCAGCTTCTGCACACATTATTCTCATCTATGTATCTCTGTGAATCGTTATATTCTAAAATGAAATATGCGAAGAGCGTATATAGAAATCGGCTTACTGATTCTTACCATGATGATGTACATATTAAAAGTAGCTTATAGTAATCAGTAACCTGATTTGACGAAGAAAGTTAAAAGTTTTACTAAATATAAAAATTCACTTTATTGATTGAGTAGGCATTTACTTGGTAGAACTCCATTATAATACGGAAAGAAAAATAACAATGTATTTTAATTCTACATAAATTATTTTATATATTTGTTGATAGCTATTTTTTCTTTCCGTATTATAAAAATTCACATAAAATTTTAAGTAAAAGGTTTAAGATTTTGGGTACAGTGGAATTTTTTTGCACTTTTTACGTATTTTTATTTGTTGTTCATTGCTATTTTTTACTTTGAAAAACACATGAATAGTAAAATAGTTTTATTTTGACATCATAATACATACATACGTATGCAGTTTAGTATGTGTAATATGTTGCGGCCCACGTAGAGAAGCAAAAATCGAAATGCGGCCCGGAGGAAAAAAAGGTTGAGTATGACTGCTCCGAGCCATTATTATCACGAGTGGAGGATAATGAAATATGGACGTTTTAATTTAAACAATCCAAAGACGTAGAAGTAGGAGATAAATAATTTTAAATGTTAAATATGTAAATTATAGCTTGGAAAGAAATGAATCGATCATAATTGATTAAATTACTGATGTTATTTAAAAGGATACCAATCGTACAAATTTTATTGTCTGAGGTGTATTGATGAGATGATTTTAACTACCTGGAAATGATTCCAGTCACAATTTTAGATTCAACTGTATTTTGCTGTACAAATACACCCATCCTTCGCTTAACACGGTTCCAGTTGCAGTGGAAAAATGGTTTTCGACGTTTTCTAGAACTTGTAAATAATGATCCAGATATGGATTTGGAGCTTTAAAATTTCAACGAGAAATTAAACAATGCGTTGCCAGGTATTAAGAGATTCACAAGAATATCAAAAAAGATGAACAGTCACAAATTACCGATTTTTTAAACGACAACGGAACATAACAGAAAATGTAATTGAAAGTAGTAATGATGATGACATTGAATATTATATTTTATCCGTGTAAAGAACCTATCCTCTCTATTTCATACATTTGGTAGTCTCGCTTAACACGGTGATCTAGCAGAACCTATCTTCCGTGTTAAGCGAGGGATGGGTGTACGTACATACTGGGAATAAATTAACTTTTAATCTTCAAACATTATAAAGATTAGATTAAAGAAGACTTATATTATACTAGTATTGCTACCCGGCGTCGCTCGGACTAAGCGACCAATAATTATTTAATGTTATTTCATTCGACATAATTATATCACAAAATCTAACATCCAAAATAGAGTTAAAATAAAATCACAAACTTTATTTAATTTGATGACAGCCCCATTCTCGCCCATTAAAATGTCCAAATTCTAGGTAAAAATCTAATTTGCTGTCAAAGAAATGTCAAATAATACCTTCACGTAAATAAAAACATAATTATATTAATAAAAGCCGGGAAAAAGTTGCTAGAAGACTATTTTATTTCATTTTGACTAAATATCTTCGCCGATAAAAATTCAAACATATTTTCTTTCATATTCGTTTTTATGGCAACTTGCAACAACAATGCAATAGGGAATTACAGACCCACATACATACACACGTCGTTTCGGCTTTATATATAAGATTTCTAGAATTTTTCGTCGTGAAATCATCCATGAATTATTCATCAATTGGTTTGACTACGTCGGTCAATTTTAATGCACTAAGACTTAGTGACTAAGTGCTCTAGGCAGACAACGTCTCCTGAGACATTGTACTCCTTAATGCATTTTAAATTCTTTTGTCTCGGACAAGACCTTTCTCTAGAACCATTAAGCTAAGATGTCCATAAACCGTTCGAGCACATTTTTGGGATTAGCTTAAACAATAGAACGAATACCTTTTCGTATTTCTTTCACCATGCCCCATGGAGAATTTTAGGAAGTCATAAACTTTTAGATAAAGGAATGAAGTATGGTGATCGGACCCTGCAATAAAAAAAAAAAATTTAAACCACTTTGTCGTTGCCCAAAAGCAAAAAGACTTTTGCGATTTTTTATTATTATATATTAGCAAAAATTACAAAGATATATTATACATACTTCTCCAAGAAATATATAATAAATATAATATTCTAGATACTCCATAAGAAAATCTGACTTTTATGCTAAAATAAATCTACCGGAATAAAAAAAAAACATAATTTCAATGATTGTAACTGAGTTTAACAGAATGCAGAATTTATACAACTCTAGCTATCTAAACGAATTTGAATGGTAATGATGTTACTACGTGATTTTATACTATGCAGTTTAGAAAAGATGTATCTAGTTATTTTTTATTTTTTTTCCCATATCCGCTCCCTATTCGGAGCATATGGCCGCCACACGGTGCCTCCAAGATTCTCTGTCTCCCGCCAACCTCCTCGCATCTTCCCAGGTCATCCCGGCGTCCCGTAGCTCCCCTGAGTACATCCTATGGATGGTCATCAGAGGCCTTCGGCGGCGTCGGGATCCATCAGGTTGATAGAAGAGGCAGGCAGGATTCTGGCTCCCCTGGGGCATCCGCAGCACATGTCCAAGCCAGGTCCATCGTCGCCTTTTAATTTTGGACGTAATAAGGGGCTGGTTTGTCCGCTCTCTTACCTCCGTGTTCCTGACATAGTCAAACCACCGTACTCCTAATATTCGCCGCAGGCATCTGCTTTCGAAGCACAGTATACGGTTACCCTGTGCTTTTGTGATGTGCCATGACTCGCAACCGTAAAGCAGCACAGTCAGTATGCATGCGTTGAATATGTGGCACTTGGTGCTGACCGAGTACAACCGTGAGTCCCAGACTTTCCGCATTGAGACTATTGTATCTAGTTATATGGTATAATAAATATTTTTTGATTAATTAAATTAACTTGTTTTCGAAGTTTTCACTTACTTTATTGATATAATGTTAAGCTATGTAAAAAACAGACTACCAAATTTTGAGCTGCATAGTAAACATGTATGATTTTAATGGGTTGCATTGCGAAATAATATACTTATAATAATCCAATAATTTTGTATTCCACGAATAATTGTTTCAATTCAGGTCATAAATACGTATTTCCTGCGTGTGAGAGCAACGGTCTCAAACGTGTAGAAAGTGTATTGTCCTGTTGAAGTAGGTAGGAGGTATTAAATTATTTGTCACTCGTTTGCATGTTACAGTGAAAATATATTCTTTTCCAAGCTGTCATTGAAATAAAATTTGACCACCCTATCTTCAGCTCAATGTGTGTCTGTGTTTTTCTTTGGTTCTCTTTTTATGAAAGGGACTACTTGCTGATTTTGTTTCATTGAAGCAAACCAAAATTATAGGCCGGCAAATCATCGACTTGGGCCATTAATTTCAATGATCGTGACCAGTGAAATCATGTTGTCATACAAATAAATTACTTGATACATTTTCACTGAGAAAACAGTTTCACTGTAACAAATACACAAGTAACATATATAATATTCTAAAAAGAATACTTTCTCAATGATATCTTGTAAAATATTTAAAATATTAAATACAAATATGCGTTCTTTTAATATTCATAGATGTCTACAATACTTGAGGAGTGATTTAGTTCCAGTAACGTCTAATCAGTTATTTAAACATTTAGCTCGATTAACTAATTGCGTATTTGTTGACTGTTAAACATTGATAACGTGCGTGATGATTGATTTAGTTCAATAATATTTTCGTAACATTTATGTCATAAAATAAACCAAAATTCCGACGATATATTATTGTAATAAGTAATGTAGATTGCTGTAAGGAAAAATAACAAACACTCGATAACATTATGTCACTAATATAACACAATGTAGCGTACAAATATTTGAATTATGTAAATGCTGATAAGTGATATTTTTATTTTTCAAATAATTTAATTGGATTTGACATAACAATATAAAGAGAAGATATTTTTATTCGATATCGTAAATATTCTTTAAAACTGTTCAGTAATCATTGATTTTAAGCATACGGCTTTAGTGTACATATGTATGTATGTAAAACTTTTTACATTGTTTATTATTCGTAGCCAGCTATGTAGTTTTTGTATATTGTTTTCATTTTCCTCTCAATTTATATAAAGGGTATTTCAATAGGGACGCTCTAAATATGTTACTTTGTCCTGCTGAGTAGATTATTCATTGATTAGTGGCCAAATTTGAGTCAACCAGTTTGGTAAATAGTCGGCCAACACCTACCTGTACGTCAACAAAATACAATATCTGGTGAAAACATTGCTGCTGTGTGTGAAAGTGTACAGGAAAACCCAAGGCAGCTTATTTCTCGTTGTTCACAAGAACTTGGCTTTTCTGCGTCTTCAACTTGACGAATTTTGAATCGGGCCTTATGTCTGCACCCGTATAAAATCCAACTAACCAAGGAACTTCAGGTAAACGACCACAGACAACGCCTGATTGGGTTCTGGAGCAGTTGGAAGTTTACCCAAATTTGTCAAAAAAGTCAACTTTAGCGACATGGCCCATTTTATAATGAATGGATATTGGCAGACATTTGATGCTATATTCCATATTTAATACCGTAAAATATACTTACAAATGAAATTAAAATTTAAAATCGATTTTCGAAATCTCACAAACAACTTGTTTTATTTACATTTCAAAACTAAGCGTCCTTATAAAAAGACCCTTTACAATAGTATGATACCTTTTAGCACGTTTTCCGTACATATATAACACAATACGATTAATAATATTTAGATAAACTGACGCCATTTCATCCGCCATAAGTCCGAGTGCCGAAATAAATGTTTTATTCAGAAAATTGAGAACGTTATTTTTAAAATTAATACTTTAATGGACGTTAAGTGAAGGTCACTGGTTACCTGTTGTAGCATTATAAAGTTTGGTACCCGTACATCAATATAATGATACCACACAGGTACAAAATAGAGAGGACCTGTACCTGAAGTCAAACCTCATTGTCTTGATTTATTGTACTATTTATAATGGTTTTCAGCCGTTTGAATAATTAAACAACTATAAAAACAGATCATTGATACAAATCAGATTGATTCTTTATATATGTAAATAGTACTAAAAATGTGTTTTATTTATTTAAATTGATAATTTTTAACCATAGCTTATTTGGTTAGGTACTCATATATCGGCCAAAATTATTTAATTTTGGTAGATATAATTAATTTAAGACTACACTCAATCGTTTTACAGCACCGAGATAGGGATTTATGACTTATTTTAGCAAAAGAAAAGGGACGTAAAGCTACTGATAAATATTCTTCGAATGCACATATGTATTAATGTATAATATTACATACTAGCCGGTACCCGGAAACCGTTGCAATGCCACTCAAAGAAAGAAAGTATTTGTGTTTATTGAAGTGCTTTCGGAAGCACAATATTTTAGATAAATAATTTCGATTTAATTTCAGTAACATTGATCGGTATCGATGACATTTGCCGTTTGACGTTTGCTGTTTGTATTTTACCGATTGTCTATGGCCGCGTCACTTTTTTTTCCGCTCCCAACTTGGAGTATATGGACTCCTCACGGAGTTTATCTCAACATTTTTTTTTTCTACAAGAACTGCTTGTTACTCAGTTGCTCAGCCTCTCTTTTTTCGAAGACAGTATGGATAGAAAGGATACGAGGACTGGTGATTAGTTAATGGCTGACACTATGCGTCGCTCTTTGGGATCTGGAAAGGTAGGAAGGGATTTTCAACAACACAAACACCCATGCCTTTTCAGATTTATCGACTGAAAAATTCCGCTCGTACCGGGAGTCGAACCCGGGCGATCCGGCACGCAAGCCAACGCCTTTGACACTGCGCCACGGACTGAACTACTTACTGAAAGCTTATTGTACTATGTCTATGTCCTTTGCGCAAGTGCAACAATAAGTTGTCAACATGAACGGTATGGGAGCGCATAAAATATGAAAAAAACATTGATTTTTATATAAAAGACCTACTGCAAGTTGATTGTACTATGCCTATAACATTCATAACTTTGTCAAAGTTTCATTGCGATCGGATAATTGGTATGGTAGGGCATAGGTTGCGAACAAACAAACAAACAAATATTGATTTTTATATATTAGATTTACGGAGCATATAATTTGCCTGAAGACTGCAGCACACGTTATACAAATCGCTTTATAGCAGAGGGTGCTGTAGATGGGTTGACTGTTTAATTAATTTAAAACTAAATATGGCAACAATATTTGATCGGAAATGACGTAACTGGAAACGAGTAAATCATTTTCAGAGTTTTTTAAAAGTTAGTATTAAAGCTTATACTTATATACATTTTTATGTACAGCGTATTCTCTAAAATGTACGAACTTTCTTGTCAAAATAGCTTTCAAGAAACGTAAAGTTGCATGATAAATTACTCAAAGCAAAACGTGACATTGCATTTTTAAATCTGATGCACACAAAAGCAAAATCTGGAAATGAGAAAGAAAAACCATTTGTGTGAACTTTGTAGCGATTTCCCCACTCCACTCGTGGTCATTGACACCGGTCTGAATAGGGCGCCGCGACGCCGCTGACGCCCATGCAAACTTATTGTAGGAGTATTTACATTTGGTCTGCAGATTGTGTATGTCCATTTACTAAATCTGAGTCGTTTCAAACTATTATTTTTACATAAAAATGATATTTTACTCCTAAAGAGAAATTTTAGCGATCAAAGTTATCGTCTGCGATTTTCAATTGAGTATTTGACCTCATTAACTTAACCTGGCTGAGAGTGCAACAGTCGACCACCACTTCTACTTTATCATAAATATCTATTATAATATAAATGATGCAATGTGTATAACTTTTGGTTAAGTAAATCAATGTTTTTTACATCTTTTGCAGTAATAAAATATGATTTTGATAGACTAGTTTCATCGCAATTAAATAAAGAAGAAAATAAGTCGGATTATTATTGGCCGAAAACCATTTTTACTGTCGCTATCAATTGCCAGGATTAAAACTTCACTGAGCATACGCGACAAGATAACGTTATCTTATCTCAAACGCGCTTCTTTCAACGAACATTCTAAATCAAATGGATGCTTCTTACATTAAAAGGTGTAGATAAGAAGTCGCATTCATGGTTCGCATCGCCAGTCTATATTAAACAATCTTTCGTTACCCGGCTCGCGAGCTTACTCGACCCCATGCAGACCTCTTATGTGTATGAAATCAAATTCCTACGTAATTTAAAATTATATCGATTGACAAAATGAATGCAGCCTACAAAAAAAAACAGTAAAAAATTCACGCGGTAGAAGTTTCATATAAGAGCGATTGATAATTGTATTTTAGCATTTTCTAAGGTGATCAGTGGTGTACCCACCACCACCTGATACGACAACAACTTTCATACAGGATATATTCCGCAGTGTGATAAAAATATGTTGCTAACAGCTGATATTTTTAGATTTGTAAAAATATTTCTTTATGTCATATTACTAAAACATATCAGTACCTAATTTTTTGCGTATTGTATTATCGATGTCACAGCATATTTTTTAATGCAGCGGTAACCTTGGTTTGGATGAATTGTATGTAAATGGTTGTATTGTTACGCGAAAAGAGTTTATTGCACATTGACACATGATTTAAATAACATAGACACGTACTGTTTTTTTATAAGTAGCTATCACGAAAAGCATAGACAAAATTTTACTAGCAGAGGTTGAAACTCGTAGAGTTAAATTTGTGTAAATGCAAGCAGGAAAATACAATAATAAAAGGTCGCTTAGTATCTTGTATGTAGATACATAATTATTTTGAAAATAAGCCTTGATGACTTTAATAAAAGAATAATAACACAAGATTGATAATCTATAATCCCCCGCATTCATTCTGTGTGCATACTAATTTACCCTCCAAAATGTATTCTCGATAATTTCGTAACACCGCTACACGTCACTTGTAACGATTGAAATTTAAAAAATAGAAAAGGCCATTTTGAATGCAGATTATTCATTGTTTATGGCTAAGATGTTTTTTTCAATTACATTCAGCCAGCTACCAGAAAATAGTTCTTTATTCGAAATTTGAATTTTTCGTTATCTAATTAAAATTTCCCATACATTATTTTATTCATTCTAAACAAATACGAAACAGTTTTATATGAACATAGGTAAAGTACTCATTCTAAATATGATTTTATTATGAATTCTAAACGATTTGCCACGTGTTTTCTTAGCATACACGCTTGGATCATTTGCCCACACATGTCTAATGCATGATATAATAATATCACCAGTAAAATAATAATATACACTTTGTATAATAAATTACATCCAAAGATATCTAGTTTATGAATGCATCGCGATCTTTGGATCCATTTATCGAGGGGTCACAGAAATCACATACATTTAAAGAATAAAGTGATCTCATTATAATAATTAGCACGCGAGTGGATATTTAGTTTTATTTTGAATCAATCCAAACTTATTTTCGGACGATCGAAAATTAATCACCTAATCCATCAAATAGATAACACTGTCAAATTTGAATTGATTAAATTTTGTACTTTTCCATGAGTTTTATCGCTAACAACCCGGGTTTCGCCTTTCGGCATCTTCAGGCATTCCAAGTGCACGGATGTACTTGAACTGACGCGTAGTAAACAGTTTGTATCGTTTATATACAAAAATAGAAGTAGATCACTGAGTTAAATTGCTATTAAAATGCAAATTAGCGAAAATTGAATGCAAACAAGTTTCAATGAATTAAGTGGGTTTACTATAATTATTGGGAATTTTGGAAATACTAATGACCAGATAATAACATAGGAATATCTAAAATAAATCTAGGGGTTTATCCGACCTATTATTAATGAGTTGATTGATTTCAAGTCTTTGAATTAATATTTAATGATAGTAAATGCTTGAATTATTAACACTTTGCTTATCGCTTGTTTATTTGCCGTCACTTCGGGTCGTTAGCGACAAAACTCATGGAAAAGTACAAAATTCAAACAATTAATATGTGATACTGAAATTCCATCAAGCACCCTCAGTCGAAATCTTTAATTAGATAACATTGTACTTTTTTTTTAAAATGTCTAGTTTTTTAAACATACATCAGCGGTTCTCATAATGCCACTAGCAAGCTCCGCGAATTCATTATTCGTCCCCCCCCCTATAAATTTTCTCGTTTTAGCTGTGGAGAAATTTTTATTTTAAAATCATATTGTTAGCAGGAATTCATCAGTATTTTTCATGTTGTTACATTTTGAAAAAAGAACACGTGTCTGTCAACTACAGATTTTTGGCGGGAATTAGGAATGCACAAAGAAAAATTCTAGTCGAGAATAATTGCAACGATAGTAATTATTGCGCAGATAATGGCTTGTTGGTTTTGCACTTCGGGCATTGCCTCCTTACATATAGGGTTGGCTGCTGTTTTTGGTGTAGAAAATAAATATTATAACATAATTATATATGTAATTTACTTTGATTACTGATGTTAGTTATATCACAAACCAAAATAGTTTATCAGTGAATAATCTTAAATCAGTGATGCACAACCTGCGGCCCGCAATGACATTTCATGCGGCCCAATTTGACAAATATTAATCAACTTTTTTCTTCAGAGCTTTTTACAGACGATGGAAGAACAATATAACATATTTATATTTAAAATTTTATATACACCAAAAGTCTAGATCAGTGATTCTCACGGAAAATTGCTCTGTGGCCGCATCGTCAACATAAATGGTCAAAGAAAATGTGTGGTGGCCGCACCAAAATTTTGTTTTTCATTTTGTTGTTTGTGAGGTATATCAAATGGACCTAAACATGCTTGACAAACAAGCCTGAAAATCAAAATAAAATTCAATAGCAATATTTTCCGAGAAGCTGTTGGTGGACGTAGCCAAGTCCTCTGGTGGCCGCACATGAGAACCACTGGTCTAGATAATTTAAATAATTTTCGCCATGCGGCCCTCTAATTATCTGACAATTGATTATCCGGCATTTTTCCCAAAAAGGTTGTGCCTCACTGCCTGAGATGTATGACGGTATGTTGATCATTAGTAATTAACGTAATGTAACGCAAAACGAAAACACATGATCTTTAGGTGCACACTAAAAGAGCTTGAAAATGTTTTCATGGATTATTATAATAAAAAAATCTGTGAATATCTGCCAAATTTTATATTGTCTCACGCCTAAAATGACAATTACCATTATTCTTGAAAATTTTTGCGTGTGAGTAGAAGAAAGACATTATCAGTAGATTACTTTTTCTTTGGTAATAAATAAGCGGCAGACTAATTTTAATACCGTAAAACGGGGTGAATAGAGACACTGTTTACCTTTCACGACTATGTATCTTCATATCTGCACAACATAATTCAAATATGAATGGCTTGGAACATGTTTCTATGGTTCTACTACACATTCATGACAATATTTTTCAAATATTCACTATCGCTATTAAGAAGATTTTGTTCGATGTCTCTAATCACATTGAAATGAGGTGAATAGAGACGAGAGAGGGTAAATAGAGACACAACAACAGATTTTAATGATTGGAATATATGAACCTCTATTCTATATGAGTCTTTATTCATCCTGTTTTACGGTACTTTATTATTATTTAGTTTAATTTTCGTGCAATAAAAGAAGTTTATAAGCGGTCAAAAAGTAAGGATGCACAGGCATCGAACTTTAATACGTTTGTTTCAATTAGTTTAGTTGGTTTGGTTTTGTCATTCGAGACATAGTATTATAGTCATTGTAAAGAATTATATATAAATAGTAAAAAATACATTGGATACTTAGTAAAGTTGTGCTTAATTGCAATCCTTGTTTTTGTCTCTATTCACCCAGCAGTCTCTATTCACCCCGTTTTACGGTATAGAATATTTTAGGATAATTTGAAATTTTTTGTTTATTGTGAATCTAATAAAATTTGATAAAAAAACAACTTGATGAAAAGAAACTCAGCCCTGCTTCCCACATTGATAAAGTTTTGACCTTGCCACTCTGTTGATGTCTGGTGTTGTTTTTTTTACGTTAGCGTGTTCACTACATAATAATAATTTCACAAAAATAGCATCGTCTTCATTTTTATTTGGATAAGTAATCTTTTTATTTTCAGTAGGAATTTACTCAAGTATGTTATACAATGCAATTTCAATTCGATAGACAATTTCAATTCGGAAAGTCTGAGACTCACGGTTGTACTCGGTCAGAACCAAGTGCCACTTATTCAACGCATGCATACTGATAGTGCTGCTTTACGGTTGCAAGTCATGGAACATCACAAAAGCACAGGGTAACCGTATACTGTGCTTTGAAAATAGATGCCTGCGGCGAATATTAGGAGTACGGTGGTTTGACTTTGTCAGGAACACGGAGGTAAGAGAGCGGACAAACCAGCCCCTTATTACGTCCAAAATAAAAAGGCGACGATGGACCTGGCTTGGACATGTGCTGCGGATGCCCCGGGGGAGCCTGAATCCTACCTGCCTCTTTTATCAACCTGATGGATCCCGACGCCGCGGAAGGCTTCTGTTGACCATCCATAGGATGGACTCAGGGGAGCTACGAGACGCCGGGATGACCTGGGAAGATGCGAGGAGGTTGGCGGGAGACAGAGAATCTTGGAGGCACCGTGTGGCGGCCATATGCTCCGAATAGGGAGCGGATATGGAGAGCAAAAAATGTTATACGGAATTGAAAATAAATAGATTTATTATGTACGGTAAATGAAAAGCGTACATACCAGTCTGTCAATTTTTTATCATAATACTAGCGAGTACCCGACATGCCACGCAATACCACTCAGAAATAGAAAGTGTTTGTGTTTTAATTCTGTTTATTGAAGTACTTTTGGATACACAATATTATTGTTTTTCTATCGGGTGCGTATACGAATAAATCGTTAACATATGAGAAGAGTTCATGTGAGAAGCATGGATTTTCCAAATTTAGTTCCTTACTTGTAGCAATTGTCTTTTTGGTGGCCATTGCAAACGCGTGTCGCGCCGGAAACTGCAAACGCTTGGCATGCATGGCAAATCAAAAGTATTTAAAAATAAAAAAGTAGAAACTTTCGCGGGCGACCGCACAACAGCTCACCAAGGATTCATCGCAATCGAATTAACAGTATAGAAACGCAAAGGAGACAAAAAAATAAACATTCACGTATACATACATTCATATATATAAGACTCAACGATTTTTATCGAACGTGATAGCATAGAAAACGAAATTGGTTTTTCACAAAAAAATATTGAATCGGTAAAGTCTATTAACCTTCGTAGGACTATCCTTGAAAAATGACTCTCAGGCCGAAGGGGGTAAAAAAAAGACGCCAGTGTTTTGGCCTTATTGGCCTATATAGACTGCAATAAAAAAATGATTGATTATGCTTTGACGTATATTTATACATTTTTCTGAAAAAAAATCATATAAAAATCCCTATTTTTCCTATAATTATTCATATTTAAGTCGCGCATGAAAACGACGACGTTTCCACTCAATGGCTATGGTGGACTAACAAGCCAATAACCGTGCACGAAGTCACATTACCTTATCTCTTATCTTATCGCTTATCGCCTTTTATTGTTGCCAGATATGACACACTCCGTCCATGTTATCTATGACTCACTATGGCCACGTTCTCTTATCGCTTATGGGCGTGAAATTTTATGTTAGCGCTTTCCAGCAATTGCTAACATCGACAATTAGACTGAAAAATTCCGACTTCTTCTCTTTTTTAATCGATTACAGCGCAACTAGCCAATAAATATCATATTTTTTCTGCAAAAGGTGTAAAAAACTATGATTTAAGAATACCAAAAGTTTAGACATGGTATCACTAGTATTAAAATATATATTTAAGGTAAAGTAGCTGTTGGGACAAAATCTATACTGTTCGGGATGGCTAGATTAAGATGTAATAAAAAAATAGCAAAGCGTACCAGGTGCACTGTAGTAACATTTTTTTTCCAATGTTGGTAGCGTTTTACGGGTATGACATCATTTGACAACAGCGGTTTTTCAATATTATTTAATTCATCACACAAATAATGTTTCAATGTTTATGTCATCATTGTGTATTAGAGACTCCCATTACTCGACATCTCAACTACTCGAGTATCGAGTAGTAAAATTTGAAAATAGTCGAGTACTTGAGTATACTCGAGTAGTTTCAGTTGCACCAAAATATATTTTATTAATTCAAATTTGTGTATGTAAATCGATGATAAATATGCTTATTTTATTTCATTTGGACATTTATTTAAATTTATTAAACATATATTTCAATAATAATAGAGAATTAAACGTCTCAAATTTTAATTCAATTCAACGTTTTGTTTTTCTGGAATACAGAAGTAGAAAAAACTCTGTTACTGTGGACCTCGGTTTAAAAGTTCATTAACAATCAAAACAATCAATTAAATTGTGCTATCTAGTTTTTCTCTTCGCTGTTTAAAACCAAATAAAATTTGGAAATAAATCTTCATTTATATATAACGAGTATTTTTCAAAATACTCGAGTATCGAGTAGTTGAAAAATGGACGAGTATACTAGAATTGGAGTCTCTATTGTGTATATTGATAAAAAAAAACTGACACGAAAAATTTACATTATCATTGAATTTAAACGAAATTCAGTTATTACGCAATCAAAGTATGAAAAATAATCTAAAAGCTGATTTGATTTTTTTTTTAAATATTAATGTTAAACATTGTAACATTTATATCAACCGGGTTAATACTGAATATAAAATTTAAAATAACTTTGATTATTCCACGTATTGTGCTAATAGCTGTGACACGTGTTTCGCCTCTTTCAGAGGCATCTCCGGACTTATTATCGCAAAGTTTGCTTAAGTAATGAAGCAAGATTGATTCTTATATTTTAAAATGATAAAATTACAAAATAGAGTTTGGGATTTTTCCCTTTTACGGGAAGCGAGGAGGGGGTTATAGAATCGAAACAAAGCAAGGGGTTTATCGTCTCGTTTCATGTAAAATCTATCACCATTTATATCTCCAATCAAAATGTGTAGCCTTTAGTAATTGGACCCTACCCTATCACCCTTTTCAATTATGTAATCCAATCATATTTTTAAGATACTCTTCTTTCCTTTTTGGTTGCATGATGAAATACAATTTTATTGTATTCAGTGATATCGGAGAATGAGTCATTAGTGAATCTATAGATTGCGTTTAATTCTATTTATTCACTGATCAAAGTCTGTTAGCAAAATAAATGTTTTTGTCATGATCTTAGACATATATAGGGTGGAAAACTTTCTGAACCAATCCTTAGGCAAATGGGCTGACACAATCTTAGTTTTTTGGGTGTAGTTGATATTAGTCGATAGCTTTCTCTGAAATTCCGGGATAGTTAAAATTTTATTGACATCCGTCCACGACAACGACACTTTTTCCAGGACAATCCCAGATAATCCAGGACGGCTGGCAACCCTAGATATAAATAGTGACGTATAGATAAATTCGTGAAGGATATATAAAATAGCATTTTTGAGTTATTACACTAAAAGTTCCTTTCACTGGAGCTTGTAGTTTCCACTATCATCATTAAATTAAGGATTCTTTGGACCAAAAATGTGTTTTATCTAAATCACCCTATCAGCAGCTAAAACAACTTAAAGCCGATTTTGGTGAACTGATTATTTTTCACGCTGAATAACAGTTACGCATAAACCAGGTCAGCATGCACAGTGCGCCCTTGAAAATAATTTTGCTGATCTTTTCAATTGTAGATTGTAGATTATTTAAGCGTCTCACACATTCAGAAAATGAGTAATGTTAAAATTATGAGATCTAGGACGCTTCTTTCCTGGCAATAGAACATTGGCCAGCTAAAATAACTTTATTGGGACTGAAAATGGAAAAGGAAGTACTAGGGTAAACGGGTGAAAAGAGACTTCGAGGTAAATAGAAACAAAAATAAGGATTGGACTTTACTAAGTATCCAATGTTTTTTTTACTATTTATATATGATTCTTAACAATGACTATAATACTATCTCTCGAATGACAAGACCAAACCAACTAAATAATTGGCCAAAATTGAAACAAAATTACAAGAAAAATGTAATTTGCTTCAATTTAGTACTTTTTGTTTTAATCAATTGTTTGTCATACCTTGTTTTTCATACTTAACTTTTGTATAAATATCACTGTTTTATTGTAGTGATCATTTTACAATGCTAAGCCTTGAGCGAAACCGGTCCTGATCAAACAAATTTAATGTGGAAAAAGTACATAAAATGTATTATTATTTTTATTATAATGACTTTCCACCAATTATTGACAGTGATCAACGTGTTTATGTTCAATGCCTGTACATCCTTACTTTTTGAATTTGAAGTCGTGAAGGGTAAAAAGTGTCTCTATCCACCCCGTTTTACGATAATAATTTTTTTTTCTAACAAAGCGAATTATTAAAAAATCTGTAATATTTAAGTTAAAAAAGAAAAATGTTACGTATATTTTATTCTTACTTACTTTTCGAATTTAGCTCAAATTAGCTAATTTTATTTCTCATTATATCCGGTTCCAATTTAGAGCGTATTGACTAACAAGTCATCAATAACTTGTTAATCTTGTTGAATGTGTTATTTATTATATAAGGCACACAATTCGTCATCAAGAGTCATTATTTCACAATATTAAAACAGTGTATGTTTTTGCAGCAGGATAATGTATCGATTGCTATTTTTAGTAGGTTATTCATATTGAAGTAATTTTTTTTTTATTTATTAACTGCATACATATAATAAAAAAAACTATGAAATTTGATTAAACTACACGATAACGTCTGATGCAAAACATCTCTCGACCTTCAATGTTGTCGATTATGCGCGGCAAGCAAAGTATGTTATTTATCCATATTATTTTTTACTCTCCGAATGATTATTTGGCTTGGTAGTTATTTGAAAGATATCTCATTAGAGGTTCACTTATTGAGGCTTTGACAAAAATACACGTTATCTAAATGAAAAGACCGTGACCAAAATATAGATTGCTGAGTTAAAAGACTTGTTCAGTATTTAATCCGAAGCATTTTGATATCTAGTAAGGTTTACTTGATACAGACATTAAAAAGAAATTCATTCACGTTATTGCATACAATATTAAAGAAGCTATTGTGGTTAGTAACGAAATAAAGTTCTTAGTATTACAAAGCTTAGCAAAAAAAATTGGTGTCTGTAAAGTCGGTTTACGGACGATAGTTTAACGTGACAACGTCATAAGAAAACATTGATGAAATGATTGCATACTTTTATGAATAAAATGGAATCATTTTTATTGAATTATCATTATTTTGTATGGATACGATATTTTGTATATTTGTTATACGTTAATCAGATTTTTAATATGCAAGAATTAATTACCTTTATTGCCGCAATTGTTGTTGTAATATAAACAATGAAAACCACATTAACATTTCACTTCACTTTATAAACAGTTGTAAACAGATCACGTGTAGGTACTGTAGGTGTTTAAGTTGTGTGCTGCCGCTGTCTCTTTTCTACTCAGACGCATCGACCAATCGAGTGGAAGAGAGATAGATGTGGCACAATCCGAACGGTAGACCGATCGTGCCTCTCTATCGCTTATCCGCGCTCTCGCTCGCACGCTTGCCTTCGGCGTAACGCGACAAACGGAACAATGAGTCATGTTTTTTCGTGCGTGCAGCGGGCGTTCATCGATTTATAAGACGTTGTCACGTCAAAATCTGGCGTGACTAAGAGCTCTACGAGTTTTACTTGTGCGTATAGGAAGTAAAAAATCGTAGCAGGCGTAGCCCTCTAATCACAACGATCTGCACACGCGCCATAATAAGATTCATAGAAGTTCTTTTTTTCTGCCTTTTCACTCAGAGTGAAACTAAGTTTTAAGATAACTATTATGGTATGATTTAAATTAGAGAACAAGAATTGATATTTAAAACCGTGTTATTCAATGTTTTGTAATGGCTGGCTTAATACGACTAATGATATGCCAATAAATAAAGTCCTATAATTAAGCCGTCGATTCTTTATTGCTTACTTAATATATTAAAAAAAACATATCTTAAAAGTGTATGTATGATAAAACTAGTATTCAGTCAACTTAGGCATATCTTTCGCTTAGGGTATGGCCACAGTGACAGACGTAAATTTTGGGGTAGCGTAGCGAGACTTGCTTCATAATAAAAGGTTGCCGCAATGACTTTAACGATGACGATACGTCACGCAAGAAGCTACGCCTGTCACTGTGGCCGTACCCTTAGCGCTAAAAATATTGCACCTAAGAAAGAAAAGTGAAATTTCTCCTGCTGCGCTTTTAAGGATTTCTAATGGTGGTTTTGTCTTTATAAAATATTATCATTTTGAGGTAGGTTTTATATCAATAATATTGTATATTTATCTAGATTTGCTTTCATTTCCTGAAAAACCATAAAAACAATTTGTCACAATTCAAGCATTATTATGAAATAGCCTTCAACAATATATTATATTATTTTTGAATAGCTCAAATACATTATTTCACGGTATTACAAAAACGAAATTTTCTTTGTGTCAAGATGTCTAGGTGCTGAATTGTATATGTGTCAACTTGTCTTGTGTCGACTTGAGATGTGTTGACGTGCCATGTGTCGACTTGACTTGGGTCGAGTTATCATGGAACCGTATATTTATATCCTGTTCATATAGCTACGTAAACGTGTACAGATAATTCGACGATTTCGGTATAATTGGCAATCGAAAATCAATCTTACATTCAAGCAAAGTTTTTCGAAACCAACTTTCATTCCATGATCTTATTGTATCTGTTTTTTCAAAATTTGCGCTCTAACGCCTTTTCGCGTGTCCGTCGTTTCAGAGCATCCCCGTGTCCCAACCGCTGCAGAGGAAGAAGTCGCTGCCGGACGTCCAGGCCATGCCCCGAGCCACAGACGCCATGTCCCGAGAAGAGGTCTCCCACTTGGGATCAGCACGACGAGAAGAACTCCGCCGAATGGCCGACGAGTCCGAGCGGCTGAGAGCGAATCCGTTGCTTTACCTCGTCAGTCCACAAGTCAAGGTACTATACACAGTTGACGTAAAATATATCGTCGTTTCTAGGGATTCCAACTATTCGGATCTCGAATAGTAAAAATTCGTCAAAATCAACTATTCGAATATCGAATAGTAAAACTTAAACTATCCGGATACATTCGAATAGTTTTGACTTGGCTAAAATGTTGTACAATAGTATTATAATTATGAACAAAATTATGATTTAAAAAACATATTTTAATAAACAATAAATTGCCAGTTGCTCTTGCAAGCCGACAGTGATCTCGAAGTTTTTAATAAAAAATCGTATAACTCGCACTCAAATAGAGATATTTCACGATCAACAATTTTTAAAAATTTTATAATAATTAAAGACTAAATCTTTTCCCACTTTTGTAAAATCTTAGATAGTGACAAAACATATAAATACACATTTCAATACCGTTCCATTGTATTACAATATTTAAAATTTGCAGCTGCATAATTAAAAAAAATACGGCAATAAAGTTTTTTTTTAGATCCGAGTCCTAGCCGGTTCGTTAAAATAAAGTATTATGATAAGATATTGATGAAGCAATGGGGTTGGGCGAAGGCAAAAAACAGCACTACTTGGGATATTCATAATTATTCTTTAAATGTGGAGAAATTGTGATGTGACCTTTCCTCGAATACGAATAATATCCGGATATTTTCCCAAATATCCGAATAGTTTAAAAAGGACTGAATACATCCGGATATCGAATATTCGAATATCCGAGTTGGAATCCTTAGTCGTTTCCCGTTGTATCCGATGTGACGCTTTTAGCCAAAATGAGTTTTTCATACCATTGAATTCGGATTTTTTTCTTCATGCAAAACAATAAGATATTTAGACTATTTTATTCCGTTTTCGAAATAAACTGATAACCAATAAATCCTATGTGCAACGCAAAATATCCTATGTTAGAACACACGGCCTAGGATACGCTATTGCTTTTATCTACCCAGCTAACAGGTCGCATATGCGCAAAATTTAAAGAAAAATAGGCAGATTGATGAGAACGTCTCGAATTTTTTCGATAGTGTAGCATTTCTTTATAAATAAACCTTTCTTGTATATTATATCAGTATGATGTATTGTATCAAATATCTTGAGACCTGTTCATTCTTTTAGTAGTTTTATCTGATTCATTGAAAGTAATACGTCATTCACAGTGTGCTTTAGATTCACGGTTCGTTTACAAAACACGGTAAGCGAAAGGTTAAGGACTTTCAAAGAGAGCCTACGCAAAATACGAATCAAGACGATCTTGCCCGAATGTAAGAGCCAGCACGTGTCACTTGTGCGTTCTACCGTTCAACCTACGTTCACTGCTTTTCGTTTGCGTCAACTTTCAAAGGCTATCCAGGATAGATTCTCTATATATAATATAACTAGTATTCGAACCCAGCTTCGCTCGGACCAGTTTGGGGTTATGTTCACCTCGGCGCGTAAATTCAGACGGGCCAAGTTGAAACAACTGGCAACTTAATGACCAACAAAGCAAAAGGGAATTACAGATCCACAGACATACATACGCCGTTTCGGTTTATATATAAGATATTTTGGTTCATATGAAACTACTCGAGTACTCGAGTATTTTGTAAAATGTACTACTCGATACTCGAGTAATTGGAGTCTCTACACACACATTGATAACGAAACAAATTTACCGTCGAAACTTTCGCGAGCGAAATCAATTCGTTTGTTTGAACTTGCAACAACAATGCAAAAGGGAATTACAGACCCACATACATACATACGCAGATTACATAGGACTTTCATGAATTTTCTTGATTTTAAAGTGACGTCTTACAAATTTATTTGTGATTTTAATTTCGTGAATCTTCTGAAAAATATACACACTGTTGATAACATTTCAAATTTCATCTTAAAGAGCAGGGGTAGCCAAACTTTTACCAATACGGGCAACTTACTCATAAAATAAATTGAATTTATTGTCATTGATATAAAATAGGAATCAAAGATGTGTTCATCGGTACACCAGATAGGCGGGTGACTTGGGATAGCTACGCGATCGACGCTTTGGCCACTCCTATTATAGACTCTCATAGAAAATATGAGAGCCTCTCAGACTTATTCAGAAAACTATCAATAGTACAGTAGCAAAATCACAAAAAAATGCAACTCTAACACTAAAAAAAACATTGATAATAATAGTTAAAACAGGCTTCAATAGAATTTGTTTGATTGAAATCATTGGTAATAAAAAAAGTACGTACATAATTTCAAGGTCACATGATTGTGAAATTAATCAATTTGTGATGTTTTAATATATATAAATTGTTCATTTTGAAAGGAGGCATGATAACGGTGATATATAATTACTTATGAATGCCTTTTAGTGTCGCAACGTGCTTGATTTAGAAAGAGATATTCTTAGAATACTATCGAGCAGGGTCGGTCTTAGCTATCGCAGGGCCCAAGATCATAATGATGTGCGGTGTCATAAATTGTTAATTGATTTCTTCAGCACTTAAATATATTAACCGTTCTAAAGCTAACGATACACCAGTGGACAACTACTTTTAAGGCGTGAAAAAAATATATTACTCAATCCGAGATCTCTTAAGGCTCACAATATGAATACTAACTTTTCGTTTTAATAGTTTTCTTAAAAGATATTCAACAAAATGTGTATAGAGGTTATCAGGGCTGTCAAAACACCGCCTAATTCAGCAAGCACTCACATGTTACAATGAAATTTATAAAGAAAAGAAAAAGCAATCTTAACAAACAAATCGGGATATTTTGTGAGAAAAACTTATCCCACTACTACAATCACTTAGACACATGGATATTATTAGCACAGATGATGAAAATACCACAGAATAATTTTGTTATTTTTTTGCCAGAACGATGACGGTGCTATCTAGAGCAGCGTTGTCCAACAAGCAGGCCACGGGCCGCATGCGGCCCAATTTAATATTTTCTGCCACTCTATTGGAGTTTGCAGCCTTCTACAAATATATTTTAATTTTTGTTATTCATAAATCAAACAAAACAATGCAGGGGCGTGAATTTATATCAGCATTTTGTGTATGACATGATATCCAATTGTGAGTGACCAATGGAGTTTTTTTTTTTTTTTTTAATATTTGGCATTACAGCTTACGCCAATGCGCCAAATATTCCGAGTTGTGAAAGTCATACGAGATTAACTCGATGGTAAATAATGTATCAGTTGTGCACAAAATCAACGATAAATAACATACACCCAGCCCAAGATCTTTTTTTTTTTTTTAATTGAAAAAATCTGACATTGCCGGGGATTGAACCCGGGCCCCCCGATTGCTAGGACAAAGCTCTTGCCACTAGACCACAGGGACCGACTTAATAGACCTCCAATCAAACAAAGAGTTAAATGCATGTTTGAAGGATATAAACATGAGTTTTATCAGAAATATATCCTCGAGGATAAATTTCAAAAATTAAAAAAGGTGGCAATGTACATTACAGCTGCATTTGGAACCATATATCGCTGCGAGTCGTTCTTTTCAAAATTGAAAATAGTTAAAACGAAATGTCGCAACAGGCTGGCTGATGAAAACTTGATCAATCAACTGCGTTGTGCATCGAATAAATTACCAGTCGATTTAAAAAAAAAATTCAAGTAGTCTAAAAAAACAAGTGTCACATTAATTATTAAGTAAGTTTTTTGGTTATTTTTAAATAAAAAATAGTCATTGTAATTATTAATTAATAAATAGTTTTTATTACGTTTGTTTGGTTTTTTATGCGGCTCACCATTTACCGGTAATATTTTATTTGGCCCACCAAACGATTTCTGTTGGACAACGCTGATCTAGACTTATATCTAGGCTATTATTTTATAATATAGTGACACGGTTACATGCTAATTAACGTAACATTAAACTTAGTCATGTTCTAAATGAAATTGAATTTTGTAAATTTAACATGAAACATATTCAATGTTTGTTTATATAACGTAAAATTTACATATCACTTAGGTATATTATTATCGTATGTATTGTTATCTGGCTAGCCGTTTTAATTAACCAACCTGGTTAACTGATATGGTTTTGATAACAAAAATATGGTTGCAATGTAGAATGCACATATGACGTAAGAAATGCCCGTAGAAGAACGGAAATTGTACAATTATTATTAATGGTCCGATTTGTGAGTGTAAAAAACTTTACATTTTGCAATAAGTACAGCGAACAAGACAGAACAACAGCTGCTACGCTTGGTGACTTTTGCCAAAAACGAATTTCTAAATGGTTCTAAGAAAGTATTCGAAGAATTTTGAAACGGATCCAAGTCTGTGCTTCTCTGACATAGACTAGGATATATATATAATGAGTTTCCTCTAAAATCTAAGGTAAATAATAATTATGTGCCGCACACTTTTTGTATTGTTGCGCAATGACTAGAGAATATGAATGGCAAATAATTTTTTGGTCAGTATCTAATTCAGTAAATATGAAAGAAATGGTCAATAAAAAATAATAAGTGGTCAGTATTTTTTCTAAAAGGGTCAGTAAATATCTATAAACGGTCCGTAATTGGCGGTGGTAGGACGATTTTTTTAGGTTTGGTTATAATCAAACATTAAAAAAAACGTAAAATTTAGACCTATTAATATAGTATTTATCTGCTTCAAATACCTTAATTAACATCAGAAATCATCTCATTTTATGTGTTTCTTTTTTAATAAACCTGGTCATTAATTTGATAAAATTTATAAGCTGTCAAACTAAAATTAGACATTCATTTAAAATGATTGACTATTTATTTTAATACTGACCGTTTCATTTCATAACTGATACAGTGTATACTGACCCTTTATAATATTTACTGACCATTTATTTAATTTACTGATCAAAATGTGAATTAGATACTGATCCATTGATCCACACGCCAATGTGAACTATGAATGTACATATAATATAATATGTACCTAGTTTAATTGATATAAATTACCCCTTTAGCTTAGCAAAGTGATCTATTTATCAGTAAATGTAAAATTGTACAGTGGAACGAATATTCTTTTGATGTCATATGTATTTGAACTACAACTTAAGATAATAAAATATAACTATTGTGGTACATTAATTTACGACATTTAATAAAATTTTCCATCATATTTTTTAATATACGCCCGAATTTGGTAGATTTAAAAAGAACCGGTATGATGGTTTTTTTTACCGAGATCAACGACTTTGCTGTCTCATGATTTATAGACGATTTAAACCGGCATTAATACTCGATGAAAAGTAAATTGCAGAAGAAATGGCTTACAATAATTTTGGTCGTCAGATGCAAAAGTATAAGTTAATTTACAAAGCCATTTCGTATCAGATTTCTTTATGAAAAACGCTGCCAACTCATCGACCATAAATATAATAGCATAATATGAACCGTTTTTGTGTGAATATAATTTAATGTACCGAAGCATTTTTTAAACTTTTTCTTGCCCTTCAGGGTGAGACAGTCGACCACCACTGCCACTTAATGTTAAATATCTATCTTAATATGAGTGATTCAATGTGTAAACTTTTACATTACTTAAACATCTTTTGCAGAAAAAAATATGACAATTTTTTATCTGACCGGTTTCGTCGCTAATTAATAAGGAAAATAAGTCGGATTATTATTGGCCAAAAACCCTTTATATCGTTGGTACAACGTAAGATAACGTTATCTTACCTAAAACGCGCCTAGTTCAAACGTACGTTTCAAATCAAATGGATGCTTTTTACATTAAAAGGCGTAGACAAGCTCTCGCGCTCATAGTTTAGATTACGCCAGCATGTCATGAACATCAACGCAAACAATTAAAATATGAATAATTATAGGAAAACAATCGATTTTAATATATTTTTGATGCTTTTTACATTAAAAGGTGTAGATAAGAAGTCGCATACACAGTTCGCTAGTCTAGAATAAAAAATACCACGATCAGGTTGTCTCATTCATGCGCGACTTAAAATATGAATAATTTCAGGAAATTTATCGATTTTCATTCTTTTTTTATAGAACGATGTATAAAAATACGTTAAAGTATACTCATATTTTTTAATGCAATGTATGTCAATAAAGCCCTACCACTGGGGTTATTTTTTACACCCCCCTTCAAATCACGCCTTATTTGTCAGGGACCGTCTTTCGAAGGTTAATTTAGAAAAATTACGCAAAAAAACTTTATAATGTACAGCTTGTATTCGCTTAATAATGCGGTAAGTAATAAAAATTCTAAAGTAATGAATATACTTATTCGTATAATGTATTTTAAAAAACACTACTCATTGTAAGCTGTAATAATTTGTATCTATTAAACTTAGCAATCCATCAACGAGAAAAAAATCACCTTTCCGTCTATGTTTATGTTTTATAATGTTACTTGCATTATTATTTGCTTCATTGAAAATCGAAATTTTCTCGTTGCGTAGTAAATATTACAGTTTCTGTAACTTATATAATACTAGTATTGCTACCCGGCGTCGCTCGGTCAAAGAAATGTCAAATAATACCTTCACGTAAATAATAAACATTATTATTAATAATAAATGCCGGGAAAAGTTCAGTAGAAGACTAATTTATTACATTTTGACTTAATGTCTTCGCCGATAAAAATTCAAACATATTTTCTTTCATATTCGTTTTTATGGCAACTTAATGACCAACAATGCAAAAGGGAATTACAAACCCACAGACATACATACGCCGTTTCGGTTTTATATATAAGATAAGAGTAGCTGAACATTTCATTGTCGCTTTATATTTAAATAAAGACACCCCAACATTCGCAAATATTTTTTTTGTTGAGAATCACTCGTTTGATGCAGATGAAGGGGTTAAATTGTTACATAAAATCACAGGCGAACATAAAATATTTTATCAGGAAACATTAGAAATAAATAGAGCTCAGCTTCATAGTTTGCCAAATTTAAATGAACAACTCAATCTTCCAAACTCAACATTGTAATACGCCATTTAATAACATATCATTAATTATCAATTCAAACACTTAAAATAAATCAATTCTTTAATAATGTCGAATAAAACCCACACATTGTATTCGTCGAAATTTCCATGCTATTATCTGGTAATTACAATTTGCGGTACTTCATTTAAAATGCCCGATAATTAATCGTCGCAAATTCATATAGATTATGTGAATAACAATTAAACTCAGTGATATACTTTTATTTCTATATAAATATAAACGATACAAACTGTTTACTATGCGTCAGTTCAAGTTCATTCATGAATTTGCAATGCCTGAAGATGCCGTCCTGGGTCCAAAACCTGGGTCGTTAGTGACACAACTCATGCCAAAGTACAATATTTAAACAGTTCAAATTACAGTTTCTATTCATGAGCAGAGTAGGGACACGTTATTTCTATTTATTTTTGAAAATACTTTATATGACTTATTTCATAATAAAATATCCATATCGTATAACAAATACTATTTTGCAGATATTTAAGCCCTTTATACAGAACTATTTTCCTGTTCTGCTTTTTGGTCTGATGTTTGTCACCCGTCTATCGTTATTAATAATATAATATAATAGTATATTAAAATTAATTTATGTGTGATCACTTCCCAGTTTTGGTTATGATACTGTAATTTGTGTTTTTGCATGTTACGTCCTTAATTTAGTTAAAATTATATTTAAAATATTTCATTTAATATGTAACATGTACCATAGCGGTTGCTAAGGTCAATTTTTACATAATTATTAACATATTAGTGTCGCGTATAGATTAAGTCAAGCCAATGTGTATATTGACCTTCCCTGTTAGCGATACATCATATTCATAATGAACAAATTTCTTTTCAAAATTAAATTGATAACTTTGTTTTTCTACGTATTGTGTAACAAGTAGTAACACGTGTTTTGCCTCTTTGGGGAACATTAATAGACTTACTTCTATCAATAAGGTGACAAATGTCTTCCTGTATTATACATTGCAAAATGGAGGTTGGGTCTTTTACTTTTAACAGGATACAGAGAGGGGGGTAATTACACCAACACTACAAATGAATAACATTTGGGCGGGTAAATCATATTATATATGAAAAAAAAATTTGCAGTGGTCCACTTGTCCTATTAACAATTGTATTGACTCATAATTCATTTGAAAGTGCAATGCAGTCTCTTAGGCTAAGGCTACAGTGACAGGCGTACCTTCTGGCGTAGCATCACTTGCTTCATAATCAAAGGTTGCCACTATGGCTTTAACGATGGAGCCGTCTGAGAAGTTGAAGTAAACGCCGAAGTCAAATCAGTTTGAAATTTATCAGCGCTTGCTTCGGCGTACAAATTGTTTAAGTAATGACTTCTTAGACGGCGCCATCGTAAAAGCCATTGCGGCAACCTTTGATTATTATGAAACGATATGCAACGCTAGAAGCTACGCCTCACCACTGTGGCCACACACTCAGTGTTGATATGCACAATGTGAGTACAACTAGAGTTACATTTCTATATGCTACCGATATCTAATGATGCGTGTTTCTTCGATTGCAGGAGTGGTTCTCTCGACAGCAGCTGGTGATTCTGGTGCTGTTCATCAACATTTCGCTGGCCATCATGTTCTTCAAGCTGCTGACGTAGCGGCCGCCTCGCGCGCCTGCGCAACGACCACCAGTCACGACTCTCAGCAGCCGACGACCACCGACTCCATCGCACATCGAAACCTCAAAAAAACTCTCAAATAATAATGTAAAATCGATACAACTCTTGACAACTTTTGGCTGCCTTATTTTAGGCCCTCGCTCCTTTCGGTGACCTAAAGTCTAGTCTGTCTTGCCATCCGAGGCCAGCTGTAGTCGTGGAGTATAACACAACCTTATGGCCTTTCACTCTCGGGACTTAGAATAAAAATTAATGAGCTCGGTTCTGTGTATTCTTTCCACATAAAAGAATTACATTATGGATTGAAGCTACATACAACGTTGTAAAAACTAGGTTCTTATAATTTAGTAGAAATTTCCTACCCAATACCCACTTTCTTTTGCCCGAAGGGTGAAAAAGCAATGGTTTTAATCTTACACTCAATAGCTTACAAGGAAATCAAAGCTTTTGTTATGATTTATTGGAATAACAGTAAAAAAAATGGCAAAAAGAGGATTGTATCGTCTAATTATACATAATTATTAACTAGTGTGGTTTCTGGTCTTGTTAAAACAAAACTACTTCCAAATTCAAATTTTAATTTCACGACATTGCTTCAAGTAAGCATTCATTTGTTTTTTCGGCTTATAGAAAATGTGAATTAGTGGATAAATGTCCAATAATGTCAATTTTGCGGTATTTTGGTCACGCTATACCGCACAACGTCTACGCTATAAATAAACACCCGTTAACATAACCGGTTCAAAACGCAGAAATTCAAAACCTTTCGATGTATTATTATAAAATCTACCCCTCTCAATTTTGACGATCAATAACTCGGCGTCGCCCGCATAAACTGCGGGGCTGCGAATATTATGTTAAAAACTATTGTTGAAATTAAACATCGACGGTCCACCCGGTCGACATCTTTCAACACATTTCTACGACTATATTAGTTTGTAATCTTGTAATATTTGACATAGAAATATTTTTACACCAAAATATAACCTACCTATGTAATATATTTAATATATATATCATTTTTCAAACAATCTTAGGCTTTTATAACAAAATTATCTCATTTTATATATAAATTTTTATGATAAAATGACAAAAAAACACATAGTGTACTTTTTACTTAAATTTTAATTATATCTTTATACTATATCGTTAATGCGTTAAAGATTTAATGAAAATAGTCGACAAGTGCATACAGTGCTGTTGAGAATCGACACTTCGGCAAGTTTTGCCATTTTTCAAATTGACTTACCATCCTGCACAATTGACTGCAATCTTATTGATTAAAAATTAGGAAAACCAAAAAGTACGCCCGGAGGATAATATTTTGGAGAGCGCCGGCCTTCGCCCCTGTTCCCCTTCGCGTAGCGGACCTTCTACGCCGACTCTCAATCGGCACATTCTTCTTCAAGACACAGCCGAAGAGATGGGAGGTTCCGAACGAAGCGGATATGGTGCCTGAGTAACATGGGAACAACATTCAATTCGAAATTAAATTTATTCAAATAGAGAAAATACGTAGTTGAAGAATAAAACAGTCACAGCTGTAAAATTGTTAACATAATTTTTTCAAGACTTCTCTATTTATAGTGAATCCGAATATTTCAAAAAGATCTTTAGAATTAAGTTTTTTCAACCCTTATTAAACGGTTTAGAAATTTATGCATATCAAATAAGCGATTAATTTGTCCTGGATTGATCTTTACAGACATCTTCCCTTTATTTAATCTCTGTTGTCACCGTAATTAAAAGAGTGAATGGAAATAAGCGTGCCTTCTGATTGTATTTTTCCTTTTTTAATAAGCAAAAATATTTACAACTAAAATTCACTACATATTTAAAATAGTAATAATACTTTGTTATTATTCAAGGAATAACCTTTTTGCGGTACTTTTTCGCATGTAACGTATTTATCTATCTAAAATATTGATCGCGGACGAAAATAATACACCCTCCGTCGGTTGCATTTCATAAAAAAAATCGAAAACCAACGGAAAATGATTTGATAGACGAATATAACCGAATTTTTCTTTATTAACTAGTAAAATGGTGCTTGTTCTTTGATATTATCAGGTCTTTAAAAGTGTGGAAAATTCTTGGCATTTTGAGACGTATTTCAAATGCCCGCGAGTCGGAAAATGAACGTTTTAATATTCATAATAATATATGTCGATTGAATGACACATTTATAATTTATTCCGTATTTTGTAAACAATAATTTCTAATAATTACACTTCACTCGTTTCGAAGTCGATTACATTGATAATAAAATCGATATTGCATTGCCAAATTCAAGGTTTTACGATTGGGTGGCATTTTTAAAAGCTTTTGTAACTATTTTTAATACATTTGCCATTTCAATGGATTTCCTTCGATCATTCGAGGTGCGAATTGAAAACAAAACATCAATTTTATAAAACTACTTATATTCTCTTTAAATATCTGCGTAAAATAATAAATAAAATGTTATATTGTAACAATAAGTCTAATAATCTCCCGATAAAATTTTAAAGCCACTAAATTATTCATTTATCTACAATCTACAATATAGTGTAAAATGCATTTGGTGCAGTTGATAGCATTAAGATATAAAAAGAATTAATATTAATTATTTAAAAAAAACTATTCCCCAGAGAGTTTCTACCAAACCACGCACATTGGGAGTACCTTTTAAATAATATGTCCAAATGTGAAAAAAAAATATTTATTTATCAGAATAAAACTGTATTTTACTACATTTTTCAATTATCTTTCAAGTCTATATGCTGCTATGCAATTATTATTGTAACCTATCTATTTCCAATGAAAATATTTAATACCTATTTAACGATTTGGTTTCAATATACTAAATTTAATGTATATTGAATTATAACTTGTTATTTGCTGATAATATTTTAAATAAATAAATTAATAAACATGTTCGATATTTAAAATATTTATTTTGTTCCTTTCGCTATGGCCCGAGTGACAGTTGTAATCAAAATGGCCACTCCGTGAATTCTTCAAGGTACTTGACAAAACTGTTAATAGCGTCGGGCCATGGCCGAAGGATTAATGTAAATAAAAGGCGTGTATATATATATTATTAAGTTGACTTTCGTCATCATGAGAAGTATGAAAATGGATTGCATTAAAAACAAATTATAGAAATGATATGTTGAGGTGCTACTATGTTCAAATAAAGTGTTTGTATTATTCAATGTGTGTTTTTATTTAAAAATTACCTTCCATATACCTAGACATTTACCTGCCAGCTTTTTATGTATAGCTTTCATATAATGATAGAGTTGGACGACTTTATAATTTATGGAATACGTAGAAACGCATTCTATTTCTACAAATCATATAATATACCGTAAAACGAGGTGAATAGAGACACTTTTTACCCTTCACGACTATGTGTCTTCACACCTGCGACACATAATTCAAACATGAATGGCTTGAAACTTGTTTCTATGGTCCTACTACACATTCATGACAATATTTTTCAAATATTCACTATCGTTATTAAGACCGTCAATTTTGTTCGATGTCTCTATTCACATTGAATCGGGGTGAATATAGACAAAAATACAGATTGTAATGATTGGAATAAATGAACCTCTATTCTAAACGTCTAAAAGAGTCTATTTTTTCCGTTTTACCGTACTTATTAACAAAAAAAAACATGATTGATTTTAATTTTCGTGCAATAAAAGAGAAGTTTATAAGGGGTCAAAAAGTAAGGATGCACAGGCATCGAACTTAAACACGTTTGTTTCAATTTTGGCCAATCATTTAGTTGGTTTGGTTTTGTCATTCGAGTGATAGTATTATAGTCATTGTAAAGAATTATATCGCTCGCTCCTTTCGGTGACCTAAAGTCTAGTCTGTCTTGCCATCCGAGGCCAGCTGTAGTCGTGGAGTATAACACAACCTTATGGCCTTTCACTCTCGGGACTTAGAATAAAAATTAATGAGCTCGGTTCTGTGTATTCTTTCCACATAAAAAGAATTACATTATGGATTGAAGCTACATACAACGTTGTAAAAACTAGGTTCTTATAATTTAGTAGAAATTTCCTACCCAATACCCACTTTCTTTTGCCCGAAGGGTGAAAAAGCAATGGTTTTAATCTTACACTCAATAGCTTACAAGGAAATCAAAGCTTTTGTTATGATTTATTGGAATAACAGTAAAAAAAATGGCAAAAAGAGGATTGTATCGTCTAATTATACATAATTATTAACTAGTGTGGTTTCTGGTCTTGTTAAAACAAAACTACTTCCAAATTCAAATTTTAATTTCACGACATTGCTTCAAGTAAGCATTCATTTGTTTTTTTCGGCTTATAGAAAATGTGAATTAGTGGATAAATGTCCAATAATGTCAATTTTGCGGTATTTTGGTCACGCTATACCGCACAACGTCTACGCTATAAATAAACACCCGTTAACATAACCGGTTCAAAACGCAGAAATTCAAAACCTTTCGATGTATTATTATAAAATCTACCCCTCTCAATTTTGACGATCAATAACTCGGCGTCGCCCGCATAAACTGCGGGGCTGCGAATATTATGTTAAAAACTATTGTTGAAATTAAACATCGACGGTCCACCCGGTCGACATCTTTCAACACATTTCTACGACTATATTAGTTTGTAATCTTGTAATATTTGACATAGAAATATTTTTACACCAAAATATAACCTACCTATGTAATATATTTAATATATATATCATTTTTCAAACAATCTTAGGCTTTTATAACAAAATTATCTCATTTTATATATAAATTTTTATGATAAAATGACAAAAAAACACATAGTGTACTTTTTACTTAAATTTTAATTATATCTTTATACTATATCGTTAATGCGTTAAAGATTTAATGAAAATAGTCGACAAGTGCATACAGTGCTGTTGAGAATCGACACTTCGGCAAGTTTTGCCATTTTTCAAATTGACCTACCATCCTGCACAATTGACTGCAATCTTATTGATTAAAAATTAGGAAAACCAAAAAGTACGCCCGGAGGATAATATTTTGGAGAGCGCCGGCCTTCGCCCCTGTTCCCCTTCGCGTAGCGGACCTTCTACGCCGACTCTCAATCGGCACATTCTTCTTCAAGACACAGCCGAAGAGATGGGAGGTTCCGAACGAAGCGGATATGGTGCCTGAGTAACATGGGAACAACATTCAATTCGAAATTAAATTTATTCAAATAGAGAAAATACGTAGTTGAAGAATAAAACAGTCACAGCTGTAAAATTGTTAACATAATTTTTTCAAGACTTCTCTATTTATAGTGAATCCGAATATTTCAAAAAGATCTTTAGAATTAAGTTTTTTCAACCCTTATTAAACGGTTTAGAAATTTATGCATATCAAATAAGCGATTAATTTGTCCTGGATTGATCTTTACAGACATCTTCCCTTTATTTAATCTCTGTTGTCACCGTAATTAAAAGAGTGAATGGAAATAAGCGTGCCTTCTGATTGTATTTTTCCTTTTTAATAAGCAAAAATATTTACAACTAAAATTCACTACATATTTAAAATAGTAATAATACTTTGTTATTATTCAAGGAATAACCTTTTGCGGTACTTTTTCGCATGTAACGTATTTATCTATCTAAAATATTGATCGCGGACGAAAATAATACACCCTCCGTCGGTTGCATTTCATAAAAAAAATCGAAAACCAACGGAAAATGATTTGATAGACGAATATAACCGAATTTTTCTTTATTAACTAGTAAAATGGTGCTTGTTCTTTGATATTATCAGGTCTTTAAAAGTGTGGAAAATTCTTGGCATTTTGAGACGTATTTCAAATGCCCGCGAGTCGGAAAATGAACGTTTTAATATTCATAATAATATATGTCGATTGAATGACACATTTATAATTTATTCCGTATTTTGTAAACAATAATTTCTAATAATTACACTTCACTCGTTTCGAAGTCGATTACATTGATAATAAAATCGATATTGCATTGCCAAATTCAAGGTTTTACGATTGGGTGGCATTTTTAAAAGCTTTTGTAACTATTTTTAATACATTTGCCATTTCAATGGATTTCCTTCGATCATTCGAGGTGCGAATTGAAAACAAAACATCAATTTTATAAAACTACTTATATTCTCTTTAAATATCTGCGTAAAATAATAAATAAAATGTTATATTGTAACAATAAGTCTAATAATCTCCCGATAAAATTTTAAAGCCACTAAATTATTCATTTATCTACAATCTACAATATAGTGTAAAATGCATTTGGTGCAGTTGATAGCATTAAGATATAAAAAGAATTAATATTAATTATTTAAAAAAAACTATTCCCCAGAGAGTTTCTACCAAACCACGCACATTGGGAGTACCTTTAAATAATATGTCCAAATGTGAAAAAAAAATATTTATTTATCAGAATAAAACTGTATTTTACTACATTTTTCAATTATCTTTCAAGTCTATATGCTGTTATGCAATTATTATTGTAACCTATCTATTTCCAATGAAAATATTTAATACCTATTTAACGATTTGGTTTCAATATACTAAATTTAATGTATATTGAATTATAACTTGTTATTTGCTGATAATATTTTAAATAAATAAATTAATAAACATGTTCGATATTTAAAATATTTATTTTGTTCCTTTCGCTATGGCCCGAGTGACAGTTGTAATCAAAATGGCCACTCCGTGAATTCTTCAAGGTACTTGACAAAACTGTTAATAGCGTCGGGCCATGGCCGAAGGATTAATGTAAATAAAAGGCGTGTATATATATATTATTAAGTTGACTTTCGTCATCATGAGAAGTATGAAAATGGATTGCATTAAAAACAAATTATAGAAATGATATGTTGAGGTGCTACTATGTTCAAATAAAGTGTTTGTATTATTCAATGTGTGTTTTTATTTAAAAATTACCTTCCATATACCTAGACATTTACCTGCCAGCTTTTTTATGTATAGCTTTCATATAATGATAGAGTTGGACGACTTTATAATTTATGGAATACGTAGAAACGCATTCTATTTCTACAAATCATATAATATACCGTAAAACGAGGTGAATAGAGACACTTTTTACCCTTCACGACTATGTGTCTTCACACCTGCGACACATAATTCAAACATGAATGGCTTGAAACTTGTTTCTATGGTCCTACTACACATTCATGACAATATTTTTCAAATATTCACTATCGTTATTAAGACCGTCAATTTTGTTCGATGTCTCTATTCACATTGAATCGGGGTGAATATAGACAAAAATACAGATTGTAATGATTGGAATAAATGAACCTCTATTCTAAACGTCTAAAAGAGTCTATTTTTTCCGTTTTACCGTACTTATTAACAAAAAAAAACATGATTGATTTTAATTTTCGTGCAATAAAAGAGAAGTTTATAAGGGGTCAAAAAGTAAGGATGCACAGGCATCGAACTTAAACACGTTTGTTTCAATTTTGGCCAATCATTTAGTTGGTTTGGTTTTGTCATTCGAGTGATAGTATTATAGTCATTGTAAAGAATTATATATAAATAGTAAAAAAAATATTGGATACTTAGTAAAGTTGTGATAAAGTTCAATCCTTGTTTTTGTCTCTATTCACCTGCCAGTCTCTATTCACCCCGTTTTACGGTACCTAACACAACTTTATAGATGTCAACAAATATGCGTCGAAGAAAAACAGGTTATTTACATAATAGAAATATTAATACGTTTGATAGTACGTAGGAATAATTTAAGCTGCTTTCGACAGAGAAGTATATATTATACGCAATATAAGCATATATTATGTTATATTTATTATTCGTAGTAAAAACTTATGACGCAGGGAAAGTAATAGCGTAATTATTAGAAGATGCAAACGCCACCATGTACAGGTTTATGGATGGATTTGTATTTGATAATGATCATCGGTTTAAGCGATTGGCTTGAAGTTACATATATAAAAAATGGAAATAAGACATACGCATTAAAAAAAAAATACCTAGTGAAGATTTTGAATTGATAAATTAAATATATCTTGTTATTTTTGTCGGCAATATTGACTTTTCATAGTTCGTTTCATTACCATTAAATGGTTCTAACTGACATTATTGCCTAAAATGACCTTATAGGTCGGAAAAGCTTGTATTTACGGCATTCTATCATACATATGTATATATGAATTTTAGAATTATGAATTATCTATGGTTGAATAACGGAAATAGCATAATTCCGGAGTTGCATTGCATCTGCCCACTTATTACACTAAATTTATTTGACAAAGCTCTAGACCAGTGGTTCTCATGTGCGGCCACCAGAGCATTGTGCTGCGGCCACAAACAGCTTGATAGTTTATATTGATATTTAATAAAAATATGTTTTTACAAGTTAATTTGTCAACAATGACACTGAAATTTAATATTTCGGATGCATTATATTGTGCATCAAGAATTTTCAGTTCGCATAAACTCAAACACATACATGTTTAGGTATTATTGACAAAAAATAAATTTGGTGCGGCCACCAGACATTTTCGTAGAACCGCTGATGTTCCTAATGCGGCCACAGCCAAATTTCACGTGAGAACCACTGCTCTAGACTCTCATCATTATTTCCATTATTAGATCTTCAAGATCATTATTTTTCAGAAAGAGTTGTGAAAAAATATGCTTAAAATAAGTACTTAATTTGAAACATTTTTACATGCTCATTGTTATAAGTGAATTTTAATCAATCAAAACTTCAAACGCTCATATCTAAAACAGTTTCAAGAGCAGATATAACCTTTTCAAAGTAAGGTGTCGAACTTGTATTTTTGTAAAGTTGGCGTGCGTGTTTTTTTTTAGCTAAAACAACGAAATTTTGTACAAGAATAAAGACCACGGCGATGTATGAACTAAAATTATGTTTATTGTAAACTAGCCGGTACCCGGCAAGCGTTGCAATGCCACTCAAAGAAAGAAAGTGTTTGTGTTTATTGAAGTGCTTTCAGGTGCATAATATTTTAGATACATAATTTCGAATTAATTTCACTAAATTGATCTGTATCGATGACATTTGCCGTTTGACGTTTGCTGTTTGTCTTTTGCCGATTGTCAATGGTACTCGCCACCAACTGAAAGTCAATTGTACTATGCCTAGAACCTTTGCGCAAGTGCAACAATAAGTTGTCAAAATGAACGATATGGCAGCGCATAAAATATGATTTTTATATAAAAGACCTACTGTAAGTTAATATAAAATTTTATATTAAAATGCACTTCCACAAAGTTACCGCCGAAACCATCGAAAATACTACTGTAAGTTGATAAAGTTTTATCGCAATCGGATGAACGGTATGGCAACGCATAAAATACGAATAAAGAAACATTGATTTTTATATATTAGATAAGTGTCAATTAAATAGTCATTACATAAAAATACAGGAAGATTTCATTGCTCCGCTCCCTCTTGCATTAGATGGTTTTCTGTCAAGCGCATGTTAAAATCGATAATTAATTACCTCTTACCTCTACCAATACTACTCAATATACAATATTATCGCATATTACTTAATCACGTATAAACTTGACGAAGGGAAATTTTATACGTTTTGGGTTATTCAGCTGACATTTAAACAATTTTCGATATTGGCTACGTTTTATGGACTAAAAAACGGACCACCAGGGCTTGAGTCCCTGTGCGAGCAGATTTTTCAGTCGATTTCGTTCGAAGGCAATGGGCGTTTGTGTTATTAAAAATCCCTTTCCACCCTTTCCTATCCCAAAAATCGACGAGAGCTAACCACTAGTCAAAGTCCTCGTATCCTTTCAATCTTCGAAAGAGAAAGGTTGAGTAACTTAGTGACAAGCAGTCCTCGTAGAAAAAACATTTGGAGATAAACTCCGTGAGCCCATATGCTCCGATTTGTGAGCGGACATAGTAAAAGTAAAAATGGATAAAAAAAATATTAAAAAATATAAACTGAATATAAATACACACATCTCCTATAAAATTCGCAGGGTTAAGTTCGACTCCGACTCCAACATTGACCAAAAACACGACTCCGACTTCGACTAAAAAAAGTTTAATATCGTCACGTTTTTTCCCTAATTTTCCTATTTATGTGTATTCAATTAAATATCAACCCCACCTATCCGACCAATAGCCAAGTTTGACATATTATATGCAAAAATAAAAAGTTCAAACTTTTCAAAATTTCCGACTTCGGACAAAACGCCGCGACGTCCGACTTCAAATCCACAGCCCTGACAATTCGACTTACGACAAAGTAAATGAACGTAACTCGTTTGTCAGCTGGTAGGTATATATACTAAGAAACTATAATTTTATTTGTGCTCAGAAATCCTAGAATCCATTTTATATACGCAGGTACTTCTTATTAGTATTATTACGAAAAAAATTGCTATGCTACGTACCTATTATGTTTCGTATTATTATTTAAAACCCCAGAGCATCTTGTGTTACTTTGAATACGAATATTAACTTGAAAGACTTATCATTATTGTTCTTTTCGTACAATGTCACATCTGCAAGGGATTAGGAATTGTTCTTACAGAAAATTATCTTTTGTTTTTCTAAGAAAACGATACCTTTTGTATCTAATATAATATTACTTATTTATGACCCTTTTCGTCGGAAATACAAACATATTTTGTAGATAAATTTGTGTAAATTATGGATATATGGTCACGGGACAGAATTTTTGTAAAGATTTATGAAAAATAAGCATACAATAATAATTAAATGAAATGAATGTTTCGTCTTTAATTTTTAAATTTATTATAATAGAAGATACTAAAGAATACTTCGCAATAAATATGAAATCGAGTTGTTTTAATTTATAGGAGAAAAAGTGCAACCACAAACTACACAAATAATAATATTATACAGATAGAGACAGTCACATAAGTTTTTTATTTGTTTAAAATAAAAAGAATAATTTTACTATAGGCTAATATTTAAAAAAAAATCTTCTTTCAGAACTCATACATAATCAGTAATATTCTTTAGATTTAATCATTTTGATTCCACGTTTTATAATAATCCACAAGAACTCAAAGAGTAAAGTCAAAACATAAAATTATAAGTCAGTATGTATAAATTTTTTAGGAGCTTAGCTCGAGAGGATTGGGATTCTGTTCTGTGGCCATATATCCATAATTTACCTAAATTTGTAGGCAGCCATTGACTTTCAACATGGAATAAAGGTGCGTACCGTCAATATAAATCTTGATGGACATGATTTTTTTTCTACGTATCCGCTCCCTATTCGAAGAACATGGCCGCCACACGGTGCCAGCAGGATTCTCTATCACCAACCAAACTCCTCGCTTCCTCCTTAGTCATCCCGGAGTCCCGTAGCTCCGCTGGGTACATCTTATGGATGGTCATAAATGGCCTTCTGGGACGACGGAATCCATCAGGTTGAAGGAAGAAGCAGGCAGGATTCAGGCTCCCCTGGGGCATCCGCAGTGCATTTCCAAGTCAGGTACATCGTCGTCTTTTTATTTTGGACGTAATAATAAGCTGGTTTATCCTCTCTCTAGCCTCCGTGTTCCTGACAAGGTCAAACCACCGCACTCCTAATATTCGCATCTGCTAAAATCTCGAAGCACAGTATACGGTCACCCTGTGCTTTTGTAATGTGCCATAACTCGCAACCGTAACGCAGCACAGTCAGTATGCATGCGTTGAATATGTGGTACTTGGTTCTGACCAAGTACAACGCGATCCGATTTGGGATAGCTGGAGAAACCGAAAGTCTGGGTCTCACGGACATCATTATAGCTAAATAATAATAAATTATTGTTTCGTACTAATCTCACATATAAGATCAGGAACAGTTTCATTCATCGTGAGCATTGCCAACTGATTGCATTTTTAATACAAACGAGGGTAGTAACATATGTAAAATTGAGTAGGGTGACAGCTATAGTGAGTTGGACGGCTATAGCTGTCACTAGGGCTTGCATTACCGGTTAACCGGTTTACCGGTAAATTGGCCAAAATACACCATCGGTAATTACCGTTAAATTGGAAAATTTACCGGTTTAAGAAATGATTTTATCGCGAATTAAGGACAGATATAGGCATATTATAACGAAGGTTTATTGTGATATGCATGCGGAAACGAATTTGATAAGATCTCGGACATAATATCGGCATTTCAACCAGTAAACGTGGCTGTAAAAGCTTTGTGTCGTGAAGACGTAAATCTATATACAGCCGACATAACATTGAAATTTATGCTTGATGAACTGTCTAAATTAAATTATTTTTTAGCCATGGAACTTAAAGAACAGCTAATTATTCGAATAAAGGAAAGAAGAACGATATATTCCGATGTGATTAATTATCTTAGTGATCCTGATACAATTAATGATTTTGATACATATAGAATATTTAGTATAACAAATAAAACTACAATCATGGCGAAAATCATAAATATAACTAAGCAAGAATTTTCAAGGGATGGAAATTATAAAATTTCTGAACAAAACGAAAGAGAACAAGGTAAAGTGAATAAACCGAAAAAAGATATTAACAATATTATTCAGAGAGTAATGTCATACTTGGAACTCGACAAAAATCGTGGTAAATATATATCTGATGACTTGCCGACCAACTAGCATTGAATCAGAACGAGCGTTTTCACCTGCAGGACAAATATGTACAAAATTTAGGTCAAGTCTAAAAGACGAAAGTATTGATATGATTCGTTTCATGAAAGCATATTTTAATTCTGAAAAATCATTATACCAAAAACATTTTTTTAATAAACTCTATGAACCAATAAATTGTAAACCAAATATTAATAAAGTCGTAATTTAACTTAACCAAGCTTTGTGTGGCAAATAAAAGATTATCTAATCCCCCATTCCCATATCTCAGTTTAAAAAAAGGACAAACATATAAGTACATTTCATGACATTATTATTTTCATGAAACGTATTTTAAATTCTTTACGTGTTAGGATACCGTTTTTAGTAAAAGTAGCCACATATAGTTATTTTATTAATTTGTATCTATTTTGTTTCATTTACCAGTAAATAACCGGTAATGGTAATGGGTGAAATTATTTACCGTTTACCGATTATTGGAATTTGACGGTAAATTGCAAGCCCTAGCTGTCAACCTTGTCTTGGAATAAGAAAAAAAATCTACTTCATTTATTTAAACATGAATTTGTCACCTTTTTCTACGTAAGAGGTAATAAAACAATTCATGAAACAATAACGCTGTAAATCTGGTAAATTATAACTCTAAAATTAGTGATATTGTATTCTGAATTTGCATTTTTAAATATGCTTGCACAGTAATTATAATACAAATAAAAAATGAATAAAGATGGTCGTCAGTTATAAAAAGATCAAAATATTCAATCGTTGTTTTATTGTGACAGATAATATGAGAATCCTTTCGTATTTCAAATAATAATATATTTTTTAAATCGATTGAAAAACAAATGCTTCTTTGATGTCAAAATTCGCTGTAGTTTGTGCAGAAAAATAAAATTTTATAAGCCCCAGTAAACCGAGTAAAATTAACAGTCTATTATTAAAACAGGCAATGCACTGGTTAACCGGTTTTGGCTTAAGCCGGGTTGGAAGTCCTAGTGGTGACGAAAAAGAAACTTATTCATTGTTTTCAAGGCGAAGGTCTCCCCGAGTAATTTTTATGCTTTGGCTGCCAATGAATTATAAATGTCGTTTTGTCACGATTCACGTGTATGCATAGAGACTGGGCTGTGGCTGTGGCAGGTAATTTTATTTATTGCGGGTCGCTTCCCCTTCAATAATTTGTTACCTAATTACATATATTTAGCGATGCCCTCTAAAAATATTTGAAAATAGAATACTTTTTAACTTGATAGTGAGTGTTGTAAGGTTTCAGATAAATAGACTGCAATACGAGTTAAAGAATGAGAAGAAATACAGAATAACTTTTATTTTCAACGAGTTACAGACAAGATCAAAACAATGACAAAATGAATAACAAAAGCAATTATATGTTTTTGAGGACCATCGTGGGTGTGCACTGTTGTGGCTATCGATGCCATTTATTTTTATTATCTCGTTTTGCACATTATGTGAGTGTCTGTTGTCTTTTTTATAGTCATAGATATAAATAGACCCAACTGCGAGCTAAAAGTAGCGTAATATATTTTTAATTCACACGTGGAGGAGTCGTAAATGACAATTTATTTTTGTAACATCTAATCTTCAAACCCTAGAAATTGTAATTGATTGAATAGGTAGTAGGAAGTCATATTACATTATAATGGTGACGAACTGGCAGAGCAGTTATATGTGATTATTACATAATATATGTTCTATATATGTATGAATAAAAACATAACTCTGGTTTAAAACGGCAGGGTTTTCGTGGAAACTTGAAGCCCTTTTCTATGTACCTGTCCGAGGAATAATATAAATTGTCTGCCAAACAGCTGTGAATACAATAAAGTTCTCCTTCTGCGAAATCTTCTTCTAACCTTCAATAGTCAATTTATACCACTATATCATAGCATCATAGGCTTCCAACCTTTTTCGGGTGGCGAAACCTTTTTATAAAAGCTATGTGACCTTCGACCCCCATGCAATTTTAAAGGCATTTTTAATAAGGAAGTTTAGAAAAACAACGAAAATGCATTAAAGTGAATATATTTTTTAGTTGACTGTATAAGTTGGCGACCCCACAGAAAACCTGTCGCGACTCCCGACTATAGCTATGAAGAAAAAAATCTTATGCAAATGATAAGAGTCAAAACTATTTCGAAAATAAATAGATTTCGTATTTTGTTGCTGCAATGTTGACTCACGGACCAAATATTTTTGAACATATTAATACGGTATGTAGCAAAATTTTTAAATGTATTACTTTCATTATTTCCACCGGATGAATAAAAATGTGTTCGTAAAAATAAACAAGAATATAAAACTTGATAAAGTGTGTATTAAATTCACGCAAATTAAATTCGCATATCACTCAAACTAGCCATTTGGGTCGGTAGGGTGAGTGTAATATTTACGTTTTTTGCAATACGCGTGTTTTCCGCTGTGTTGCCAACATCTTTGACCTTGTCTACTCAAAAATTATCTTTTCTTTTCGACAAAACTCTTCAGTAATCATAACGTGATAGATTGCGGCGACGATTGGTCAAACCGCACTCGGCGAGCACTCTTCGAAAGTTATCCGTGATAGAATAACGTCGGAGTGGACTGACTGCTTCGTATCAATACTATTTTCGAAGCATTATACCTACTTCTTTTTAAACTAAGTCGTATCGTTTTATGCCAGCTGTGTTTATTAAAAAGTTGGGTGTCAACGATTTGTGCTTAAATTTGAATATTAATAGTTTGCGAGTGATTTAGTGCCTTGTGTAATTCTTCGGTATTATTATGAGTTTAAAGCTATGGCGGTGTGTTGTTTTTAAGATTTCGTCTGCCATTCCGAATTCTACGTTTTTTTCTAATCAATACATTTTTCTCGTAAACGTCAAGAGTGTTATGTAAACAAGGAATTTTAGTACCGAAAAATAATACTAGCGTCAAATGGCAGCACGTTCGCTGCCGCTTTCAGAGCCATCTGTCGATTTCGATGAGTACACCCTCTCGCTCTGACATTACAAACAAAGAACAGCGTCAGCTGATACGCTCTCGGACCTCGGTTTTCATGGTAAACTTGTGCTTCGCGAAATAACAGTGTAATATCTCCAGGCAGTGACCAAGCCTAACGTTACAAATGTTGATTTTTTAAAATAGTTTCGTTTGCGATGCCGTGTATTTTGTGCATCGAGAAATGGAAGGAAATCTGCAAAATTCTTCTAGAAAATGTAAGTTGGTTGATATAATGGAGTTTTCTGTATAATTCTTTTGTTCTTGTGAGTGTTCGGGGATTGGTAGTTTTCGAGCGTTCTCTATTTCCGCGTAATGGGTCGGTGAAGCATTTTGAGATGTATTTCTTTGTTCTTTGTGTTTGCACCTTTGTTTTGATTGCCGCTGGCTTTTACGTTTCTGCCAAACCTGTCATAGGCGTGTATATAAATATATACGCGCTTACAGCTATATTTATGCAGTAATTTTGACACAAGTCAGCGGAGAGAGAACCCCAAGCGAAAATCACATATCGGATCGAATGTAGGAAGTGAATTCTCTCGGACCGTTATCACTTACTTATGCCTTGTTATTATACATGTTTTTGTAGCGATGTAGCAGTTATATTTTAATGCCTGACCGATCAAACTATTTTTACCATACAATGAATACGTTGCTAGCAAATGTTGGTTTTTATCAACAACAGAATACATAGTAAAACCGATGCTTATGTAATGATACGTTCATAAATTTATATTCTTAATCATGTAGGTAATAAAAAACAAAACAAAAAAAATATTGAAAATAAGAAAACGTTTGACGACTGTTTATTTCACAATCATTCACGCCTTGAATTAATCTGTCTACCTCTATTTCGAATAGATACTATTTTCTTTTTAATCCTCAAGTAAGAATTTCTCTACTTGGCTGAAAATTAAGTCAGTAATGTCAAATCCTTTTTTTATTTTTAACAATTGTTTTTCACTGCCAACCTAACATTTTTATGTCAGGTTGACAAAGTTTAAAATCATAAACAACCAATGCCAATGCCTTCTTATTAATTATAATTCGGACCTCAGTGTTGAGGGTCATCTTCTTTTTTACTAACTTCAAAATATAATATTTTGGTATATATAAAATAATGATAATAATACTTAAAAATCTACTTTATTTACTTGTCTTTTAGTATCAAAAATCTCACGAAAAATTTTCCACATCTATTTCTTATGAAAATGTGCATTGATATGAAAGTTACAACATTTCTATGTAGTAAAATTTTTTCATATAAAAATGTAATATAAGGTTAGCTAGTCATAGTCGATATAACATGCACTGCACCATTAATCATTACAGTCTCAGCTAATTTGAAGTCCTTAATGTTTTCGTCACAATCTTTTTACAAATTTTGACATTTATCTTAAGTGAATTTATATATATTTAAAGAATTTCAAAAATCGAATTATCTATGTACTAAACTGAATATTCTGCTGAAGATTATTCTGTTAATCCTCTTAGTGCAGACGTTTTTTTATAGCTTACTTTTATGTTACTGAAGGCATTTTTTGCTTTACAGCTGTGAGAAAAATCATGAAGGGCGGTAGTTCTTAAAAATATTGGATCATTAATTATATGATTGTTAAATAAAACTTTGCACAGAAATAACATAATAATTTACATCATAGATATTTTATAACAATAAAATATCTATGATAAATTTTATCATATTAATTGCCATATGCACCTAAATATTTACTCTCTAGTGAAGAAATATAAAGACCTTTATCCTCAAATGAGTGCCGAACAGTGGATATCGGGTGAGTGAAACCAGGGGGACAGAAATATATTTTTTAGTTCATAGAAATGGAAGGAATAATATTATCTGTCTCATACAAAAATATTGTTCATGAAATATTGATAGAGATCCAAAGTAACAATTTGCTAAAACTGAACTGAATGCACAATGGAATGATTTTAGCAATCGCAGAGATCTGTAGATTTTTTGAACAATGATTTTATCTTACATTTTTACTGTGATTTAAAAAAAAACCTATCCTCTCATATTGCCCACTGCTGTAATTTCTACAAACACTTTATTCTTGCTTTGATACTTTTATATTGATCAACCAGGCACATAGTTAAGGAGACAATTTACCCATAAGCCTATGAATTTTATGGAAATAATTGTGCCTAGTATTTAATTTTTAGTTTAACAGAAAATTGACAAAGTTAAAGAAAAATATCAATAGCGCAGCTTGTACAGCGCGAAACAAATAAACTAAAGCCCTTAAGAACTTAACTAAGAATTTTGAATACACTTTCGAGCTACACTCGTAGTGGCCATCTCATAAATGGCGAGTGTAACTCGTCAAAATAGGCCAATGGGTTAAAAAGAAAGCATCGGATTTCTGATGAAGTAAATTTTCTTTCATTGCTATTTCACTACGTGAACACTGCGTTCAAACATATTCAACAATTTGGTTTTCATTGTCTGAGCTTTTTTTTAATATTTTTGTTTTTGTTTTTTTCAGTATTAGCAGTTGCAGATGACGCAAAGAAGCACTGAAACAAGGAGATAGACCAAATAAAATTACGAGGCGAAAGCTGAAACTGTGAATGCATTTATTTATTTTTAATTGTAGCACATAATAAACGAGTCAAAATGCTTTACATATTTCATGTAGATACGGGTACGATGATGACATTCGACATCAATTTCGCATTAGAAAGGTAATGATCTTTATCTTATATTTTTTAGTGTAGTTTTATTTGCTTGTACAATTTGATTATCTAACAACCATTTTTAATGCTTGTTTATAGATTTTTTTAAAGATATTCTATTGACGTCAATTTTCTACATAGGATTGAGCATATCCAACTGTTTATTGATTTACTCACTGAAAGAAATTAGTTCTGTAAATATTTAAAGAAACATGGAATAAGCCGGAGATGCTTAACCGCGTGACCGCGTCGTTTTGTGCGCCTGGCAAAGAATTAAAAAATATTTTTGAAATGGCACAAATATAAGCTTATCTATGTTATTTTAAGGGATGATGATATTTTTACTGTCTTAAATTACGCTAAAGAAATTAGCATGCCTTCATAAAAGGTATCAGCAATAATTACTGATAATGCTCCAGCAATGGACGGCTGCAATAATGGATTAAATTCCCATTGCAAGAGAGATGAATCTTTCATCTACTTATATGAATACTACTATATGAATTATCATTGTATTATTCATCATGAAGCATTATGTGCCAAATATTTTCCTCTAAACATGTTACGATTGTCGTTCTGAAAATAATCAACAACATTTGAACAAATCCTTTATCTCACAGAATATTAAAAGCCCTTGTAAAGAACTGATATACCTAACATGGTTTTGTCAATTTAAAATGCTCTTCGTGAAATGCAATGTCAAAGATTACACGAAATGTGCTTTTTTGTTTCTAGGATTTTTTGTAATTGTAAATAAATGCATAATCTTCTGATTTTAAATAAATAACTTAGTCACACAATATAATGAATGTAAAGCTGTCAAGGGAACAATAATAAAATTCATACATACATAAATATGTACTACTTAAATCTTGTGCCGGCCTAAAAATGCGGCCTGCGCCCGTGACTCGTCTCCAAAATCTCAAATACACAATAAGGTTAAGAACCCCTAGCAATAAGCTATGCTTAATTTTTATTTCTATAATTGACAGTTAACACCATTAAGTGATTGTTCTTAATCTGTTCTTAATTATATGTCAATTATGAGTGTTGCATTTTTCCATCAGAAATCAGATATACCTGTTTGTTTTATCAGTTGGATTGCTATTGTTTCAAATGTCCTTTGAGTGCGGCGTACCGTTGCGTATGCCATATTGCATACGGCCTGCCCACTTAGCTCACACATTTTATTTTGTGTTGTTATTATTATTATTGTGTGCAGTTTTCTGCTTAATCAAGGTCATGGACTTATTTTTATCTTACTTTTCTCTTAATATCACAAATGATAATTATATTATGTTTGTTCAGTGACACACCGTCATTAAAGCTAAACTGACATCTTTATGTCTGATAGTATACTGGCTGATATATTGAATGATTTAACAATTTGTAGTATGTACACTGCTTTATTTTTTGTTTTTACATAACTATAAAATGATATTTATCGTAAGTTTTAGATAGAATATTCTCTGTCGGAATTAGCATAGACCTGCTTTATGATTCCTGTATTTTCTCAATAAGGCGACAGAAAAAATCGATACATCTTTAGTAGTATTTTAGTGTAACACGTCTTTATGTAGAACATAACTTATACCTATACACGAAACTGGAGCAGAAATCTAATATTTTTAACAGACAGGCCGAGATCCTTCAATGAGTTAAGTTTACATTACGATAAAGATTGCTTTGTAATCTATGTATTTCATGAAATATCTTACTTTTATCTGTGAAACATTCTGAAATGTATGGGTAATAATATTTATGTGCCGTTATGATGAATCTATTATAAATATTTCTATCCAAAAGAGAAATTATATTCTTACAAAACATATTTTAATAATAAGAACCTCTGTGGGTAACATTTATTAACTCTGGTTTGTTACGAGTGAAAGCAAGCTCGCTGGATGTTTAGTTACTCTTCAATATCATAATGTAAACTTTGGGAGGATGTGGAATATAAAAACAATTATAAATCAAGCTAAGGATTCTGATCCAATGACAGCTGCCCAGTGAAAGAATAATGTATTATTATATTCTTGCTGTAGACTTATACATGACATTAAATAACAGCCCATGAGTGCCTTATAATTGATGATTTTTTTTACTAAATAACTGAATTTATTATGATACATTAAAGTTTGCTCATATAGATCAGCTCTGTGAGGCTTCCAGTCTGCGCAGTCCTAGTGCGCCAATACATAGACGATGACAATTTACACTTTACTCTTTATTATATGATGTGTGTTTGCTTTGTTCCAGTGTCGAATATCTGAAGGTGATGATAGAGAAAATATGCCACATCCCAGCGACAGCGCAAGTGTTGCTGGTGAGTGGCGGGGAGGTACTCCGATCTGATGCCAAAGTTTGTTCGTACAGCGCTGGCACCGACACCAACCCAATTTACATGTTTAGTAAGAAAATTATAGAGTCCAATGACCCTCCTAAATCCAGCAACGAATATGGCCCAGGTATGTAATGTTTTATGTTTATTTATCTCCTATAATATTAATCACCAGCTTTGAGTAAACCAATTGTGAATATTTGTGTGTCTATCAAACATCATTAACCCCTTCCTCGCTGAGCCACGATACAATATGGAGTATAACACACTTGTGATTGCGTGTGTGAAAAAATTAATGCAGCCCTGGCAATGGAGATAGTGAAATTAATTTCTTCTGTTGAAGCTTTCCAAACTTAATTTCAATACTATCAATACAGCAGATTAATGAAAATGTCGTACCAATGATAATTGCTGGGCAATGAATGGATATTATATTTTGAAAAAAAAAAATAAACAATACACATAAAATATAGTTAGTATTTTTAAATAGAATTTTTGTGTTTAAATGATATCTTCAAATGCACATTTTTTTTTGCCAGAACGATGGTTGTGTTAAATATTGGTTATGCACACATACAAGACCAATTCACTATATTCATGCAATTTTTTTAATGCTTTGGATATAGATTTATTCTTGAAATAGTGTTCTTTATTCCTTCACATGTCAATGAAATGAATATTTATTATTTGTCATTTTCATGGTTAAACTGACATGCTATGTTGCAAGGTTATCTTTGGTAATCTTTTTATTGTTAATTCAACCTTCCGTCTTCCACGAGTCTAATATTGATTAATGCATAAAATAATTTTATAGTAAAAAAGAGTCTTATATAAGACTCCCACTAGCCATAGTTGTGACAGTCATGCTTGTCAAACAGAAGAGGAAGACTATTAGGATGCACTTCAGAATAAAGAATTTATCAATGGCATTAGGCAGAACACAATACTGAAAGTTGAATTGATTAAGTTGCTCTTCGATTTTCAGATGTGGACTTATCAAGTGAAGTGGACGCATGCATAGCAATGGGTCCGAGTTATAAAACAGTGTTAGCATGCTCAAAGTTAGCAAAACGCTTTGGAGAACTAGCTCGGGACTATACTCACATATGTGAAAAGCTCGTGCATGATCAGCACTTGCAGCAACAGGTAATATTTTTGTGCAAAACCAAAACTGTTTCATCTTGTAGAATTAATTTTAAAATAAATAAAACCCAACGATATACAGACAAAAAACATTTCAACCGACGGTTGGAAGTCAGTGAATAAGACGAGAAAAAAGTCCCGGTTCGGGTTGTTGGTAATGGATACCCTTCCTGGTTTCCGCTATCGTAGAATTCCATTACTGATCATCTATAGGAAGTGATCGGCTAAGCTGAATGGTGGCAGACAGAATATTAGAGGCACCGCAGAGAAGAATATGTGAAAATTACCATAATTATTATAATATCTTTAATCAATATCATTTGGTGCTAGTTTTGAATGAGTGAATAGTTTTTCATGAGCTTAATAATCCGCAAACAAGCAGTTTATTGACTGAGGTATTGATAGTGAAAATTGTTGATAGTTTGACATGAGAACAATGAAATGAAATAAGTATATAAAACGGATGGATAAATCCAATTCTTTGAATATATTTCAATTTCTGGTATGCTGATTGAATATTTATATAATTAATAATATTTATCTTATTTTAGGGATGGGCAGCAGTCGTAGCAAATGTCGAAGACGTAACTTCAGATTTTCAAGAGAGGGCTGAAGACTTTGAACAGAAAGTTAA